>JAVRXN010000003.1:73469134-73851634 GCA_033556935.1 Timema podura | reverse complement strand
TGAAACTATACATTTAAAAACTACAAATATATGTACATTAAAACGCTAAATCAAGATAGGGGTTTTTAGAACCTGCGACCATACGTTTGGTAAACCCCGATTCATCCGTACTTGGCCTGCTAAGATCAAATATTGTGTCCAGCCAAGATTTGAACCAATTTATTTCAGAGGAGGTCTAAAATATTTCGCAGTTAGACTAATCGACAGTCACGGAAACGTTTGAACCCAAATTTGTGTTGAGAATTGATCAAATGACAGATATTCCGTCCTGTTACAAGAGGTAAGCGATGAAGACAGGCGAGATTCCTAGGCGCCGTGACATAGAGTCTTGGCAACCAGCCGTGCAGTTGTGTTTGGCAAGAGCTAGCCCTTAGATGTACAAGGGGACTTTCATCTTTAATATAGTCTTACGATACAGTCATATAAAGGTGTAGGTATTGATAATATCTATCAAAAGTGACAGCTGCTGATCATATGACTTGACGTATGAATACGTAAATGTAGCCCTAGAATTTTTTCTAGCTGTCAGATATGTTAATTCACCACGCTACAGTCTAATTTTCAAATGAATAAACTTATATGACAGCTGCAAAAGTTCTAGTAAACTAAACAGACCCGTCTCCACCAGATGGTTTATATTTGGAATAAAGCGTCTGGATAGGCGTAATTTTAAATTTATCAAGGTTTTGTGGCAGGCGATGTTATAAATTTTTCTTAGAGCTCAGCATCAAAAGCTCAAAGGCTTGAAAGTTTAAGGATTTTCACGAGTAAAGTCAAGACAGATTTCATTCTATACAACTTATAACGACTCCCTACCCCTGAATTTCAAGTATGTTTTAGTGTCATAATCTGCATACTACACTGTGTATCATCTCTGAGGCAACTGTGTGTCTATTATTGGGAAACAGCGTTGTTCGCCATTCTCTTCTTTTAGTGTGGTCATTCTTCCCTTAAAAATAAGACAAGTTTTGCAACGCTGGTTCGTCGGTGTTGCCAGGAGGTTCTTACCTCAGGCCACCAACTTTTTTCCTGGGTGAGAGTGAGGATATTTGGAAACAGTTAACCGAGAGGGAGTGGAGATAAAGTTTTTCTCCACAACACCTGCAGTTCCCTCATAAGTGATATTGGGTGTAGCTTAAAACCAAGCTGATGTGGGAACTAAGCATATAAAGGAGGAAGGGAGAAACGCTTGGCTTTATAAAGCTATTTTTGCCATTTTAAATAAGCTATATCTAGTTTTTCTTTAAATACTGTAGTGATAAATAATTTGCATTAATATAACTCTCTTACACACATGTTTTAAATAACATGGTAAGATGAAGCCAAGCCAACCCAATTGACTGCACGTCTTAAGCTGCTCAGTCTACCCACAATTTACAAGAAATTATATAAAGAAAAAGCCTGAAAAAAGGTGGATTTTAAGGAAACGCATTAGTATTATATTTGTTCTTTTTAATCGTACATGAAGGTATTGAACGTCCACTTTTTAAACTAAATAGACAGTTTATATAGAGCTCGACTTAAAAACTAGCTTAGCTTAGAACAGTACACATCAGGCCTTGATGTATATCTATTTACTAACTAATAAAATGGTGAACCAAATTGTTGAGCACGTGGATTAAGGTACCAATCTTGTATTGTATGATGTGTTGGTAGCGGTTAGTTGAGAGTTCGAATCCCAACTGGGTGCACTGAGGTTTTTTTCACTTCCAATCCATACAAAAACATGCACAGCAATTTTTCTCTAGATTGTATCTTCCTCGTTCCTACCTCCTTAATGTAAATATACGGATAACCAGGATGGGTAGTATTACGCGATGCACATATTGAATAAATACTATCTGGACAGTTAAAGCACTGTGCGTTAATTTATTGAACAGCTCTCAGCTCTAGCGTTAATTTTGCAATGACAGCTCTCAAATATAGAGTTAATTTTGCAATGACAGCTCAACTGTAGCGTTTATTTTATTTTGACAGCTCTCAGCTATAGCGTTAATTTTGTTGTGACAGCTCAGCTGTAGCCTCTAGATTTAAAGAAAAATGTAAATGGTAAATTCAACTGAACTAGATCAAGTGTATAATACAAATTCAAATTTTAATCAAGAATTAAAATTTCTTCCTTTTGAATATTTTTAAAATTTAAAATTGCTGGTCACATTCTATGTGTAAATATTTTTTCTTTTTTTACTTTCTCTCAACATCTCGGAGATAAAGTATTGTGATCATAAAAAAAAATTAACTCGAGATTTTAATAAAGGTTGGCGTTTCATGACCCCCTGAAACCAAAAAAGTGGTTTTCGCAATGCTGTCTGTCTGTCTGTCTGTCTGTAACTTGGGTGAGAGCTGAAAGTGTTTTACCGATCGTGTTAAAACTTGATGTCTGTGTTTCTCATAAGGTACCCCCAAGGGGTTTTTGGATTTAGATATCTAACCCTAAATTTAAGGGTAGTTTACTGAAGGGCAAAAAGAGAAAAAATTGATTTTCTCAAAATTTGCTCTAACGATTTTGATTAAATTTTATGTCTAAGCTCTGTTTATTATAATAAATAAGATGACAATTTTTATTTTATCATGAAAATGAATTTGAGGGTATTTTGCATGAGGAAAATTTTCTAACTTTGATTATTTCTCTGCGACTATTTGAGATACGAAATAAATTATCATTGTAAAGTTGTGGTACTATTAAAGATAAAAATATTTTATTTGAAATATATTTTTATAAAACCAATGATTTCTTAGATATAAGCATATACACACTTTTTGATTCAGGTCTTTGAAACTGAATTTGATTATTATGTTCTTTGGTGGACAAACCTGTTTCTCTTTTCTCAATGTTTTTGTAACTGTTCCTAAATGCCATAGAGTAGGTAAGTAACAGTGTATATTATTGCATATATGATCTTTGGCGTAGTCTCCATACAACAATATATAGACCTGTTATTTCGTTTCAAAATTTTACAAGTTTTTAGTACATGTCTATTTTAAGATAAAAGTAAGTCTGTGTGATGCGTCGTACCAATTATTTAAATTATTATTATTATTATTATTATTATTATTATTATTATTATTATTATTATTATTTATTATTAGCACCGCGTCTTACTACCCGTTCGGGTTATACGCACTTACGCTAATGTGCAATGGTATGGTGATTGTGAGATGAAATGGAGGACCTACAGTTTAACGTGGAATCCGAACCACGGTGGAGGCCTGGCATTCCTCACATTCACAAGTTGTGATTAATACACGTCTTGTCAGAGGTGAAGGAAGGGTTTGGCAATCAGATAAATCTGTGCCGGGACCGAGGATTGAACCCCGGACCCCCAACACAGAAGTCTGACACCTTACCCCTAGACCACCAGGTCACCCAATTATTTAAATGAAAATGGTTTGGATGGAACTACGGAAATTACTTTCGAAAGGAATAGCTTCACGCTATCGCTACATAGATTAAATTCATGTAAGAAAATATAAAATTTTCAACCCTTTTAGTGTTTTTAAAATTCAAAATTTTTTGGTTCATCTTTGATGTTTAAGATTTAATTTTTTTTAAATATGAAAATGGTTTAGGTAAAATTTCGAGAGTAATTGGTATAAAAGAATGGTTTCAAGTGATATACATATAATTATATATATTAAAACTTCCCCCTTTAAATTTGCTTAGAATTAAAATCTTTTAAGTACATCCCAAGTATACAGGTATTTAAAATATTTAAAATAAAAATAAAATAAAAATCTGTCGCTGTAAGACTACATCAATTACTTTGTGAAGAGAAGTGCTTCACTTTATAAATAAATATATATTGCCTGAAGAATATGTGAGTATATCTGTTTCGTTTAGTTTCTCATTTGGTACGCACGCATGTGTACAGTGTGCACTTCCATTTAGATACTTGTCTGAACACAATTTTGTTCCAAATTCAAAACTCGCGCATGCGCAATGGAACACGCAGACACTCGTAGAAAACGAGCCCGCGGTGACCTAAGAGAAAATAGACAAGCCGGAACTCGAAACGTTGGACTCAGTCGAGAACCAGACAGACGCGCGCTCTGTAATATGGGCGTGGCTCACAACCATGACACACCACCATGCCCAATTATACCTAGTGGGAACGAGCGATGTTTCCGCACTTAATTCAGTACAAGTCAACAATAACCTTACCCTCTTCAGTGGCCGAGCGGTCTAAGTTGTAACTCTCATGTTAGACTGGCTTGCTGATAACGGAGAGATCGGGGTTCGAATGCAAGTGGGTCTACCGAAGGTGGTTTTTCCTAAATGGTTCCCCCTCCTTCTACGCAAATGCAGTTAGATTACCTTCAAAATGCTTCCTTCCTCATCTTTACCCCATCAGAGTAATTATCAAATATGCGTATAACCTGAACAGGTAGTAAATATGCTGTGAAAAAAAAGTCTTGGGGTTAAAAACTTTTTCAAAATGTATTTGATAAGGAGAGTATAAATTGAATTAATGTTAACTTGCCGTCCCAATGAAGTGAAAGGGATTCAAATTTAATGATAAGAAATAAACACTTAGCATCAATTTTTTCAAACAATTTATTTCAACTTAAATACACTCAGTTAAATTACTGCACTCTTAACAATATGGAATATGGAATAAAGCTAACGCCTGTACTATTAATTGTACCGTACACGAATAGTAGGGAAGCTTGTGAGATACAAATTATCTATAGCAGCGTTTTTCAACAGGAGTGCCGTGAAGTGCCATCAGGTGTGCCGTGAGAATTTAGGGGAATATAGAAAATAAGCGTGGAAAAAATTTTAGGAATACAAATAGAGATTTTTAAAACCATGATCAACATTATTTTTAAAAGTAACACAAATATTGGAATTTAAGCTATTGAAATTTTAAACACAATCTTAATACTAGTTTCTTTAATGATAAAATCTCTCCTTAAAAAAAACTGATGGTGGGCCTTGACCATTTTAAGGCCTTGTTGAGTGTGCCGTGAGTTTAAAAAGGTTGAAAATCGCTGTTCTATAAGTTATGAAAATAGTCGCATAAGGTATCTTTTTCCAATTTACGAATACTTCTGTAGCAGGTTCAAGGACACATTAATGTAACGTCTTAATTTTTATGTAAAGTTGTAATTTGTTTATTCACATTTCCTCATCAGCCTCTTAGTCTAATGGGCAGCATTACTGATATAGAAGTCCCAAGTTCAATTCCCGGTGCTACCATAGACATTTTTCCTAAAGATAAATTGTTCCTATGGTTGTCATGGTCTGGATAGTTAGTCTTAGGTTGAGTTTAAGACTTCTACCGGCACCATATAATTAACATAATTATGATCACATAATCTTATCGGGCCGAAGTAACCGCACCTACATGAGTTCCAACCTCAGAGTACGGCTACATATCCGCCACTGTCAGTAGAAAATCAGGCTTATCTTGCTGGTAAAGCCTGGTGGCATACGCTAAACAAAATGATGCCTTCAATTTATTTATTATGCTTGTACATATTATTACAAGTTTTATATTAATATATTTGCCGACCTTTATAATCTTAAATTGTATTCTTTTTGACTGGTTGGTGTAGATTCAATATTTTGTAATGTAACAAGCTTGAACTATCTTAACTTTAATTTTAATTTATAATTACTACCATAATACCATAGATACCATAATTATTTCAGCGCAAGTTATCATACCGAATTAAGTAGGAAAACATCGATCGTGTGTATGGGATAGCCCAAAAACTTATATTTTGTATTAACCATCTCGCTGGTAATATCGTGAAAGTTTCCATCATTATTTCAATACAAGTTTCTCTAATGAATACAGTACGGAAACATTGTCCGTGTGTAATGGTACGTTGAACCAGCAGAGCTCCTCTCTGTTACGACCGAGCCGGAGATGGTGTGTCCGAGGAACCGCTCTAGACTAGTGGACTGGAACTTCCTCCACGCGTTGTTCCCACTCACGCAACGACATTACATTATCACTTTAGAGTGAGAGAGAAGCAAACACGACTCTCTCTACCTGTCTTACTACGCCGACATTGCCGTGTTATATCATTCGTTAGTACAATTTTAGTAGAAAAGGGCCTTATATGACAGCTATACTCTGATTTTGGTAGTAGCCCCATTATGTCAGGCCTTATTTCGTACCGGAATCCTAGTGTATTTTAGTGGGATGAAAAGTCTTCCAGAACGGACTTCCTACTTCGTTCTGGAAGGCTTTCTATCCTACCAAAATCCAGTAGAATTCCGATAAGAAATAAGGCCTTCCAGATATAATATAATTTTGCTACTTCTTAATAGTGTTTCGCACAGAATTATATTTTTATTTGTTTTATGAAAATTAATTTTTGAACTTTATTACTTAACGATCTCTATAATGATTTTTTAGAAATGTTATTAACTTAAACTTAAATGTTAATTAACTTAATTTCTTGATATAACAGTTTCTCTTTGAATAAATTATCTTCATGTTATGGTTCTTAATTTGTATTGTCAATTTGACCAAAGAAGTTGTACCAATTAACATAATTAGATGTTCTATCCAAGTACGTTCCTTATATTATAAGTTGTTGAATATATGTCATGAACATAGCGGCATTGGATGAGAAACTTTTTAAATGAAGAGAAAAAGTTGTCATTACATTCCAGGACACCCTTGACAGATATTTAAAAACTATTAAGGTCACCATGTGAAGAAAATTAAACTCTTTGCTTCTACTGGAGAGAATATTTGATTTATTTGGACCAAAAAATGTAGATATTAAAACTGCAAAATAAAGTTACCTTTTTCCTCTTCTCCTAAACAACCACCTTAAATAAAGGTTGGTACATACTACATAAAAGTACCAATCATGATTTCTGTGTTGGGGGTCCGAGGTTCAATCCTCGGTCCTGGTACAGATTTATCTGATTGCCAAACCCTTCCTTCACCTCTGACAAGACTGTGTTAATCACAACTTGTGAATGTGAGGAATGCCAGGCCTCCACCGTGGTTCGGATCCCACGTTAAACTGTAGGTCCTCAATTTCATCTAACAATCACCCTACCATTGCACATTAGCGTAAGTGCGTAAACCTGAACAGGTAGAAGACGCGGTGCTAATAATAATAATTCTCTATTATATCCAAGCTTGTACCCCCTTTGACCTACATCTATCCTTTGTCATGCCAATAAGAAAGAGGAGAAAGAAAACTAAGAAACTCAAGGTAAAGAGGAAAGCTCGCGCTAGTTATCAAATATTTTAACATTTTCTGTTGTGAGTCTACCAACAAATTATACTGTATTTGTTAAAGGAAGGCTGAATATAGAGCCATGTTTCATCAAGCCATGGTCCCAGAGGTCCACAAATATGCTTAAAAAGTCGTTAAAAATGATCTAATGTCATATTTTAGCACATTTGTTTATATTAATATAACTGAAACCATAGCGTTGTTAAGAAAAAAAGCCCTGTTGGAATCTTTCGACTTTATTTTGGCATGCACCATATTTTTAAATAACGTATCGTAGAATTAAATATTGTGTTAGAGCTGAAAGTCTGTGCGACAATTTCTCTCCAACTGAAGTGGCCCCCTTAAGATCAAGCAAGTAGTGCCAGTAATGTATGTTGTATTAATAGATAAGATAATGCTAGTAGTGCCACTAACATGTGTTTTATGGGGACATTAAGATCAAACTAGTAATGCCAGAAATGTGTGTCATATGGGGACATTCCTACATCTCAGTTCGGTCAAGGAGAATCGTGTACGTGTGTGATGTTGATACATATCAGATCAATGCTATGACACACACACACACACAAACATACATGATAAACGTAGTTGAATAAAGAGCCAAGTCACATTTTTCTTTCCTTTTTTTCCACCGCGTCTTACTACACGTTCGGATTATACGCATCTATTAACTATGCTAATGGGCTATGTATGAGGAAAAGTTGAATTAACTGAATGTACGAATGGAAAAACATTAGGAAAATCCACCCTCAGTACACCCGACCGGGGTTCGAACTCCGATCTTCCCATCATCAGAAGTCCAGTCTATTGCGAGAGTGACACTGCTAACATGCAGTCACCAAAGTGGGTAATACAATTAGTTAATATAGACTCGTACTATGTGGTCATGTGATATAAAGCGTCAGGCCTTCAACACACTTATTTTCGGTGACTTGGAGGTCGAGGTTTGAAACTTAATCAAGCCAATAATAAAAAAAAATTGTATTTAATTTTTCATAAGTTAACTGCTATTAAATTAATTTTATTTAGAAAAATAAACAACATAGTAATGGGATGATGAAAAATAGTCCCCCGATACTAATTTTGAACAAAAAATTTGTTTTCAAAACCAATTTTACAAAAGTCAGTCATCAGTAAACTATGCTTATACGAAGGTTTACCCCTCAAAAAGATATTTAGTGTTATTTTGTGGGTCAAACATTCCATTTCGAAAATTTGTAAAAAAAATCCCTCATCAGTTAAACTACCGTTGATTTGAGAGTTACGGTCAAAATAAATATGTTAACCAATTTCTTATGTTTTGATCTATAACATTTAGATATCAAATTTGAATAAAATACCTCAAGCCGTTTCAGATACGTGGCCAGGGATAGACAGAGACAGACATACATGAACAAACACATAACTGTAAATTCCATTTTTTGTTTGTTTAGGACACACATAAAACGTAAAGATCATTATAATCACGAGGTAAAAAAAATTGTCACGATTACAATACTTTCTCGTGATATGAGAAGGTAAAAATGATCAAGGTCAATCTTAAAGTGACTTGTCCGGTTTATGATCCAACCTCTTTTGCGTATGTTTCACCCACATCGTGGCTCGACTGGCTACAGTCGCAAGTACCTGGGCCAGACGTCAAGGTTCATCTGGGTCCCCACCCTCCATCAACCACCTACAGCCACCCAACTCGTTTAGTTGAATTACAGGTTAATGGACAAACGAGAGCACAGGATGATTTGGTTGGGCTTTTTTAAATATATTTTTTGCAATAGAAAGCACCAGTGGTCAGAAAAATTAATTGTAAATGGTAAGTTTTAGTAGTTTTTAGTTTTAGTAATCTACGTTCAAGTTTCGGTATTTAATTATTTATTATTATGTATTCTGTCTTACAACAGGACCATTCCTTCTGTCAGTGAACTTAGACCGCCAACGCGCCAAGTCATCTAATATTTGAATCCTCATTCTTCCTAAACTCCTCTTTCCTTTAACCGTTCCTCCTATGACGTCATGCAGAAGACAGTTCCTCCTAAGGTGTGTCCAATCCAGCTTGCTCTGAACCTAATAGTCACATCCAAAATGACTCTCTTCTTAAGACTTGTTCATTTGTCCTCCTGTCTGTCCACCTGATTTTATCAAGTCTTCTCCAACACCACATTTCAAAACTCTCCAAGTTTTTGTTTTTTCCATCTTCCTGAGAGTCCAAGTTTCTGCTCCATACAGCGCGATGCTCCAAATGTGCATTTCATCAGTTTCTTCCTCAGTTTCAAACTGAACTTGCTGGTCAGCAGTTACCTTTGCTTGTTGAAATCTTCCTTGGTCATGGCGATCCTCGACATAATTTCGTTGGCGCAGTAGGCATAAGTTGTCAGAAGACTTACCATGAATGATATTTACTTAAAACTCGCAAGGTACGTGAAATAAAATAATACATTGTTGCAGAAACATAATATAGAAAAAGAACATCACATTCTACCGGATACCTAATAATATACATATATACACTGTTACAGAAACTTATTGAGAAAAGAGGAACATCTCGGATCACCAGAAATCAACTCTTAAATTTTCCTGGACTCCATTTAAAAGTTAAAATATTGCTTATAGCTCTGAAACTATTGGTTTAAAATATATATATATTTCAAATAAAAGTTTTATATTTATAATAGTACTACAACTTTTCTATGATAAGTTATTTCTTATATCAAAGAGTTACGGATATATTATGGATATTTAACCTTATGTTAAGTACCTTCAAAGACGTTTTCACGGGTAAATGAGGCACCATTTTCTTCTTAATGTTAAAACAGTGCCGAGATAGGAAAATTAAACAAAATTGTCAAGAGCAGATGTTGAGAAACTCGATTTTTCTTATCTTTTTGCCCATAATTAGACTACCCTTATTTTAGAGTTAGATAGATTATTCCAAATGAGCTTAGATACCCAGTTTTAGACTGATTGGTAAAACAGTTTCGACTTTAGCCCGAGAAACAGACAACCAGAAATACGGCATCTCGAAACCACGGGTCATGAAACGTCGATCAACATCCATCAAAATATAGAATTTTATTTTTTTGACTACCACAATACTTTCTTTTTCCAAGGGTCACGTCCGCTTTCTAAACATACATATTATATCAGCACACGACTCACACACTAACTTAATCTAAGATAATACGCCTAGTTCTACACACTCAGCCCTATCTCCTGGATATTCATTGATTGAATAACAAGATGAACTCTTATACAAATAGTAGACATTTCCCTCAATATCACCCGTACCTGCTTTGGGAGACACACTACGGCCTTGGACTCGTCTGGTTTTATTTACCGGTGACGAAGAATTTGGGTCGGGTACACTTGGAAAAGTTTCCTCTAAATGCTTTCCAACTTTATTTTCCAATAAAATAATGAAATATTTTCTCTAAGTCTATATCTTCCCCCATCATCTCCACTGGGTGCGTGGTCTAACGTGCTATTCTCATACTAGACTACACTGCCGATGACGGGAAGATCGAGGCTCGAATCTCGGTTGGGTGTACGAGAGGTTTGTTTTTCAAAATGGTTTTCCAATCACCTTACACGCAAATATGGTTACGCTTCCTCTAAATATGACCTTCATAATTCCTCAAACCATAAGTGTAGTTAGTACATAAGCTTACAGCCCGAGCGGGTAGTAATAGGTGGTGCTAAAAAAAATACAACTTTTCATCGCTAACCATCTTCATAATTTAAACGTGTTTGTTTGAGATAGTTTTTTTTTCAAAGTCAATTTTTTTACAATAGATAAATACAAGTTTCACCTAATTAACACATACGGTAGATTCAACAAACTTTTCAAGACAACTTTTTTCGATAAAAAACAAAACCTTAATCATATTCCAATGTCTAATTAAATGCATCGTTTTGAAATGGAATGCTAGGAAAACAATCTTGTAGATTATTACGTAAGAACGAGTCAAGGCCCACTTCAGTAAAGTAGGCTATGGAAAAGAACGTGGAATTCTCATGGAGGCTTTGGGTTTTCTGAAACATGCATGGTTTTATAGAAGTTAATTATTTTATACAGTCTAATAATTATTAATTATTTAAATAGGATGGGCCTTTATCCGACATCTAGGAAAGTTATTAAATCTGCTTTCACATTTTTGTTATTTTTAGCACAGCGTTTACTACTCGTTCAGATTTATACACATTAATACTAATTACGCTAATGTATCAGGGATTAGAAAGGCGGAATTTAGTGGAGATGTACCCGCATTTGCGCGGGAGTAAATTGAAAAATCACTTTAAAAAACCACCCTTAGTACATCCAACCGGAATTTGCACCCCAATCTCTCTTTCATCGTTTATCACGAGAATGACGAAATCAACCAAAATAAGGCAAACTAGATACGAGGAAGATTACGATAGAACCAGATGAAGTAGGGTTACATCAAATAACAAAATGTTGCCACCTTTGAAGTACCATAATCATACGTGTGGCAAAACATGTACATTGAATGTAAGAGAGACCAGAAAAGTGAAGACCATGGGAATGAAGTTTGTGAGGAGCATGTTAGCTGTCAAGAGGAGAACAAAATTAGGAATGAAGTTTTAGGAATAGTGAGGTACGGAGTACTGAGATAGTAAGGAGCAAGATTGGATGGTATGACATGTATGAGGAGTGGATACATGAGATAGTAGAGGAAGCATACTGAGATGGTATGGAATGTAATGAGGATGGAAAAGGATAGAATACCAAAGCAAACAATGGGTATGAAGTATGTAAGAAAAAGACCGCAAGAGATGCCAATAAAGAGATGGGATTAGCAGCTAACTTAGAGTGTATAAGTAAAGGGGAGAAGAATGGAAGCAATTAAAGAAGGAAGAATTGTGGAAGGATAGAGGAATATGGTGGCATATACTAAACTGATCCGACCATAGGTTGGAAACAGTTGATGATGATGATGTAAAATATTATTGGGCTCACGACAGGCAGGAAGGGGTACTGCAGCAAACCAATCGTAAGATTGATGATAAATGAAGAATGTCAGCTTAAGTTCACAAAACTATAAACAATATTATATATTAAAAATGTTATAAATACAGTTGGTCACTTATATTCAGTGATACCAAAACTATTGTTATATGATTTGTTTTATAAAAAGTAGGCTACCTCACTTAGTAAATTGCCTCTATATGTGTTTAATTTTATATAGTATATTTTTAAGGGCGATTCGTCATAGCAGGCGCAACTCGGCTCCCAGCACGTATCTGCGTTTGTGCGTGCGCGCACGCGCGAGGTATGGGACTAAAAGGGAAAAGAAAACACCTACGATATATCAAACATGTGAGCAGTGCATTTGTATTTGAATGTTTTATCGACATTTTCGCGGTGACGATGGGGGACAAAGCGACAAAGCGACAAGTTCTTGTTAATAACTACAATATGCCCTATTATGACACTAATGAAGATTTGTGCACAATGCCTATCTGTGAAGCCATTATAAAATGGTCAAAAATTGCCTTTTCAATGCAGTTTTTATCCACATATCATTTAATATATCAACAATGTTCAGTATTGGAAAATTCTATTAACTCTTCATCTCCATTAATGTTTAATCATTGATTCACTTTTTCTATCCAACAGTATCAAATAATTGATTGACATGTGATGCACGCTCATAATTGATTTGTTAATTATTTTTTAATTAATCTAGTGAACCGTTGTAATAGCTTTTAAGAAATTAGCTCTTATAATTCCTTCAAATAAAATAAAAACCTATTCTAGCTTAATTTTTACTAACACAAAATAGTTCGATAGATTAAACTTAAAGGGGGCTGAGCGGTTGCTTTGCAACACATAATAAATATAAAGCTAATCAATATTATCAAACAAACATTTCTCAATAGCAAAAAAAAGTTATTGTTTTTACCATTATTGTTTACAACATAGCCTTAAAGTTCCTAACTGACGTTTTAAATATTTCTTGAGATAATTATTCACCTATTTAAAGAAAAATAAGCAACCTCACCACCAGTAAATTTTCTTTACAAGTGGATGTAAATTAATGTAATTCCAGCGTTGTTTTGAAAGTAGCAATTTAAAGTTACCGGTATTGTATTGTATTGTATTTTTCACATATGATTTTAATTTCTCCATACTTATAGGACAGCTAGAATCATCAAATTTGGCACGATTAAGGCAATTGGATGTGCCAATATGTCTGAAAAATTTTATGATTCTAGCTGTCCCATAAGTGTATCAGAAAATTTAAAAATGTGTGGGAAAAAGTGAAAAAATTTTACCTAAATTCAACAAATCTCTATCTCAGATATAACCGATGGAGATACGACAAAAAGTAACATGACAAACTTGTGGATCTTGCCAAATCCAATCCGTTTTTTGATAGGTCTTACTGTTTAGCCACAAGAGACCTCCAAAGAAAGGTCCGCACAACTTTAAAGTTGCTCCACCATTTTGAATTGTTTTTCAGGGGTTAAAAATTTAAATGTTTAACTTTTTGGAATTTTTCGTTGGTTACAGGCTAGGAAGCTAGAAGTTTGCCCAATTTAAAGTTTCTATCTCATCTGGAAGTGGGTAAACATTAATTTCAGTGAGCGGATGTGCAGCCATGTGGCTTATAGTAGTATAATATTTTGTCCTCTTAATTTATCAATTTTTTTAAAACTGAGCTACTATTATTTGAAAGCCGTTTAGTAAACATGTTTTTTCTTCATCAGTGCTCCGTGTCTTCTGGCTACCCACCTTTTTTTCTAGTACCATGTCTTACTACCCGTTCAGGTTATACTACGCTTATATACTAACTCCGCCAATGGTTTGAGCGATTATGAAGGTTATATTTATAGGAAGTGTACTCAAATTTATGTAGAGGGGTAATAGGAAAACCATTTTGGAAAAACCACCCTTAGGACACCCGGCCGAGATTCGAAGCTTGATCTTCCTGTCATCGTCAGTCTAGTCTGCTTTGAGAGTGACGCCTTAAACAATGTGGCCACAGAAGCGGTTATAGCACTAGAAGCGCTGCAGACGTTTAGAAATATCAGATTATTGGTGAAGTTGCTTGATATTTTTTATAATTATTTTTGCCAAAATGTAGGTGAAATTTATGACCAGTTAAAAAGTTTAAATTTGAAGCTTAAAGTGTTTTTTTAATGTGATAACTTACATAAAACCTTATAAAACAATCCCAGATTATCTTAAAATATTCTGTTGTAACCCTATAAAAACATGACTATTTAATGGAGAAATGTTAGATCTATGTTTCTAACATTTGATTTAGTTTCAAAGTACACATTTTCGCGTGAATCGTTTTTTTTTAACTTTAAACTATTTTTTTCCTTTTAACTTGTCAGAAACTTGGTTATATTTTGTAGAAAACAATATTAAAAAATATCAAATAACTACTTAAATAATGTGGGATTTAGAAACATCTGCAACATGTCTCAATGCTATAATAAAGCCCTCTTAATGATACTAATGTTCTAGATCAGAGAAAGGTAGCCATTTAGAGGAATTGTATCCACATTTGATTGGTAAAGCCAGTTAGGAAAAAATAAAAACCTCAACAGACACCCAGCCGGGATTTTAACATCTCCCTTCCCATAATTCGCAAATCAGAACACCAGATGAGACTACCGTTTAGTCCGCGTGGCCACCGATGTGAGTAATTGTCCACTATTGATGTAGTGCTGGTTCCGGGCTCTCTAGTCATAAAACGTCGCCGAGCCTCTTCGTTTAACTAAAGTTTAACACTCTTTAAAATGGACTCTTTGCAGGTGAATCCATGCGTGCTCCCAAACCACACACACACGTGGGACACTTATACCCCACTTCCCCCCCTCATCCAAACCACTAAAAGGGTTCCACCACTGCCATTGGTCACTTTCCCTCTCGAAACGGCCTTAAGCGCGGGACACACATCTGAACCTCGCGATTATCAACTCCTAACATTGACGCCGCTCGGTCAGTCTGTAGCTCAACCCTCGTGCCTTACACTTTACTAGCAGGAGGTTCGCTTGTTATTTCTTTTCTTTCATTTGTTTCAACTGTGCGCGCAATACTCCTTCGGCTACTACTTCGAGACCGCTCGGCAGTCTTCGCCGACACGAGCGTGGAAACACCACCACACACGAGAGAAGTCATTTCGACAAGGTAAATAAATACCCGCATTCAAATCACTATTTTTTATATAAAATAGTTTTTTAAAATATAATTTTTATTTTATCACCATGTCTTACTACCCATTCGGGTTATACGCTTATGTACTAGATACCTAATGGATAGGGATAAAGAAGGTAGAATTTAGAAGAAGTGCACCCAAATTAACGTAGAGAGAGTGGGAAACCATTTAGGATTTAAAAAAACCTCAATACACCCCGACCAGGATCGAACTATGATCCTCAATCAATCGTAGTCTAGAATATTGCAAGAGTAGCGCCTTAGACCACGTGGCCACCAAAGCTGGTGATTTGTTTTTAGTTAGAAGTATTTAACATATACTTTCTGAGGCGATAAAAGCATATTTACACGACTTACAAACTGGCTATAACTGACACAAAACTCAGTCATTGGGAAAGTTTAAGATCTAGTTTCACCAATAGTAAATTATTCAGCCATACTAGAGTCAAACTCTGGACATTTGTTCAGAAAAGTAGACACGCTATCAAAAGAGATAAGGTTGTAGAGCTAACAAGCATGAGCCAACTGATTGTATGACTTACAAACTAACATGAGTTAGTAACACGTACCTAGCAGCAAGTCTAAATTTATTAATAATAGTTTATATCAATGAAATATAACTGACCATACAGGGAATTGAACCAGGGACCGTATCTTAGTAGGCAGACGTGTTACTGACTAAGCTAAAATGACGGTGCTCATGATATATTCATCCGATTATCATCCGATTATTAAAATATTGTGGAAAATGCCTAGAAATATTAATTTAAAACTTCCAAATTTTAATCTAAGGAGCACAGCATTTTCCAACAAAAGTAGAAAAAATAGATTCAAATTTATTCAAAATTGTTAGGTGCAACCTTAATAGAGATGGATTTATTGTGTGTCATAAAATCAAATATGGACTTTTTTATCTTAATTTTTTATTTAATCATGAAAAAATTCTATTTTGATGAAAATTGAAATATTTGCTCGTGATATATATTATAGTACCCTATTAATAAAAAAAATCTTATTTAATATCCTCTGGCTCCAGAACTTGCTAATAGCTAATTAAATTATTTCACCTAATATGAAATCGAAACCCTAGCCTCCTGGGTCAGAATCAAGTGCTCAAAAGCACACCTACAGTAAAAACACGATAGAGTAACCTTTTAGAAAAAAAAAAATAGTGGTTAATATAGATAACGTCTTAATATACTCGTACTATTAATATTATCTTATAGAACTTGATTAAATCAATCAAAAGTTACGGTTGATTTTTTTAGTGCCCCGGTCGGACCACACGCTTATATACTAATTACGCTAATAGGTTTAGGGACTATGAAGGTTATATATATGAAGTGTACCCGCATTTGTGTGAAGGGAGAGTGGAAAACCATTTTGGGGGAAACCACCCTAAGTACACCCGACCGAGACTCGAACCTCAAGTGCTCCCCGTCATCAGCAGTGTAGTCTACTATAAGAGTAGCACCTTAGACCATGCAGCCACTGAAGTGGGTTTTATGATTGTTACAAAATGCTCTTTCTACCGTGTTATTACCATAGTTATCCTGGTTGTTAGTTTTAATTTTGAATTACTATCTCTCTCTCTCTCTCTAAATGAAAAGTGTATTTTGAGTGGAGGTACAGAGCTACGTCCGCAGAATAATCCCCCTTAATTATCCGAGGCTGGTGATGTCACAGCTAAATGTTCAGCAATTACGACACACCGGTTGATATTTTAAGTTCCTTGGGGCCATTCGCTCTCAGCTAAATTTGTTTTGTTTTTTATTTTTTATTGGATGTGTTGGATAAATCTAAGAGTGTCTATTATTTTTTTACTAAAAAACATCGACGTCAATCAACAGGCTACACGGTAGTTAAGACGCCCTGTTAATAAAAAGAACCAGGATAAATAGTATAACGGAACCGGCTAGGTAGTAAACCAAACAAAAAGTAGAATAAATAAAGTAATTAATATTAGGCTAAACACACAAAGAGAATACAAATGAGCAGGCAGATCAAGGCATCAGTCTCATATTATCTGAATTTACATTGATAAAGAAGTCGGGGTTTGAGTCCGGGATGTGTATGTTGAGGTGACTTTTATCTACATTTATTTAATTGAGGTATTTAACGTACACTTTCAGAACAGACTGATTATATAAACACGTGACTTATAAACTAGCTTAAATATATAACAGACACAACATCCAGCACCCAGGCGGTTAATTTATCGCTGCGAAAGGAAAAAGTCTCAATTTCCCCAACGAAACATTTTTGATCCTTGCCGGGAATCGAACCCAGGACCTTAAGTTCAGTAGGCAGACACGCTACCCACTTTTCTGGGATGTAGAACTTTATCTAAATTGTTTCACATTCTTATTCCGCCCAAATGTTGTATTTGCTCTAAATTTTGCCTTCCACATTTATACTTAGCTAGTGTAAAAATTCTGGAAGCCTGGATGAGCTAGTAAGATGTAGAATACACACACAAATGGACATCCAACTATGTTTTATACAATTTATATGGTCGACGCGTATTATACTTTCAAGAAGTATTTATAGCCCAAGTCTTACAAACCGACGTAACTTGTGAAAGAAAAGATTCATATTCAGCGCCAATAATACAACGTAATACATAATGGTCTACACCCGTGGTTCCTATACCGTAGGTCAAGAACTGATTTTTGGTGGGTCGCAAAAGTGTTTGTGTAGTTATTTGAAAATAAAATCTATGAACAAATTGGAAAGGAGGAAATAAATATTGGAAAAAAACCCAAAATAACAGCTCCCTCTATTCTTCGTGTCCGTTAAATCTAGGTAGGACATGAAAGGTCATCGTTCTAAAAATTAGATCATGGTTCTAAGAGGGCTGAGAAGTACTGGTCTACACAGAGCTAAACGCTATACCCCAATTCTGGTAGGAAGTACCATTTTAGAAAATACAAACATAGTTTTTTGGGATTTACATTGGTAGTATTTTATTTAATTATTAATGTTATGCTATATAGATAATATATATCAAAAGTTAGATGTATAAATCCCATTACTTGAAGTATGAATATATTAAATAAGTTTTGCTAACGCTTATAACTGTCAGTCTGTTCTTCCTAACCTAATCAGGGTATTCCATAAACGCCAGACACTTAAAATTAAACCAAGGTTTCCAAGAGAGGTAGGTAGTTAGTCTCTTTGACCACTTGACCACCGAGGGACACATCATTAGGAAAATTGTTTCTACTTTTTTAGCTCAAACTAAAAAAAAATCCGTGGCAAATAGGTTTTTTTCTGTTGAATTTGATTTTTAGCATCACGTCTTACTACCCGTTCAGGTTATACGCTTATGTACTATTTACACTAAGGGTTTTAGGGATTAGGAAGATTATATTCCCTATGGAAGTGTACTAGCATTTGCGTGGAAGGAGAGTGGAAAAAAACCCTCAGTACACCCGTCAGAGATTTGAACCTCGTTAACCCCGTCATCAGCAGTCTAGTCTACTGCAAGAGTAGCGCGTTAGATATATTTACATTTATAGGTTTTTTTTCGTTCTCCTCGTTTTATTACCCGTCTGGGATATATCTGCATGCTTACATTATAGGATATAGATTATAGGATAAGGATGGTAAAAAGTTTATAAAAAACTCGCGTTGAAGGAACGTGAGAAAACCACTCAAGAAAAAACTCAATATACCCAGCTGGTATTTGAACCCAAACCTCCCCGTAGTCAGAAACATCAGACTAGATGAGTTGGATGCCTTAGCCCATGTGCCCACCAATGTTGGTCAACGTTTTCAGTAAAACATTATTTTAGACACATGAATGATCGGGTTGACCATATTTCAACGTTTATGTGACTCGCAATAGGGTAAACTTTTCCACATTTCCCGTTCTCTGTGACGTTGATATTATATCTGTATTTGTTTGCTTTATGACCAAAATATTATGACTCATACGTTTTAAACAAAACTGGTTTAACGCCAATATCCAAGAGGTAGGAATGAGGAGGGTTATTTAGAGTAAGTGCACCCGCACTCACGTGGAAAGAGGACGAGGAAAACCACATTGATACGAGTATATCATTTTTGAAAAAAAAAATTTCAGTACACCCGGATGGGATTCGAGACTTGACCTTCCGTCAAAGGTGATACAGTCCATTGTGAGCTTGACACCATTACCCGAGTAGCCACCAGTGCAGGTTCAATCCTTAAAGAGGAGATAGTTAAATAAAAATTAATAAATACGTTTCAAATAAAACTTTATCAATTTTTTTTGAACACCGCGTCTTACTGCCCGTTTGAGCTAAACGCATATGCACTAATTATACTAATGTGTTAGGGTTGAAAAGGTAGAATTTAGAGGAAGTGTACACGCATTTGCGTGGAGGGAGAGTGGAATATTGTTTAGGGAAAAAAACACCCTCATTACACCCGATTGGAATGTAAACCCCGATCTCCATCATCGGCAGTCAAGTAGTTATGCCTTAGTCTATTCAACCATTGAAACGGCTCAACTTTATAACTAAGAATGAGGAAGTTACTTAATTATATCTCATGAAACCTACAAACCGTGAGATTTATACTCACTACACATCTTTTAAAAGAGACCTAAAAATATTCTCATCGTAATTAAGAATTAAAGGACAGCAACATAATTCATTATAGTAGTATTTGTTTGAGCTCATTCACATAAATTATATATTAAAAAGTTTCAATCTAGAGTTGGAGCGGTAAAATGATAGTTTACTCAACTCTAATTATTATTGGCATCAAATAAAATACTTCCGAATTGTGTGTAATGATAGATAGATAGATAGATAGATAGATAGATAGATAGATAAATAGATAGATAGATAGATAGATAGATAGATAGATAAATAGATAGATAGAATGATAGATAGCTTTTATTTATTTAGTTGGTTGAGGTTATCAGCTTTACAAGCACTTATGTCCAAATATTTTATCATCTCACAAACTACAAACTAACTTAACATTTCACACTAAGTCAGCAACTAGACATTTGGCCCTAGAAACTATGTATCTACTTATCGGATAGAAGGACGAATTCGTACACAAATTTTCAAATTTTTTAAGGGCTCCACCCACTTGCAAGAAACTATCCTTACTTTACGATATTTTCTAGGCACCATCCAATCTGTCGCACCCATTTGTCGGACACACATTTGTAAAGGGAGTTCGCAAGACGTGCTGTGTTTGTTTTCGGCTTAAACAAAGAATGTTTACAGTAAAAAAAACCGGTAAACGTAATTTCAACCAATATGGATCCGTCATTAAAGTCATTTTAAAATTTACAAACACAAGCTAAATATCTAATCAAATTAATATAATGAAAACCTGCTTCGATGGTCACATGGTCTAACTCTCTACTCTCGCAGTAGACTAGACTGCCGATGACAGGGAGATCGAGGTTCGAATCTCGTTCGGGTGTATTGAAGGTGATTCTTCCAAAATGGCTATCCATTCTCCTTCCACGCAAATGCGGATATAAACCCTCTTAATATAACCTTCTTAATCCCTAAACTCATTAGCATAATTAGTATATAAGGTTATAGCCCAAACGAGTAGTAAGACGCGGTGCTAAATATATATATATGTGTTATTAAATTATTACTCTTATTAAATAATTTAAAATGCAATACCTTTTACCATATATTTTTACGAACTTTTATACTTAACCAAACAACTAATTATATTAGTTGAATACAGTAATACGCCTGTATTTGTTCCTGATTGGCTGAACGCAAGACAACTTTACTACATAAAAGCAAGAGACGGGTAGTATTCATATCCTTCCGACAGTTCCGACCTGTGACTGCGCTTACATGAGCTTTTTTTTTAGCACCGCTTCTTACCACCCGTTCAAGTCATATTATTATGTATTAACTACGCTAATGATTTTATGGATTACGAAGGTTATATTTATAGAAAGTGTCCCCACATTTGCATGAAAGTAGAGTAGAAAACAACTTTGGAAAAAGTTACCCTCAATACACCCGACCGAGATTCGAACCTCGATCTCCCTATCATCGGTGGTCTAGTCTATTGTGAGAGTAATGATTTAGATCGTTCGACCACCGAAACAGATAAACCTTTTGTTGATCAATCAATCAATCAATCAATCAATCAATCAATCAATCAATCAATCAATCAATAATAAATGTTGCAGCATGTTTTAATTAGAGCAGCGAACCTTGAAGATCAATGCACCACCTGAGCCAAGGTATCCGAAACGTAACAATTCCTAGACCTGTTATATTTTCGGTGTGAAAGTTCAACCAATGGAATGTTACGAATGTCATGACTCGTACCTGTGAGGTAACTCTCCACAAGCCGTGTGTGTGTGTGTGCGCGCGCATGACCTGATATGGTAAGTTGCCGCTGACCTCACCTTGATATATGATCACAGTCTGCACCAATCTTTGTTCACCACTAGCCCTGGCGCTTAGATAATAATAATAGTAAGGTACTCGGTCCCAGCCGCGGGGTACACTGTACGGCGTGTTGGGAGAAGAAGCGTCCAAGTTTAATCTTTTAAATCATTTAATATCATAATAAACTGATCACCTATGTGTAGATCCCCGTCAAAATTGTTTTACTTTTAGTTAAATTTAGTTTTTTTAAATCTCACTTTTCGGTGTTATTTCGTGTTTATTCAATTTTACATGTTATCCGAGGTGTTTAAGTATTATATACATATTGAGACAATGTATGCAAAATTACAATTTATTATTTAAACCTTATATATTTGCTTTAAAATTCTTTGTCAAGATTGTCTGCATATTTCACAATTTTGTAGCCTAAAGTTAGCTTACACTACACCAAAATACTAATCAAATTACAGCATGGTCAAAATTTCTGCTTAGTTTCTTCTTAATTTCGTGTTTGTTTAAAGATTTTTGTTGTTGTAAAAGTGGTGTTATTTAGTTTTATAAGAGGATTTCTTGTAGCAAGACGATTTCGTTTTATTTCGCTTTTCAAAAACATTGTAAATCATATCTAAAAACTATCAAAGGGAAAAATACTTGATTCCATCTTTGTATGGCACTTTTAGCTTTATTGCGTCCAACCATTTTTACGGGGCTCTATCTATGTGGACTAGTGGTCAAAGTTCCTGGATACAAATCCAGAAGTACTGGATTCGATCCCTGGTGCTTTCAGAATTTTTCTGTAAAGCAATTGGTCTGGAATGCGGTCAACTCAGCCTCATGAGGTCGAATGAGGAGCTATTTGAATGAAAAAGTAGAAGTTCCTGTCTAAAAAACTGAGATTAACGGCTGGAGGGTTCGTTGTGCTGATCCCATGACACCAGCTATCCGTAAATATTGGCACTATCATTGCTAACGGTGGCGGCCGCTTGGTCAATATAGCTCGCTTGTGAGTTCAAGCCATGGTGGTTTTTTTAAATGTAGAACGGGATTTTATGAAATAACTAAATACACGAATAATAGAAGAACATGTTATAAAAATAATACAGAAGAAGTTTTCAATAGAAGCAGATATTTTGGGGGGGGGTGGGGGGGGTCAGTAAGCTTAGGTGTCTGTTTTCTGAAGACTTAAAAGATGCCATAAAAGAGAACAGGTTGATGAGGATGAACTTGAAAAATGGACTGGGATACTTTTGAAGATAAGAATGGAAATCATTCCAGTGCACACCTAACTAATTATATTAGTAGGAATCTATGTCTAGACAATGGTTTAAAATCCTAGCAGGATTATGAATAAAAAACCAGTATATGTACCCTTCGATTATCCTGAAAGGTAGCAATCTTATTTACATGGTTCCACTATGGCGCAGCTTATTGGGTGGGGCCATAGTGTAATCTGTCAGGGTAAGACTACTACCTCTCATGATAAACAGACTGTACATGTTATGTTCCACGTATTATTACTCATTTAGGCTATCCACATATTTGCGCTAATGAGGTAGAGAGGAGAAAGTTATAATTTTAAGGAAATGTGTCAGTATTCATGAAGAGGGAGTATGGGCAACCATCCAGGGGGAAATAAATCATTCCAGCACACTCAGTTAGTATTCAAAGTCCACATTCCCAGTCTCGGAAAAACTTGCTTTTTGTCCACGTGTCCATCTTTGAGGGTACATCTGTAAAATATTTGTGGAGTGTATATTTTATTACAAACAAAGCGTACCTAAAATATAACTCAGTGGCTTTTAAAGTTTATGTTTTACAAGAAGTGTTAATCTGTAAGACAAAAGAAGATAATGTCCATCCTGGATGTTGTGGTATCCCTGCCTCCCTCCCATTGTTTAGCTTGGTTCACCGCACGACACAGGAGAAAGAAAACAAGTTACTCGTCTACCCTAGCGTTGGAGTCGCTCGAGTCGTGTACCTCACTTTCGTCAAGTATAGGCTACCAACTGCTCATCATGAGGGAGATTGCGGTTTAACCTTCACTGCACTCCACCTGCAAATTGTTTTTAAACGCTAGGAGCTATGATCCATTTCGTAAGACACGTTTCACAAAAAAAAAAAAAAATCTTAAGGTGGGGTGTGTTGGGAACGAGAGGAAAGGCCAGCGTTTCTGCAGTTTTTATAGTAAAACATATTTTTGGTGAAAATAAATTAAATATTGCTCCAGTAGAAACATAAAATTTAATTTTCTTCACATTGTGATATCAACAGCTGATGAATATCTGTCATGAGCATAGCGGCATTAGATAAGAAACTTTTTAATTGAAGATAAAAAGTTGTCATTAAGCCCCAGTACACCCTTGACAGATATTTAACAAATGTTGATGTCACCACGTGAAGAAAATTAATATTTATATTTCTACTGGAATAATATTTTTTTTATTTTGGCCAAAAAAGTTTTGCTAGAAAAACTGCAAAATACTGCCTTTATCTAGCGTACCCTAAATTCCCACCTTAATACTCTTTTTAGCCGGTAGGTTGCACGGGGACAAAGGCATTACTCTCGTCTTGCCTGGTTTGCCGGTCCTGATGGCGTTTATAGTCAAATTTTCATAAGAATGGGCTTTTGTATAATACAAGCATACTTTTTTTTTGTGTGGTCAGCAATGATAATATTTTACGGGTGCATTCGAATTGTAGGTGTCTAAGTAGGGGTCACCAATCTCTACTTCTGAACTGCAGAGAATCGTCAAGTAAATCCTAGCGCCTTTTTAGTCGGGCCAAGGCCAGACTTAGGGGATTTAACTCCAACTTTACTTCAGTTATACGTCTAGCTTGGCTACGACAACATCTTTAGTACAGTAATCGTTCAGAGTTGTTCGTGACGGTTTTAAAAGTGTTCATCTTGTACAGAGGTGCAGTTCAAGTGGTTTGGTAAGTTTTTGTTCATACATATATTTACTTTTTTATAACTAAAATGAATAAGCATTATAGAAGACTATAGCATTTCAGATCTAACTAGATCTGTAAGTTTCCTAACCTAGCCTAACCTAACAAAATATAATGTTTAATTGGAAAAAGTGACAGCTATAATAATAAAAATGTACAATACACACAATGTATTTGCTTTTTAATTCACTATGCAGTTTAGTGTAAGGCTAGAAGCCAAGAATTGACCTAACATTTTTATCCCGAAAGTCGGGTATTTAGGGACTTATATTGCACGTATCAGTTTCTCTGCAATTCGTGTGCACCGCATTTTACTATTTTATTAGTGTTCATTTATTGTTATTGATATATAACGATAGTAACAGCCACAGATCACATGAGTCGACGTATGAATGTGTGAAAGTAGATATAGTAGTTTTTTATTTGTCAGATAATACTCTTCTTATAAAAATTGAATTATACTGAGATATTTCTTATTATATGGTTTTCAACACTCTTTTCAGGCAAATGCTTGTCCACCTTCTCTAAATAAGAGAGATCTATCTTATCCCTAAATCATAAGTCATCATTGTGTGTAAATATAAAGGATATATATATGTGTGTGTGTGGATAAGTAATACGCATAGCTACTAAATAAATTCCGGTTGCTACTGCATTTACCTTCCTCTAAAAAAATATTACGAGTATTTTTTTGTGTGTAAAATTAACGTATTCTATGAAGGGACAGTCCATATTTATCAAACGAACAATTATTTTGAGGACAATCCATAGTATTTTCATGGTTATAGAAATCATTTTAACATATTTACTGAGGTTTAAGGTGCGGCCGAAGGGAGCGAAAGTATTTTTACAGTTTTTATAGAATTTAAATTTTTTGGCCAAAATAAATCAAATATTTCTCCAGTAGCAACATAGAGTTTAGTTTTCTACACGTGCTAACATCAACAGATCTTGAATATCTGTCAAGGGTGTCCTGGAACTTTGTCAAAACCTTTTAAATAAAGAGAAAAAGTTTTGACATAGCTCCAGGACACCCTTGACAGATATTCAAGATCTGTTGATATTAGCGTGTGCAGAAAACTAAACTCTACGTTGCTATTGGAGAAATATTTGATTTATTTTGGTCAAAAAATGTAATGCGCTAAAAACTGTAAAATTACTCGCGCTCCCTTCTGCCGCATAATAATAAAAAATAGTAATAATGTTTGTCTTGCAGATCTAAAAATGTATTATGTGACTCACCCAAAAGGTAGTCATCTAAATTAAAGAAGCTACAAAAATGTATACAAAAAACAAACATATACATAGGTTATTAAAAAAATTACATAATAATATTAAAAACAAACACACAAATCATGTTTGTCATTTCAATATAAACAGAACCAGTTTATGCGTAATGCCTAAAATTATTTAAAAAACATTGACACCAAACTGAAAATGAGTTCATTAACACGTGATTTTATTTATTGCAGGAATATTTATCTAAAAAATAAAGTGATTTAAATATCTGGTTCTAAATTTTTATTCAGAGGAAACAACTTTAAGAAATTGTAATTTTAGCAATATTAAATTTGCTTTCCAACAAATGGAAGAGCGTAGTCTCGTAAATGTAGTAAATGATTACGACATTATGTTAATTTTATAGGCCTACATCCTGTTTAGTTTATTTATACACTTTTCAACCTGCTGTAGATTCAAAGTCGTAACAATAATTCACGTCTATAGCTGTCCCCACCCTCTTTTATTGCTATAAGAGCTTTTGCCAATTTATATTTAAGTTACATAAATTATTACAGAACTATAATTTAATAATATAATTCTCGTGTAGGGAAAAGGATGGCACTCGTAAGCCCATAAAGGAATATTTTCATAGACGATCGTTCACTGTCCTACCCACGCTGCAATCCCGGATCCAAACCCGGTTCTCCGGAAAGATGAGTGTCTAAACTGGTTCACCTTTCAAGCGACGGGAAATACCACCCCGTTATTCGCTTTGTAAATATCGCGTTGATCGTTGGCTGCCATGTTAAGTCCTTTTGTTGTTGTTTTTACGAAGTTGTCTCGAGCAAATGTTACATCGAATGTCAACTTAAACTATTTTTCCTTCGGAGTTGGAAGTTTTTATTTTAAAGTTTTTCTAATAAATCTTCTCCTTTTTTTTTTTTTTTTTTTTTGTGAACGGACATTTTCTTTTCTTGGAAACCTCCACACGAGGTCTACGAGGTATATGTGCGAGCCTGCGTGTGTAGGTGGGCGAGGAGACAGAAGAACATCAAACAACGAACAATAACACTACATTTAAAACAATAAACAATCCCATCCTCATGGCTCGGTGACTCACCGCGTGCCTCTGGTCCTCTGGTCCTCTGGTCCTCTGGTCCTCTGGTCCTCTGGTCCTGATACAACTATTTTTGTTTTGATTTTTTCAAGAATTATTATGAATCAAATAGCCAAAGCTATTATTTATGCTTTTAGTGAGGATTACTCCATCTAAATATCATATTCTGAAAATTGAAAAATGACACCTGGACACGGGAATCGAACCCGGGACCTTTGGCTTAGTACGCCAATGCTCTATCCTAAGCTAAGCTAAATTATTATTATTATTAGCACCGCGTCTTATTACCCGTTCGGGTTATACGCACTTACGCTAATGTGTAATGGTAGGGTGATAATGTAATGAAATGGAGGACCTACAGTTTAACGTGGAATCCGAACCACGGTAGAGGCCTGGCATTCCTCACATTCACAAGTTGTATTAATACACGTCTTGTCAGAGGTGAAGGAAGGGTTTGGCCATCAGATAAATCTGTGCCGGGACCGAGGTTTGAACCCCGGACCCTCAGCACAGAAGTCTGACACCTTACCCCTAGACCACCAAGCCACCCAGCTAAGCTAAAGGTCCCGGGTTCGATTCCCGAGTCCATTTTGTGTGTCCCGTGTGTCATTTTTCAATTTTCAGAATATGATATCAAGAATGATTACGTGTTTAACACAATAGTTTGATTTAAGTTGGGGACGTAGGGGACGCGAGAAAAGACCAGTGTTTCTGCAGTTTTTTATAGAAAAACATTTTTATGGCTAAAATAAATAAAATATTGCTAAAGTACAAACAGAGAATATAATTTTCTTCACACGGTGATACCAACAGTTCCTGAATATCCATCATGAGCATAGCGACATTAAATGACCAAATTTTTAAATGAAGAGAAAAAGTTGTCATCAAATTCCAGGACACCCTTCACAGATATTCAATTAGTTTTAAGTTCATCATGTGAAGAAAATTAAGATCTTTGTTTGTAGTGGAGTAATATTTTATTTGTTTTGCCCAAATAATATTTTGTCATGAAAACTGCCAAAACACTGGTTTTACCTCGGGTCCTCTTCCATCCCACCTTAAAGCTCTACTTTTACAAGGACAACTTGACAGTTAATTTGTATTACCTTCACTTTAATGACTGCGTCATAAAGATGGATGTTTCTTAGCGTCCAATACCAAATTTAGCTCTTTAGATATCGAGAAGTGAGAGAAAGAGCCTTAGAAAGATAAACAGACACCGAATGTACGTTATATAATAATAGCTGAATGCCCGTTCTTCGCACGGGATATTGTGTTATTATTTATTTTTGGATGAAAATGAGGAATTTTTGAGGTTCGAATCTCGGTAGGGTGAACTGGGGGGGGTTCCCTAAATGGTTTTCCACTCTCCCTCCACGCAAATGGGTTCACTTCCTCTAATTCAACTTGCCAATTCCTAATTCATCAGCGTAATTAGTAGTTAAGCGTATAACCCGAACGGGTAGTAAGACGCGGTGCTAAATAAATACAATTTTCGGCAGGCCCCTTGCCTACTGACTGGGGCGTTATCATTGAACGCGGCTGAACAGATCTTCCCCCCTCCCACCATTCCCCACCACCATCACCGCCCCGGGCCGGGTCCTCTCACTCACACATACACTACAAACACCACAAAATTCTGCAAAATATAAACTACAGACTTCTACCCTCTCTTGGAGTTGCATATTAAACTAATTACACATTTAATTATGTCTGTATTCCTTTTTTCCCCACCCCTTAGAATAATCTACAGGGTTAAAAAATAATTGCTATATTTTTTAAAGGCATTATTAGAACAAACTTATCGGATTATTACCCTCTAAACGCTTAAAAAGAGTTTATAAACAGATTTCACCCTATCAATACATCGATGAACTATTTATTTTCCTAATAGCTGATAGGACACCGTGCCAAATTTCAGCCCTCTAGCACTAAGGTGAGAATGATATGAACAGTCAATCATTCATCAAGCTTTCGCTAATATATATAATATACACTTTATAATATATATTGAAATATAACACTTATTATATAACATCATATCATAGTAGGTGTGTGTTGTTTAGATATTTAATAATCAGCTGTGAAAGAAACCCGATGACAAAAGTAAGAAATTACTTATTTCATGGATACGTGATATGACGTTTTAACTCATCAATAATTAAACTAAAAGAATGCGTTTGATGCTGTGAATAAAACAAAAACAAACACTATTATGACTGTCTCTAAGATTAAGACTTCAGACACAGGAGTGCAGAGTTTAAATTAAAATACTTCATCACTTCCACTTCTCAGGCTACCTGTGCCCGGGGCTCAAATTGCAAATATGTAAATAGCTGCTGACGACAGTTTATAATAAAGGTACGAGAGAACCGTGAGGGATAAAGTTGAGAGTGGAAATAGATTGGAAAAAGTGGAGCAAGAGCTATGGCATACCTAGAAATGTGAGATGGAATATTCCCCCCCCCCCCTTTTTTTCTAGAAAAATTGTCCTTTTTTTCTGTGTAAAAGTATTCAGTTATTTAAATAGAACGGATTCAATCGAGATATTCACTTTTTATAGCTTACATATTAGTTTAATTACCACCTTTGTGTCTAGTGGTCAGAGCTACTGGCCACAGAATCAGAGCTCCCAGGTTTGACCCCCCGACGCCTCCAGAATTTTATATGATGCAGTAACTCAGCCTCGTGAGGACGAATAAGGAACTACTCGAATGAAAAAAATAGCAGCTCCGGTCTAGAAAACTAGGATTAATGGCTGGAGGGTTTGTTCTGCTGACCACACTACACCCTTTACCATAGAGATTGGAACTTTTCTTCGCCAACAGACATTTACCATTCGGTCTGTATGGCTAGATTGAGTGCTAACGCCACGTAGTTTATAACTTTAATTTCTCCCAAGGACACTAAACACCGACGTACTATCAAATGAGTTCCATTAAAGCGAAAACATTTGTTTTAGCTACCTTCCCACACTCACGCATCAACTACAGCGCTTGGTGGTTGAATCTGTCACTAACATTGGATATGCTGTAGGCTTAGCGAATACATTACATTCTCCTGGAATTCAATTATTTGAAAATCTTAAACAAACAAAAAAGTTCATATTTCAATTGCCCACTATTTGTTTGGATTATATTTAAGTATACCCATGACTCGCATGAATCCATCAAAGTCACTTTAGTCCTTTTGTCTCTGCCAAATGCTGTTCTAATTACCAGGATAATAACACAAGTTGTTTCACTTTGTGTCGAAGACAAAACAAATGTCTGTCTGTTATATTTATAGATAAATGAACTATTTTGAGAGGATAGTCTTAATAGTTAGGTAGTTAAAGTGATCCAGTTCTACTCCTCGATTCCGGCAAACCAAGATGTGGAGTTGCACTTTTTTATTTTTTCAAAATACTTTTAAGTTTTTACTGTACAACATTGACTTTACCATCTACAGTCGTTTTTCCTCCTTGGAATCAGCTCCATGTTTGCACTATGCCACTCAGTGTATTTCCATCTCTAGCATGTATTCTCCTTGGAACCAGCTCCATGTTTGCACTATGCCACTCAGTGTATTTCCATCTCTAGCATGTATTCTCCTTGGAACCAGCTCCATGTTTGCACTATGCCACTCAGTGTATTTCCATCTCTAGCATGTATTCTCCTTGGAATCAGCTCCATGTTTGCACTATGCCACTCAGTGTATTTCCATCTCTAGCATGTATTCTTCTTGGAACCAGCTCCATGTTTGCACTATGCCACTCAGTGTATTTCCATCTCTAGCATGTATCCTCCTTGGAACCAACTCGATGTTTGAACTGTGCTAGACATTGCTTTCCATCCCCAGAGTTTATCTTTATAGTAGATAAGGAACCCTTTAGTTGGCGGCTCAAGTTGAAGTGGTTTTACAGATTTAATCAAGATAACTGACAACTCCAGTAGTCGCATTAGTTTAGTTGCGCCTGCGTGACTATGCAAAGAAAGTCCCGGCCTGGATGTCACGAGTCATTAGCTTCCAGAGTCCCACACAATCACACTTGCGGGCCAACTGGGAGCTCCAAGTGGAAACGTTTCTTTAAGATCCTATCTCACGATAGATTAGCCGGGAAGTTAGATACAAGATAATTCCATAAGCGAGCCATACCAACCAACCAAGCAGCCGCCGCTGCTAGCGATGATAGTGCCAATATTTTGGGTTAGAGGGTGTCATATGGTCAGCACAACGAACACGCAACCATTAATCTCAGTTTTCTAGACTGGGGATACTATTCATATATTCAAGTAGCTCCTCATCTATCTTCATGAGACTGAGTTTGACCCCATTACACTGATTCAAGGAAAAAATCTGGAAGCGCTGAGGTTCGAAACCTCTGGATCTTTAGCCAGAAACTCTGACCACTATATCAAAGTGGCAATCTCACAAGACAACGCACGTTCGGACCAAAACTCAAATAAAACTGACTTTTTCTACGTTATTTACCTGACAACAACATTACCTAGGATCAATTAATAGATTTTTAATTAGTTTTAGTAAAAGTTAAAAAATTGTACGGTTCACCAAACAAATTTTTTTCTCTCTCTTTTTCTTACTTTAAAATAGAGACATTTACTAAAAACTCGGAAGATTTTTGAAACGAAATATTATACATTGTTGCGGGAGAATTTCACCAAAGAGCGTAAATGAAATATCACACACTGTTACAGAAATATTGATAAAAGAGGAACATTTCTTTCTACCAAAGAACATAACAATCGATTTCAATTTTCAAACAACTCCATAAAAATATATAGCTATAACTCAGAAATGATTGATTTTATAAAAATGTATTTCAAATAAAAGATTATGGGCATAATCGAATGATTTAAATATTCGAATAAATAATATTTCAGAGAACTTACTTTTAGTGTTTTTGTTTTGGAAATTAGGTAAAGTACTAATATTTTTCAAATGTATGTCGTCAGTTTAAGATGAAAGTATTAATTTTTTGTATTCATAAAACATAATATTAGTCGGACAAAGTAAACCTACAACTAGTAACTAATATCTGGCCATTAGCGTTGTTCCGATTATTATCGTTTCTCTCTTTCTCCACTACTTCTCGAAATCATTCGAATGTTTCATTCAATTAATTTTTAAAGTCTATTAAATTTGGTATTAGACCTAGCAATTTGTATGAAGTGAAAAATATTTTACAAAATTTAAGCTAATAGATTAATTCAATTAAAGGTGACATTTTCTATTGTGTGTGTGTGTGTGTGTGTGTGTGTGTGTGTGTGTGTATATTGTGCGATTATTATTTTTTAATCTGTTTATTTTCTTGACATTATATGTCAGCCTACAACCAGACAAATATATAATATTCTGAATGTAATTAAATATGCTAATGTACTATAACAACTGACTTTCATGATATTTTATTACTTAATAAATAATAACATTTCTTACTGTAGGCCTACAACTAATTGTAAATGCATCTTGTTACGGGTATATTTTTTTTAAATAGCCTAATTGACTATTTTCCGTATTTTGTGACATGGAACCAAATAAATTGAATCAAATTAAGCATGTTTCTTCTGACCTAATTTCTATGCTTACAAAATGAGGATTTATACAATTTTATGTTGAATGGTATCGGATAGAGTACCAAGTATCGAGGATATGAAGTGATAGTATCGAGAAAGATATCGGAATCGAGAAAGTAGGTGTTGGCCCGCCATCATCTTTTTATCTTATTTGAGGTATTTAAATTACACTTTCTGAACCGACTGATTATACCAGCACACGACCTATAAACTAAACTAAATCCAGATCAGACAAAACATCGATCCATTAATTCGTCACCAGCTTCGGTGGCCACATGGCTTAAGGCGTCACTCTTACAATGGTCTAGACTGCCTATGATGGGTAGGTTGGGAATTTGAATACCAGTCTGGTGGTTTTTACTTAACGGTTTCCCACTCTTCCTCCATTCAAATGCGGGTACACTTCATCTAAATTCAAGCTTCCTCATCTATTATACACTATTGTTATTAGTGCATAGGCGTATAACCCGAACGGGTTGATGCGATGATAAATTAAACCCCTATTTATATCTTTCACAATAGCGAGTAGTCCTAATTGGCAATGGGCCAGTTTCCTAATCAGACCCTCAAGTGCGGTGTTACACTAAATACAAGATGACACCTACCTGAAATTGAATGTAATGGGCCAGTTTCCTAATCAGACCCTCAAGTGCGGTGTTACACTAAATACAAGATGACACCTACCTGAAATTGAATGTAATGGGCCAGTTTCCTAATCAGACCCTCAAGTGCGGTGTTACACTAAATACAAGATGACACCTACCTGAAATTGAATGTAATGGGCCAGTTTCCTAGTCAGTCCCTCAAGTGCGGTGTTACACTAAATACAAGATGACACCTACCTGAAATTGAATGTAATGGGCCAGTTTCCTAGTCACACCCTCAAGTGCAGTGTTACACTAAATACAAGATGACACCTACCTGAATTTGAATGTAATGGGCCAGTTTCCTAGTCACACCCTCAAGTGCGGTGTTACACTAAATACAAGATGACACCTACCTGAAATTGAATGTAATGGGCCAGTTTCCTAATCAGACCCTCAAGTGCGGTGTTACACTAAATACAAGATGACACCTACCTGAAATTGAATGTAATGGGCCAGTTTCCTAGTCAGACCCTCAAGTGCGGTGTTACACTAAATACAAGATGACACCTACCTGAAATTGAATGGAATGGGCCAGTTTCCTAATCAGACCCTCAAGTGCGGTGTTACACTAAATACAAGATGACACCTACCTGAAATTGAATGTAATGGGCCAGTTGCGCATTTGAAACTGGCTATTTCTTTTCTGATCTAGGTAGATGTCGTTCTGTATTTAGTGTAACACCGCACTTGAGGCGTACTCAATATGACTATGAAACTGACCCGTACGCGGTGTTTGGAGGGGGGGGGAAATCACTGTAAAAGTGGAAACTCCAAGTTCCCTAAAGAGAAATGTTTCGGCAGGGCCGGGAATCGATTCCGAGTACTTTCAACTCAGTATATAGACAGGCTACCGAGTGAGCTAAGTTGTCGCTAACTAAATATCGAAGACCCTAACAAAAAACTCTCCAAGACATCCTTGAAACCTCGAGATATATTTCTCAGTCCACGGTCATAATGTATTTTTACTTGTCCTTACGACAACATAATAAAAGTCAGTGCCACCCACTCGGAACACCAGCTACCGTGCGGCCGTAAATATGTGCTCCAGTTTATTGATAGGGTCCACGAGTGTTAAGATTGGAGGTGTGATCCACTGACCTACATCACGTGACCTTGCACTGTCTCTCACCGGGGACATTCGCTGATCACCTCTCTCTCTCTCTCTCTCTCTCTCTCACACACACACACACACACACACACACACACACACACACACACGCACACACGGCATCTCCACACTCACGAGTCTGATTTAGATAGGAAGAGAACTTAATAGTTAAACGTTGCTAAAACAACATTCATGTATTCATAGGCCAAGTCGTGTATTCTCTTTGTTTACTGTCACCGTATCTCATTACGCATAAGAACTAATCACATTAATATTTTTAGGACGAGAAGGGTTGAACTTAAAGGAAGTGTACATAAGTTTACGTGGAAGGAGAAGGTAAAACCATTCAGTAAAAACCACCCTCAGTACACCCAACCAGTATCTGAACCACCCGCTTAGGTGGCCGCATGGTCTAAGGCGTCAAGTGTTAGCTTAGACTGCCGTAGACAGGGAGATCGGGTGTACTGAGAGGGTTTTTCCACCATCCCTTCATGCAAATATGCGTACACTTCCACTAAATTCAGCCTTTATCATCCCTACAGCATTAGCGTAGTTAGTATTATTATTATTAGCACCGCGTCTTACTACCCGTTCGGGTTATACGCACTTACGCTAATGTACAATGGTAGGGTGATTGTGAGATGAAATGGAGGACCTACAGTTTAACGTGGAATCCGAACCACGGTGGAGGCCTGGCATTCCTCACATTCACAAGTTGTGATTAATACACATCTTGTCAGAGGTGAAGGAAGGGTTTGTCAATCAGATAAATCTGTGCCGGAACCGAGGATTGAACCCCGGACCCCTAGCACAGAAGTCTGACACCTTACCCCTAGACCACCAGGTCACCGCGTAGTTAGTAAATATGCGTATAGCTTGAACAGGTAGTAAGACGCGATTATAAAAAAAAGAAGTATTTGAAACCTTCTCCCCCCCTCCGCCCCCCGGATTGGCAGTCCAATCTATTTCGATATTGAGGGAGTAACGCCTTAGACTATTTGACCACTGGAGCGAGTTCATGTGATTTCCGACTTTCAATATTAATAGATAATAATAATACCTATGAAACAACACTTTCTTTTTTCAGCACCGCATCTTATTACCCGTTTGGGTTATACGCTTATGTACTAATTACGCCTATGGTTTTAGGGATTAGAAGGGTTATATTTAGAAGAAGTATACTCCCATTTGCGTGGAGGGAGAGTGGGAAACCATTTTGGAAAAATTAACATCAGTAAACCCTACCGATATTCGAACCTCGATCTCCCCGTCATCGGCAGTCTAGTCTACTGCGAGAGTAGCGCGTTAGACCACGCGGCCACCGAGGTGGGTAGAATAATATTATCAATCAAATAAAATGTTATAAATATTGACCGCAACAAAATGTGTTTTATATTTTCCAAAGCTTCCTTCCTACCAGAATCTTACTATAGATAACTTATATCTTACCTGGGCCATTTAACAATTTGGTTCCTTCCCTCTTTAGTTGGCGACCATGATGACTACAACATTTTTAAGCTCTCATAATTACTATTATCATTATTTGATCTAAAATACGCTTCGACAGGGTCTTGGCGTCATGCACCCAAATAAAAACTCAAGACATAATAAGGAAAAACATACAAGAAAACTGAGGCAATTCAAAGTAAATAACTGCTTTTGACGGAGGGATACAAAAAATAAACAATCATCAACAAGGAGGGAGCTTATTTAAAAATGAAAAACACTTAGTGAACTACTTCTTGGTCGTAACCATCCAAAGGTGGGACATTTAAGCCCCCCTCTCCCCCACCAATGAAAAGGTTATTACATTCTTATAAGGAGGGGGGAGGGACGTAATTTGAAGTAGTTTCGCTAATTACTGACTTGGTATACCGCGCTGACGTAAACTTCAAGCGTTTAACAAAGCTTAGTTCTATATAAGTGGTTCACACTACAAGGCGGTCTTAAGCACCAGCAGACATATACATCTTAAATTATTTAAATAACTAGTCTTACATTTTTGTTTTGATAGGTTAGTGCCTAGAATGTTATTGATAAAAAAAACTAGTGCCAGTGCCGTTTAGCTAGCAGACAATTGGAGTCGCCTGCAGAAGAGAGTTATGCATCAGGCAAGACACATCTGCACTGCTGGCCGCGGAAAACAGGGTTTCCAAACACCGAATTGATCTGACGAAACACGCTCGCTTGCGTAAGTCAAATTTTACACTATTTTGGAGTACCAGGAAAGAGGTCATGACATGCCAAATATTACTACATGTTCGTGCTAGCCACGTGAACTGCCAATTAAGCATTTGTGTTACACGTGAAACTACTCGTGTCAGTATCAAATGGATGGTCTAAGTATCTCGCTGCCCGTCCCTGTGGATCATGGGTAATTATTTTATTAGGGTGTTTGATACACAGCCTACCTACTTCAGCGGTCAGATTCTCTAAAGTATCACTCTTACAATAGACTTAACTGTCGGTGAAGGGAGTATTGGGGTTAGAATCTTGAGCGAGTGTACTGAGGTTTATTTATCCTAAATGGGTTTCCACTATTCCTCCACGCAAACGCGGGTACACTTCATCTCAAGTCAACCTTAATCATCCCTAACACATTAGAATTCATTACATATGCGTATAACCTGAACAGGTAGTATGGATTGGTGATAAGAAAATTAATTAAAAACTGTCTTAATTTTTATTAGCACCGCGTCTTAATACCCGTTCAGATTATACGCTTGTGTACTAATTACTCTAGGGAGTTAGGGATTGGGAAGGTTTAGTTTAGATATATTTCACCAGCATTTGTGTTATGTGAGAGTGGAAACCCATTTAGGGAAAACCTCTCTCAGTGCACCAAACCGGGATCGAATCCCGATCTCCCCGTCTTCAGAAGTATAGTCTACTGTGAGAGTAGTGGGTTAGACCACGCTGCCACCGAAGAGGGTAACTGTATTAATTTAAGGTGTAGAAAGGAATGCACCCGCATTATCGTGGAGATAATGTGGTAAAACAACAGTGATACACCAATTAATATATAAACTACCTCCAGTGTGCCCTTTCTGAGATTAGAACCTCTACTTCCCCGTCATCCGGCAAGCCATTTTATTGCGAACTAGACGCCTAAGACGACGGTACCTTTAATTTGGGTGGCTGTTATGTGTGTTATATATTTTGTTATTATGTTTGGATCAGAGATTAGGTGTTTTTATTTTAGCACCACGTCTTACTACCCATTCGGGTTATTAAACGCTAATGTGTTAGGAATTAGGAAGGTTTAATTGAGAGAAAGTGCACCCAAATTTGCTTGTAGGGAGAGTAGACAACTATTTCGAAAAAACAACTTTAACTCACCCGGCCGTGGTTCGAACCTTGATATCTATGTCATCAACAGTTTAGTCTATTTCTAGAGTAATGTCTTAGTAAATTAGACCACTGAAGCGGGTATAATTTCGGGTGTTGGTCGCACCGGTGACGCCGCAGAGTGTAGGAAAAGAGCTTAGTATGTACTTATCTAATTCCAGCCAGGTGTGATGAAGGTGTTTTAACTAAATGGTTTACCAATATCTCCCAAGCAAATGTGGGTACATATGCTCTTAGTTTCTACATTCCTTATCCCTACCACATTATTGCGGATATGCGGATAAGCTGGATGGATAGTGAGACACGTCGAATGGATTTGTTGTTGAGTGTAAAGAGTTCTGCCTTAGAATATGTTAGTTTACAAGCCATGCGTTGAAACAATAGGTTATTGAACAGTTGTGTTTAATTATTCTACTATTTTTATTAAATAAGCATTTTAATAATATTACTTTAGGAAACAAAAGGCAAAACCCAAAGGCACAGTTTTTACACATTTAAAAAAGTTTTTTTTGCAACTTTTATTTGTTACTTTGGCTTATCTTTTTACCAAATTAACATAATTTAATTATAAATATAAATCTATATAAGGTTTATTCTTGGCATAATAATAGTAATTGTTAGTTAGGTTAAATCTAATAATTTGTTTTTATCGTCTTAGGAAATACATAAAGTATTTTTAAAACTTACAAATTTATAGTTTTTTTTCTACCAAATTATTTATGTTTAATCCATTGTCCTATGAAATGGTTTTGAAATAGTTTCTAATTTTAAATATAAGTGATCTTAAGTGGTGTATTATAAAATAAATAATTATTGAGGTTAAATCATAAAACCTGTATTGACGTTTTCACGTAGAGAGAATATAAAGTGTTTTTTTATAAATCAAATATCATATTTTAGTGAGCTTGAATCAAGCCCGCGACTTTCCAAGCTAGTGAGGTGCGCTATCTGCTCACAAGTTTAATTTAATCTGTATCTCATATGATATTTCAAACGTTTTAAATATTTACTTTTCCTTGAAAAATGTAAAACGTATTTTACTTTCCCTTTCTACTTTCACACAACTTTATATATAATATATAAAAAACCTTCCCCAAGACTCGAACTCTCGGCGCGTCATGACGATATCTATCTTTGGGTTTGCCTTGAGTAATGACTCACAGATCCTGGTTGGTTTCAAACAGCTGCTAGTTCACTTGTCCAACACCGCTGGCGCTGCGTCACAAGGTTCAGAACTGCTCCACTTTACGCTCACAGGGTCATCGTTACCTCATGAATTATACGACTCGAACAGGCCCACTTCTCGCGTTTAGTCAGCCAATTTGGGTGTCGTGTCAGAGAGGGGTCACTGCGGGGGGCTCATGGGTTGGGGGAAGTGGGGGTTTAACCATCTTCTCCAAAAACATTATTAATAATATATTTTTTATATTATTTAAAAATATCCTCAGCCCGCTTCGGTGGCTGTGTGGTCTAATGCGCTACTCTTGGAGTAGACTAGACTGCCGATGACGGGGAGACCGAGGTTTGAAACTCAGTTAGGTGTAATGAGGGTGATTTTTCAAAAAGGTTTTTACGCTCACCATCCACGCAAATGTGAGTTCATCATCCGAAAATATAACCTTCCTAAACCTTACAAGCCGTTAGCGTAATTAATACAGGAGCGTATAAAGACGTGGCGCTAATATATATATCCGTCCGCCTCTGTGATCGAGTGGTTCAGTTCCTGATATCAGATTCAGAGGTCCCTGGTTCGATTCCTGGTACTTCCACCATTTTACTGTGAATCATTGGGTCTTGACCGCTGTCAAACTCAGCCTCGTGAGGACAAATTGAGGAGCTACTTGAATAATTAGGTAGCAGCTCCGGTCTAGAAAACTGAAAGTAACGGCTGAAGGGTTCGTCGTGCTGATCACATTACACCTTCTATCCGCAAATGTTTGCACTATCATCGCTAACGGTGGCGGCCGCTCGGTCGGTACGGCTCATGCCATGGAGTGATTTTTTTATAATTTAAAATACCTTAGGGAGAGATTTGTTAGAGTCTTATAATGTTCAAGAAAAATGTAATTTGTTGAAAATTATTTTGAATATCTTGTTGAGGGGTTTCATCATGAGATACCGCAGGTGAGCCCTCTCCCCGCACGCACTTCCACTCAAGAATATAGGCCTATAATATTAAAAACCTCGTGTATAATTGTAATCTTCACCATGCATAAATTACTAAAGAGTAAATAAATGAATTCTTATAAAAATGATTGATATTCAATCAGTTTAGATAGTTATTACAACTGAACAAGATTGAAATTATGTGAATTACATTATAATAAAAATCTCAAGTGTAATCAAAATTAATTTAATAATACATTTTAAAAACTTAATCCATATAATGATGATCTCTCAAAATGTTTTAAGGTATTTTACTAAACACTAATGATAAAATAAATAAATATTCTTACCACGCTACTTAAATAATTTACAGCCATAAAGACACAAAAATTACATTTTAAGACTATTAAATTAAAATTAAATCAATGTAAAATGATAATAAATATTTTCGATTATCTTATATATGGGTACGACACTTGGTTGTTGGTTCAAATACAGTTTGGGCTTAGTGAGTTGGTTCAAATACAGTTTGGGTTTAGTGAGTTGGTTCATATACAGTTTGGGTTTAGTGAGGTGGTTCAAATACGGTTTGGGTTTAGTGAGGTGGTTCAAATACAGTTTGGGTTTAGTGAGGTGGTTCAAATACAGTTTGGGTTTAGTGAGGTGGTTCAAATACAGTTTGGGTTTAGTGAGGTGGTTCAAATACGGTTTGGGTTTAGTGAGGTGGTTCAATACAGTTTGGGTTTTAGTGAGGTGGTTCAAATACAGTTTGGGTTTAGTGAGTTGTTCATATACAGTTTGGGTTTATGAGGTGGTTCAAATACGGTTTAGTTTAGTGAGGTGGTTCAAATACGGTTTGGGTTTAGTGAGGTGTTCAAATACAGTTTGGTTTAGTGAGGTTGGTTCAAATACAGTTTGGGTTTAGTGAGTTGGTTCAAATACAGTTTGGGCTTAGTGAAATGGTTCACCCTAATTTTCTCAATTCCACGTCAATGCGGGTGTATTTCCTTTCAATTCTACCTTCCTCATTTTTACCCTATTAGTATAAATACTCGGAAAACCCTAAAGAGGAGTACGACGCACTTACACACCCTCAATAATAATATTTTAAAAACATATACTGTATTATAAAATCTTCAAATAGGTAAGCCAATATATGCACTGGAAAACAAAGGTTTCCCTAATTATATTTGAATGTTACAACCTGTGTCCACCTTGTCCTCATTGTAAAACTATTTATACCACCCAGACAAGAATGCAAGATGGCAGCACTGTCGCGTCTCGTGACCATGAGAAACTATGCGCTCAGGCAATGGGGCTTCATGAAGAAGAAGAAGAGAATAAATAAACTACTCATCACAGCACACAATGATATACCTTTCGCTAATGAGACGTTGTTGCCTGATTGGTTTGTTCGCGGACTCTGTAATTGTCGAGAGGGCATCACAAAACTGTAATAATAAATGTTGCATGGAACAAAGATGAATAATTAGCGAGGGCCTTTGGAGCAACAACGGGATATGTTTCATTTGGGTTACTCTCTCATTATTAAGTTTGATACCAAATACATTTTCTTCCTCCCGTCGTGTTTTACAACCCGTCCATGTTATCTGTATTCCATTACAATAACGGGCTATGGAAGATTAAAGTTGAATTTAAAGAAAATGTACTCGTATTTGTATAGGAGAAGAGCGTAAGACACCCTCAGTATAGCCCGGCCGGGGTTCATACCCCAATTTCTCCATCACAGGAAAATAAAATAGATGATATTGATACATTAAACTGCGTGTCCACCGAAGCCAGTACCAAGACTACTTTTGATTTAGTTTAAGGTTGATATTACACTGTCAAATTTATTTTATATTATTATTTAGCACCGCGTCTTACAACCCATTCGGGTTATACGCTTAAGTACTAATTACACTAATGTATTAGGAATTGGGAAGGTTGAATAAAGGAAGTGAACCCGCATTTGCGTGGAGGGAGAGTGGAAAACCTTTCAGGAAAAACCACTCCCAGTTCACCCGACCGAGATTCGAACCTCGATCTCCCCGTCCTCGCAGTCGGGCTCAACACGACTAGCGCGTTAGCCAACTACGCCACCGAGGCGGGTTTTATTTTATAAATTAACATATTTACAAAAGTTTTAATAAAAGATTTCCCTGCTAGAAAATGATATAGTGATTTATCGAAGAAAATGGCGCGATCTGAAAGTTTAACATAACATGTAAAATAATTAAAAATGTAATTATTACTGTATGAAGGGATACACTTCCAGCATAAGTGCGGTCTTTATTCTAATTAATAAACCAGCTTTGGTGACAAAATTGTTAGGCCTATAAAATTTATTTTCCATTAGTGAATATTATTTTCATGATTGACATCCATTTTTGTAATCACGAATATTGTACAAAGTTTGAAGAAAATAACTGTAAAGTACAGTAGCGTGGAGAAAGGATGGGGAAAGTGACAGTTTTTTTAAGCACCGCGTCTTACTACCCGTCTCGGTTATACACAAACGTACTAATTACGCTAATGTGTTAGGGATCATGAAAGTTAAATTTACAAGAAATGTAACCGAATCTACGTGGAGAAAAAGAAGAAAGACATTTATGAAAAACCTCCTCCAGTGAATCCGACTGGGATTCGAACCTCAAATACCCCTGTCACCGTCAGCCCTAGTATATTTCAATAATGGTGCCTTTGGAAGATGCAGGCGGCCACCTAATCTTGGTCTCTTCTGTTTATTTAACATCGTCCTCCACTCAAGAGCAGAGGGATGGAGGTAGCACGTTTTCCCACCGACAATCTCCCCACCCCCCACCCTTTCCACCCGAGGTGCACCTCGTGCATCTCCTAACGTTACCCAATCAGGGGTAATAACTTCAATGGAGAAGTTAATAGCGGTAGTAATCATGTGAATAATTATGTAAATTCTACTGACACGTGACTCGCCAAAATAACACAAAACGTCCCCGCGAGACTTGCTGTGTAAGGAGAGAAGGGAAAGGGGGGAGGGATGGAAAGATAAAGGCAGAGAGGAATCAATAGATAGAAGAAAAAATAATCTGTACCTGTTCAGGCTTGACGCAAATATTAAAATTAAGATAGTGAGATAAGGATGAGGAAGGAAGCATTTTTTAGAGATATATAGTTAGAGTTGCGGGGAAGGAGAGTTGGGAAACCATTTAGGAAAAACCACCCTCAATGACCGACCGGGATTCGAACCAGATCTACCCGTTATCGGCAGTCTAGCCTATTGAGAGAGTGATGCCTTAAGTGGGATGGAATGGGATGCGGGAAAATTTCAGTGTTTTTTACAGTTTTATGGCAAAACATTTTATTTTTCTAAAATAAATAAAATATTACTCCAGTAGAAACATATAGTTTAATTTTCTTCACATGTTGTTATCAACAGTTGTTGAATATATGTCATGAGAATGGTGGCATTATCTAACACACTTTTTAAATGAACAGAAAAAGTTGTCATTAAATTCCAAAACACCCTTTAGAGGTATTCAAAAACTTTGAGGTTACCATGTGTTGAAAATGTAATTCTATGTTTGTGCTGGAGCATTATTTTATTTATTTAGGCAAAAAAAGTTTTGCCATAAAAACTGAAGAAACACTGGGTTTTCCTCGGGTCCCCTTCCGTCCCACCCAACCCAGGACCTTTTGTTTAAGGCACGAATACTCTCAAATTCAGACTTTAGGGAATTTATAATTATAATTTATTTTAACCTACATTTAAAAAAGGCCTTCATTAACAAGTGTACGCCCCCTTCGATGGCTGCATGCTATAATACGCTAATATGGTGTTAGACTAGATTGCTGATGACGGGGAGATCGAGGTTCGAATCTTGGTCGGGTGTACTGAGGGTGGTTTTTATAAAATGGTTTCCATTCTCCCTCAACGCAAATGCGGGTACACTTCATCTGTATATAACCTTCATAATCCCTAAAACCATTAGCGTAATTAGTAAACAAGCGTATAACCCGAGCGGTTAGTAAGATGCGGTTACAAAAAAACTGAAAGTTTCAATTAAAATTTCATTTGGGATAAATTTAATCAATCTTCTTACAAAATAGTTCGTTTTTTGCCATCAACATTGATATTATTTTACTAAATTATTATATTTATTGTATTAAAAGTATTGATATAAAACAGGACTTGAAGTATGAAAATACGAAAAAAAAATTTAAGCGACACATGGAACTGTCAAATATTTTTATTTAAATTCTTCCCATCTGAATCAAACTTTAGGTTTTGATGTTAAGCAACTAAAGTAACCCGTTTCTGTGGTCACATGGTCTAAGGCATCCCTCTCTCAGTAGACTGGACTGCCGATGATGGAGAGATCAGGGTTTGAATTCTGTCAGGTGTATTGAGGGATGTTTTTCCTAAATAGATTTTCCACCCTCCCTCTTGGAAAATTCGGGGATACTTCCTATAAATTCAAGCTTTTTCATCCCTAGCGCATTAGCATGATTAGTACACAAGAGTATAATCCGAACGGGTGGTAAGAACATGTTCCAGTAATCATAGTGATTTTAGTAAATGACTTTACCGCTTTCTTACTAGACTAAGACACGGAGTTTGGATATAAGACTTTTTTTCATGCCGTAGCGCCATTCAATCATTTAGGACCATGTACAACAGAAATGGGTCATTGGCATCCTGGGCAGGCCAATGTTCCGAAATAGTATTCTTTAGAAGATTTATTTCACTCTTTAACCGCTCAACTATTATCTTTGTTAAAAAAAGTAACGGGCTATTTATTATCGACATTAATAGTCTCAAGCAGTGACAGGTATACCAACTTTGGCATGATACAAATCTTATCCCGGTATCGAGTCTCGACAAAAGGTGAAGGACAGGAGGTAGAATAATGCCTTGGCAAATTTATTTGCTACTCCGATTTATCGATTATTGTACTCCTGGTACACGATAGATGGGGAGCGGGATAAGTATAATTAATAACTTGATTAGTCATCGGAGCAAGTGAGCGGCTAATTGCAGGTCTCGCGAGTCGCTCTAGTTTGGCCTACTGTCCAGGGGATCGTCGATTAGAATCCATCGCCTCTTACCATGATGTTGTGTCAATAAACTTGAGAGTAGCTGGATATTATATATTTTAGATATCGGATCCTCGAATCTTCGAACACTCAAATCCTTAAGGATATTCGATATTAGAGAATTTGAGACATTAAAAAAGATACACGCTTTTTTTTTCATATTTCGGATTATAGTTTGTTTTAGAGGTCAAAAACTGTGTAAGTTATTGGTAGTTCAACACCTCTAAAATTATAGGGTAAGCTTAGCAGTCAAACCCCCAGATCATTAATTAATTTTAAAATTAACTCAATTCAACCCACTTTGTTGGACGCATGGTCTAACGCGCTACTCTCGCAGCAGTCTAGACTGCCTATGACAAGGAGATTGAGGTTCGAATATTGGTCAGTGTACAAGGTATTTTTATCAAAATTATTTTCCACTCTCCCCCCACGTAAATGCGGGTACACTCTCTATAAATATAACCTCCCTGATCCGTAAAACCCTTAGCGTAGTAAGTACATAAAGAGTATAACTCGAACGAGCAATAAGACGTGTTGCTAAAAAAAACTAAATGTAAGAATGTGTTTTTGAATGGATTATGGTAAAGAAAATGTTATAATTTAGTTACTATTTATATTTTCTACTATTACGTTATATTCCTATTTTCTCTTATATTCATATTTTTTGTCTAATATTTGGGTTCAAATTCGATATTCGGAATTCTTATGTAAAATTAAGATTCATATTAGTAAAATAGTGAATTTGACCCAACTAACAATAAATTACACTCACACCTTATATATAAACAAATGTATATGTATATATAACTATATATTGATATACATGGATATACACATAAATATATGTGTGTGTGCGTGTGTGGTTTAAGACGGAACACTCGCAATAGACATATATATATGGATGTTATAAAAGTATATATGTGTGTGGTTTAAGATGGAAAACTCGCAATAGGTCTATACTTAACTGCCGAAGATACGAAATTCAAGATTCAAACCTTTACATTCCCATCACCATTGAGCTAGGCTGTTGCGAACCTGACTCTTTAGACCACGTGACCAGCATTAACGTGAAAAGGAGACGATAGAGCACCACATAAATAAAAATAACATGTGGACTCCTTCCTTCACTCTGCTAAGACACCGGACCAGGAATCGAACCTTGAATAACTTCTCATCAACGAGATCAAAGTCCAACGCGAGTCTATCTCCTTCAATACCCCCACTGGGGGCATTTTAACAAAGGCGGTAGTCTCGCCTCGTCTGGTTTGATGGTATGAAGAAAATTATAGCTCGAATCCCACTGAGGTTTTATTTGATTAAATAGTTTCCTACTCTCCCTTTACACGAATGCTGGTGTATTTCCTATGAGCTCTAACGTGTTCATCTTTACTCCCGATTGCTGTGGGAAACTCTTTAAGCCTCTCAAACACTGCTGATAGCAGAATTCTTCACATGGTAATATCAACAGTTGTTGAATATTTGTCATGAGAATAGCTCATTAGATTAAAACTTTTTTTAATTGAAGAGAAAAAGTTGTCATTAAATTCCAGGACAGCCTTGAAAAATGTTTAAGAAGCATTGGTACCAACCACCACGTGAAGAAAATTTAACTCTTATGTTTCTACTGGAGCAATATTTGATTAATTTTGTCAAAAAAAAAAAGATTTGCTATAAAAACTGGAAAAAAAAATACTGTCCTTAACGCGCGTTCCTTACACTCCCGGGTGACTTGGCGGTCTAGGGGTAAGGTGTCAGACTTCTGTTTGGGGTCGGGGTTCAATCCTCGGGCCCGGCACAGATTTATCTGATTGCCAAACCCTTCCTTCACCTATGACAAGATGTGTATTAATCACAACTTGTGAATGTGTGGAATGCCAGGCCTCACCGTGGTTCGGATTTCACGTTAAACTGTAGGTCCTCCATTTCATCTCACAATCACCCTACGATTACACATTAGCGTAAGTGCGTGTAACCCGAACGGGTAGTAAGACGCGGCGCTAATAATAATAATAATAATAATAATAATAAATAATATAAATACACTCCCACCTTAGCTAGCCCATGGTAGAAAGCGCCAGTATTTCAATGACAAGCGAACCAAAGCCCAGCTCCGTCACGATATAAGAAGAACAGGCCACCTAAAGTCATTACTCATGTCATTGTTTGCAAGGATTGAATTTGAACCTGCGCTGAAATGTTATTATTATTATTTATATTACGGTTGCTCCATAATCCAGCCAGCGGGATGAAGAAACCCGTGGTTGGTTGGAATGTTCCCTGCGATAGTCCCCCGAGGTGTTAAAAGGTCAAACTGAACTCTTTCCCAACACGAGTCCGAGATGATTTTAAAAGCGATTGTGTTGTAGGAGTTGTAACGACTTGAATGTCCTCAAGGTTATACGAACGGTTTAAAATTGGGTGCTACGCCCTTCTGGTAGGTTTCATTTCATGTGTGTGTTTGAGAATGTGGCGGGGGGTATGGAGAAAGGGGAGGGGATTAGTAGACTCTAAATGGATTCATGAATTCAATAAATTCGGGCTAGAACCACGTCTTACTACCTGTTCAGGTTATATGCCTGAGTAATAAATACTCTAATTTGATAAAGATGAGGAAGGTTGAATCTAGATGAATTATACCTAGATTTGCATAGATGGGAGTGAAACCCCCCCCCCCTTACTTAGTATACAAGATCTGGATTCAAACCCCGATCTCTCTGTCATTAGAGGTACAGTCTATTCCAATATTGACTCCTTAGACCATGTTGCCACTGAAGGGGGCTACTCTTATATTAATTAAGCTGATGTAATGGAGTAATAATAAGGACGGTAGCATTTTAGAGGATAAATTCCTCCATTTGTGTGGAAGGTGAGTGGAAAACAACACCCATTACAACTGATCGGGATCGAACCCCGATCTCCCCATCTATTGCAGAGTGTCTTAGCTCAGACTTAGACCATGCGGCCACCGAAGCGGGCTCGGTTCAAATAATTTTGTTCAAGTTCCATTTCTTTAATAAATGAAAGCGAATATTTCAGCTAAGTGTAGTTTGTTTTATATTTCAATTTAAATTTTAACTAAGTCACACATTCTTTGATACCAAACCATTTCGGCCAATCATTCATTTTTAATTACTCTTATTTTATTAATGCCCTGTAATTCAATCCGGCTGTAACCACCCCCTCCCCCTCCAATCCACTCAAATAAAAGTGCTAGCAGCTAGAATGTTGTAATGATGGCGTAGCAAATGAAATGCTACACTAGATAATATGATGAGTTCGGACTTATTTCGAAACTGGTTTCCACGAACACGTCTCAAAGAAAACAAGAACACTTTTGGACACAACTTTTACAACTTTTAGAAACTAAAGGCGGCAGTAAATAGCTTTAGGTTTTGTGTTCTTAGTCTGATGTGGAGAATAATTAATTTGAGTTTAATTAGTACATAATATAAATGTATATTTAGTTGGTAGCAGTGGGCGAGCAACTAGGATTATTATTATTATTATTATTAGCACCGCGTCTTACTACCCGTTCGGGTTATACGCACTTACACTAATGTGCAATTGTAGGGTGATTGTGAGAATGAACTGGAGGACCTACAGTTTAACGTGGAATCCGAACCACGGTGGAGGCCTGGCATTCCACACATTCACAAGTTGTGATTAATACACATCTTGTTAAAGGTGAAGGAAGGGTTTGGCAATCAGATAAATCTGTGCCGGAGCCGAGGATTGAACCCCGGACCCTCAGCACAGAAGTCCGACACCTTACCCCTAGACCACCAGGTCACCCAGCTACTAGGAATTCCAAACTGGTGTCTGGAAGACCCTTGTTTGATTCCAACCAATATATATAAAACCAATTTCAACTGTGAAATCACCCGCATCTGTGATCGCATGCTTTAAGGCGGTGGTTCTCAATCTTTGTTCTTTACTTTATTTCGACCCCTTGGAGAGAGAAGTATTGTGATCGTAAAAAAAAAATCTATCTCGAGATTTTGATAAATGTCGACGTTTCTTGACCCCTTGAAACAAAAAAATGTTATTTTTGCAATGCAGTATTTGTGTCTGTACCTTGGGCTAGGACGAAACTATTTCACAGATCGGGATTAAACTTGGTATTTGGGGTTTTCATAAAGTTTCCCTAAAGTGTTTTTAGAATTAGATATCTAACCCTTAAAATTAAGTGTAGTTTATTGAGGCTCAAAAAGAGACAAGATCGATTTTCTCAAAATCCACTCCAACGATTTAGATTACATTTTGTATTCCTAAAACGATTCCAAATACCTTAGAGTGTTTTGTTGTGGTCCTATTAAAAATGACTTAATTTGTTTGAAGAAGGCTAGACCTACGTTTTTAACTATTCATTTTAATCAAAGAAATGAATCATTTTCAGTTAAACGTCCTTGAAAATTATATAATTTCACATTTTCATGATCACCTTCAAACTATAAAACGCTCAGCCTTAATATTGTTACTCTGTACAGACATGTTTATACATTCCACCTCCATTTTAGTGTGAACCATAGTATCATTAAAATAATAAAGAACCTTTTAAATAAAGCGGAATTTTTGGATGTCTGCAACGCGTCTCAGTATTTTAGTAGACGGACCTCTTAAGGTGGAAGTGTAGGGAACACGATTTTTATATGAAGATATTTTTTTTGTTCAAATAAATCAAATAATTCTCCAATAGAAACATAGTTTAATTTTCTTCACATGGTAACCACAACAGTTGTTGAATATCTGTCAAGGGTGTCCCGGGGTTTAATGACTACTTTTTCTCTTCTTTTAAAAAGTTTATCAGCTGACACCACTCTGCCCGTAACAGATATTCAACAACTGTTGATTTCACCATTTGAAGAGAATTAAACTCTGTATGTTTCTACTGGAGAGTTGTTTGATTTATTTTGGCAAAAAAAAAAGTTTTGCTAAAAAAAACTACAAAAACACCTTTTCTGGCGTGACCTATACTCTCACTTTAAGGTAGGTAGATACATTCTTTGTCGTGTCTTAAGTGGTGGAGTACTTTTTCTAGTTGATCCCCCCTCCAGGCCTACATGATTTGAGTCTAATAGTCCCGCCAAGGGTGAAAAAGGGGTCTGGTTAACAAAGACTAAGGTTGGCGGCCGTGGCCACATTCTCAAAAAACAACAACCGCTTCAATTAAGGTCTACATTGTGTCGACTACATACTGTGTTAGGTGCCAGTAACGCGCTCCTCTTAGATCCAAGGTCACTATATTAAGAGGTCTTGTCATTGAAACAAATACGTCCTGTCATGTCAACCATTTCGGTTTGCCAGCATATTTTTTGTTTAAGATATTTCATGCATTTTGTTGGACAAATTTATATTTGTAATCGTATTCCTTGGAGGAAAGTTAATATCTTTGAAATAATAGATAAATATACTACTACAAGGCAAAGTATATAATTTATATTTTCTATCTTACTCTTTACCACGATACCAATACTAATAGTGCGCAAAAATTTAAAAAAATAATTGTAAGGGTTTGATCATTTCTTGGTCTCAAAAGACATAGTCGTCCAAATAGTTTTACGAAATATTATTATATTGTTTTGATTTGAGGTAAATAATGGCAAATGTGCAAACATTTGCGGTTTGGTATTCTTTTGTCGTCACTTGGTGAGTAACTTACATAATATTTAAGATGAAATAAAAAAGGGAAATATTTCATTGTTGGGCTAAAAGTCAGGAAATGGTTTTTGTTTTAAATTAATTATAAGCCAGTAAATAATTAATATTAATGATTATATAATTAAAACTATTTTTACGTATTGCTGTATAATAGACTGGACTGTCAGTGACGGGAAGATCCGTGTTTCGAATCTCAACTTCAGGTGTACTTGAGAGTATTTTTCCTACCTCCACGATAATACTGGTACACTTATTCTAAATTAAACTTTCCTCGTCCCTAAACACATTGGCGTAATTAGTGCATATACGCACCCCAACTGGTACGGTAACGTGGTGTTGTAAAAAAAAACTGATTAGTAGTTGAAGTTGGTTAATCTTCAAGTGGTGAATGCAGTTAGGAGTTCACTAGATCGGTTGGCGCAGTTCAAGACCCCAAGTTAATAGGGTTGAAATGTTGACAATAAAAAATCCTATATATTATTTCTGTTGCCAACATCCCTTTTCCTCAACTAATACAAAGCCTACAGCGATGAATAAGTTATCAGAGGATAGGATTGTTTACCGACTTCTGACATAGCATACTCAGTTTACGTTAAAATACATTGTTTAAAATTTAAGTTAAAAAAGAAAAATCTAACAATTTTGTTCATCAACTACCGAAAGTAAACTCTCTTTGCTATTTTGTGTGTACACTTCGCTGAGTATTTAATTTCAACAACCCAACAAGAGACTAAATACTTTTGGGGGGAGGGGGGGTTTGAATGTGAGAAAGTTTCGCAAGGGTTTACTGGTAAATATATATTACTGTAATTGGTAAGAGACGAACAGACAACTAACTGCCAGCACTAGAAGCGCCCCGAGAGAAATTCTTGAGCTTATTTTCCTTAGCTCTCTCTCTGGAGTTGAGGCTCTGTCTGTGAGGGAAGGAGGCAGGAAAGTCTTGTCTAGCTCGAGGCTAGGTCGTGTCAGCAGGGAAACAATGGACAAGACACAACACGGCTACTGGACTAGCACGCGCCTCAGATCTTCGGGACACGCCCCCCTTTTGGAGAGATCCTTGAGAGCGATGGCAATGTTCGTGATCGGGGAACGTCGGGTTGATTTTAATTTTTTTATTTCCACAGCATCTTACTACGCGTTGGGTTTATGCATTTAAATTACGTGGATACCCGCCTCGGTGGTAGGTTGGTATTAGGAAGGGGCTTACAACTGGTGGCCCACGGGCCGCACGTGGCCTGTGATGCCTTTTTTTAAAAAAAGTAATCAACTGTAGTAAAATTGATATTTTCAAACAAGAAACGAAAAGTTATTTACGTGGGAAAAAAAAGTTCATGAAAGTTTCAAACTATGTTCATTCATTAATAAACTTAATGTGTGTGCTCTATTTTAATAATATTTATGGTTGATTTCGGTGGTCTTGGGGTAAAGTGTTAAACTCAGGACCCGATGTTTGTGAGTTCAAATCCAGCCAGGGTTGACGGATTTTTCTTGAGCGGTACAAATCGGTAGCACAACTTCCTCAGGAGGGGAGGTAAGCCGTTGGTCACATGTCGATTGTGGCAGGTAAACTTGGTAGGCCCTTTCGTTCTCGTTCATAGAAATTCTCACGTGCTGATATAATAAGTCGGTTCAGAAAGTGCACTTTAAACAGCCTTAAATACATTTTCTAAACATAATAATTTGTGTATCCGTGCGAGTCATATTTCCTTAAGCCCTCTAGCTGATTGTGATGCGGTCCTCCATTAGACTTGTGGATTCAACTGGGGCCCTCGGGCACGTTTAATTGGAAACCCCTGGTCTAAAGGCACCCGCGGTGTCCGTGTGATCCGTGGCTGGACGGTTTGTAGACATCGCTTCCCAGCTCAAATGGGCAATTCACACGAGCACGTTCAGGGGCAATTCACACCGACGTCCACGGTTTGTCACGCGGTATCACGACCCGAAGTGTCCGCGGTACGGACGTTTTCAGATCACTCTCCGAGCGATCCGTAGGGCGACCGCGTGGATGTTTTGTACCGAGCAGCCGCCACCGCTAGCGATGATAGTGTTAACATTTGTGGATAGAGGGTGTCATGTGGTCAGCACGGCTATTAATCTCAGTCTTCTAGGCCGGAGCCTCTACCTAGTTACTCAAATAGCTCCTCATTTGACCTCACGAGGCTGAGCTTGACCCCGTTACAGACCTACTGATTCACAGAAAACTTCTAGAAGTACCGGGGATCGAACATGGGACCTCTGGATCTGTAGATAGGAATTCTAACCACATATAGAAGATTTTTTACCATTGGAAAATTTAGGGACACTCTTAATGTGTGTAACGGTATACCCTTAGAATACAAAGTCGTAAGCTTGGTCTTAAAATTTAGCTTATGTATTAAACCTATCTTCTATACTTGTTTTAATATTTTATTAAAATTGTTGATAATCTTGGAGGCTAGGCCGAAAGGGGGCAACTGCCCCCCCCCAAAACCTTCATGTGTGTACCACTGATGCTGTATAGGCTACACATCAATATTTTACTGTAGACTCAAACGCTTAAGATCTAAGAGCCATATGGCGTGTGTTTTGTACAATTTTCGTAGGAAGAGCCTTATCTAACAGCTAGAGAAGTTACTAGATCTACTTACATACGTTCATACGTCAATTAATGTGATCAGTAGCTGTCACTTTTGATAGATAGCACAAATACCATAAATACCATTATTATTATTATTAGCACCGCATCTTACTACCCGTTCGGGTTATACGCACTTACGCTAATGTGTAATGGTAGGGTGATTGTGAGATGAAATGGAGGACCTACAGTTTAACGTGGAATCCGAACCACGGTGGAGGTCTGGCATCCACACATTCACAAGTTGTGATTAATACACGTCTTGTATAGATACCAATAAAATCACACTAATAATATACTAGTAATATGTTACGAAGGCTGACCGCAAGAAAAAAAACCTTGTATTTTCTAAAAAGGCCCTTCATATGAAAATTTGACTTTATATTTGGTTTTAAATGGACAGAGCTGGAAACAAATTATTTACCTTTTCAAGCCCACAATCCGGTAAGGGACACTCATTGTAAGCAGTTGTCAAGGGGTTTTTTCTGTTGTTTTTTAACAGCAACATAAAACCCCAATTTACCAACAAGTCAGAGAACGTGTTTCATTTAATCCCCCATTAACTTTAAAGGAATAGAAGTCATTAACACGCTTTTCGTGCGCGACCATATTTTATTAATGCCGCTAATGAGAGGTGGATTGTAATCCTATATTGCTCATCTTAAGCCTCTTGTTAGCTACACGATTATTTGTGCGTTTTTTTAGCTGCTTTATAGGCGTTTAAAAGTAGAGAAGGTTCATTCAAAATCGGAAGCCAATACGGTAGATACAAGTTATCTCCATTCTGTACGGCTTTGAAGGATGTTCTGTAAAAAGAGTGATTTTTTTAAATCTGTTTGTTTTTGTCACATCGTTTGGAAGGTTTTGTGGATGCGATCAATAAACATTTATTAGTGTTTATTTTAGTAGAGTAACGTATTGAATAAATGATCTTGTTTTTAAGAGATAAATATTAATGTTTAAAATAAACCACGTTTTTATTACGTTTACAGAGAGAGTTGTTTGCTGAGTTGAGGTTGTTCAAACTAACACACAAGCCATGCGTTCTCGAAATTATTTGTCTGTATTAGTGAACGATTACTAAACTATTTTAACAAATTTTCTTCATCAGAGCTTGTAAACTACTTTAGATTCTAAGCTGACCTAGCAAATTGAATAAATGTTATATTTTTTTCTCTTCCTTCCAGAACGAGTGACCCAGCGATTTCTCCACCATGAAGTCGCTGGTGGGGTTTCTTATACCGCTGTGTTTGGTCGCCATAGCAACCGCCAGACAAAATAAAAGTAAGTCTTAGTAGCTTTTTTTTAAATTTTATTACTCTACGTTCAAGTGTCGGAATTGAATATCACGGATTAATACTTGAGATCCTTCTTATCCCCTGGATAACGCCCAATTCACCCAAATTTGAGCACCTTTTTCTTATAGACTTATTTTAAGGATGTAAAGGTGAATTTATATAGTTAGCATTATAATTTTTTGTTGAGTAACTATTTTGTACAACTATACTACTTGATCAACAACAAACTTTTGCAATATAACTAACATTGTTGGGGGAATTCCTTAATATTCTCATTGCTATATCAAAAGTAGTACTGCCATATTTATTTAAGTTTCAATGATTAATTTTAAATCGTCAATATAATTCAAAGAACTAATTTGAAAATATTTCTGGTGTAAACATCTTTAGAATAAATTAAACTTTTGTGATTTCAATTGCCATTTTTTCCCCCCATTTAAATAGCTCGAAATTTTCACAGAAAAAAAATCATTGAAATTTTTCCAAGATAGAAAACTTCACATCGGCAATTTTCCAGCTCACATCTCTAGAAACAAACAAACCTTCAGATGCCACGCGTCCATATTAAGGTGCCATTCAAGATAGGTAAATAAATAATGACTAAAAAGGGCGATGAGATCTAAGAGGGGGGGAAAACCCACACACACTCTTGTCAGATATAAAAATTTATGGGATTCATAACAATAATAATACACCAGAGAGATCCGGTTTTATTTATTAAAGACTCCAACAATAATAAATGTATCCTATATCAATGGATATAAACGACACCTTCTTTCTTATAAATCACAGCATTCGGTCTCCTTAACGACCATTGATGTCACTGAGACTTTTTAAATAGATGCTACCTCAGGATTAGCTCAACCGTGCTATAGACTACTACTACTACTACTACTACTGCTACTACTACTACTACTACTACTACTACTGCTACTACTACTACTACTACTACTACTACTACTACTACTATACTACTTCTATGAATACAATATTTCAAAGCTAATAGTTTTTTAAAAAACTAGGTAGAGTTTTGTATGGTAAGATTCTGGTTGTAAAGACAGTTTGTAAGTTACAACTTACAAAAGTTACATAAACTAATTTAACAAAGCTATGTCCGACATCTTGGCTCAGTGGTAGCGTATATACCTACTGAGGCTAAGTTTCCCTGGTTCAATTCCCGGCATGGCCGAAAAATTTAATCATCGGTGAAATTTAGGTTTCTCCATTCACAATGATGAATTAAAGACTGGGGACTGGATGTTGTGTCTGTTCTAGATTTAAGTTAGTTTATAAGTCGTGTGATGATATAATCAGTCGGCTCAGAGAGTGCACGTGGAATATCTCAAACAAACAAAAATCATATTATCCTGACTTCAAATAACAATTTTAAGCGATTAGTAAAAGGTTTTTATATAACTTACATACTTGTGTAGTATGAAGAATAACAACATCACAAAAAATGACAAAATTGTATAAATATAATTATGTATTAATTTACTTAAAAAGGGCTATTCTTGTTGTTTACGACGTATTTTAGATGGTAGACAAAATATAATTTAACAGTGGCACTTTTTAAAAAAATTCTAAATACATTTTCACTTTAACTGAAATTTCAAAGATTCGAAATTGGATTCGAGATTCGAAAGATAATTTAAGATTCAGAATCGAGATTCATATTCGAGAAATATAGGATCCGACCCCCCATTTTTAATAAATACCAGTAAAATGACACTTATAATTTAGTAAAATATTAGCAATGTTTACCGGCCAAAAAAATCTGTGTTTTCCAAAAATGTCCTTCCTATCAGAATACTACTATAGAAAGGCAAACTTTGAATTGAAACCAAATACGTTTGAGATTTAAATATTTCTCCGAAACTCCCTATTTCATTTTACTTTGTTATTATTAAATTTGTGTGCAATTAATCGTTTGCTTAAATTTACCTTTCCTCAGACACGCTATGATATGATTTACATGGGACTGCTTCAGTGACCACATGGTATAAAGCATCAGTCATCATTTGAATAGACTTTACTGCCGATGATTTAGAGATCTGTGCTCGAATCCCGGTTTAATATACTGAGGATATTTTTACTAAACGGTGTTCCCTCACTATCCTCGAAAATGCGGGTACACTCAAACTAAATTCAAACTTCATCATCCAAAACTCATTGGAGTGATTAGTATTCATGCGTATAATCTGAGCCGGTAGTAAGACACGGATCTAAAAAAAATACATGGGTTTATGGGGGCCCCCACGATGTATGCCGCCCCGAGGCCCCCACATACGTAAATCCGGCACTGACCACACACACTTACAAAATATAAATACTAAATTATTATTAAAGTTATCCTAAGTTGATACAAATAATATAGTAGCTTCAGTATAAAATAAATATGAGTTGTGTAAGACGTTACAAAAGAACGCGCAAAGATCAAACCATTACTAAGCAGACATTAGCGACGCCAATAACTCAGAGGGCCATCGAGGAACACCAGTTGTGCAGGTCAGGTCACGACTGTATTTTTGGTCTTGTCATATTAATGGTTTTTGTATTTCGTTCTCTTTACTGGTGATATAAGACACATAATTATATACCTATTAATCTCAAACTGTTCATGTCTAGATGTTGTAGCTGTACTGAAGTAGACTGACATTTATAGCTAATTGTCTCTGACCATGACGTCACTAAAGGCAAAACTAAGGCGGATTGCACTATAACTTGTTGGTCCTGTTTGTTTTACAGGAACCGCTTCTAACTCCCCGTTCTTTATAGCTGCATATTGATATTAAAGGGGTAGGGATGAAGTAAAGTAGATTTTTAGGGGGAGTGTATTCACATTTGTGGGGAGAGAAAATGGGAAACCATTTGGCCAAAACAACCTCAGTACACTTGTTCGAGATTCAAAACCTGACCTTCCTGACATCGGCAAACCAGACGAGACCAGACTGACATCTTAATCTACGTACCCACTGGGGTTGTTTTCTTGTCTTTTAAGTTGTAGATTCTATGCGCAGTCTAAAATTAATAAGTCTATTGTTGAGACACATAAATCGAGTGTTCTTAAACAAGGTGCTTAGGAAAATATTTGGTCCATAAAGAGATAAGGCTGCTGAGATGTGGAGGTCACATAATGATGAGTTACATACCCTGTACTCATCACAATACATTGTTAGGAAAGTCAAGTCTCTTATATTACGGTGAACAGGACATGCAGAGCGAATGGAAGCCTCTAAAACCTTGTTCAGAGTATTGACTGAGAGACCCAATGGGAAGAGACTATCGGGAAGACCTAGACGCAGATGGGAGGATAACATTATGATGGACGTGAAAGAGAAAATATGTAGTCAAGGGGACTGTACATAATTAACTTAAGAAAGGGATTTGATATAATGAGGTGGACTGGATGGATCTAGCTCAAGTTAGGGATATGTGGCGTTCTTTTATAAGCGTTGCAATGAATAGTTAGAGTTCCTAATGCCATAAAGTAAGTGATTAAGTATATTGTTGTGACACATAAAAGCATTCTGCACCATGTTGCAATGCCATGGAGTTTGGACAAATCAACAGGGTTGATGAGACCTCACCTCTTAATCCAAAGACCTTGCTTTGACGTCACACGCTGATGTATCCATCGACATATTCTCGTATCAAATAACTTCTATACAAAAAAACAACAAAAAACCATTCCGTCAAGATAGACTGGTTCTTCTGAAATAAATTACGGAGATCTCACTGTCCGTCTTGGTGCAAGGAAGAACCAGATGTTCTAACTCGACCTTTACACACATCACGTAAAGGTCAAGGATGCTATAGCTGCCCGCTCTATAATCAAAAGAGTCCAGATAGAATCCGAGCTGTTGGCCACTGTAAATTGGGTTAACCACAAAGTACTTTCAGGAGAAAAAAAACAAACTCTAAAGGTCATCCGGACATCCTCGTAATTTGGCCGCCACATACGCTCGAGATCTTGCATCGTAAATATGGCGTTTAAATTTCATGGCTACACTCAAAAGACTCTTTTTTAAGGTATAATAGCGTGGAGTGTATATTATTATAGGGCACAAATAGTTGTACAGTAAATACATATATTCTAGATGAACAAAATAAAATAGATATAGATGACGCTTTAAATTGTTAGCAGTGCTACTAAGCCGTTTGGAGTAAATTAAATATGGCATAGTCTAGAATAAGTAATTTGTGTTTTCATTATTGTGTTTAGAGAAATATTATGATGATTGTGTTGACCACTGACGTTTTAAAATATCTGACTAAAAAAAAGTATCAAGTAAAGGACTCGTAGCTAATCATATCATCTCCAGGGTGCTATTATCGATATTTCTCTACATTGTTTGCTAATTATAATTTAAAAAAAATGGAAAATTAACTTTGTAGAGTGTTTGGAATAGTGGTATATATAGTTCAAAATTTATTTTAAAAAACAAATTAATTCAATTTAAGGGAGATACCAAAAATGGTGTAAGAAAATATATTTTTTTATTTAGCATCACGTCTTACTACCCGTTCGGGTTGTACGCTTAAGTACTAATCACGCTGATGAATTGGGAATTGAGAAGGTTTAATTTAGAGGAAGCGAACCCGTATTTGCGTGGAGGTAGAATGGAAAACCATTCGGGGAAAACCACCCCAAGTTCACCTGATCGAGATTCGAACCTCGATCTCTCCGTCCTCGGCAGTAGCTCAACATGAAAAAATATTTATCATAGGTGATATTTTATTGTATTCAAAGACTGGGATGGCGAATTTCAGCGTCACTTTATGATTAGTTTGTAGTGACATGCTTTGTAGGTTTCTAAAATAAGTCCTAAATTAACTGTGGAAATGAAGTTTTTTTTGCGTCTCTAAGGTCTTATATTAGGTAGGGTAGCGTAGATACTTTAAGCTTAAGATTCAGTGGCTGGCGTTTTAAACAAGGAGAATCTTTAAACAATATTGCTAGACAAAAAAAGAAGCTTTTTACAAGGTGAGTTTCGCAAGACTTGTCAAAAAATGTATTAACTACGGCTTCTCTCAATGCTCTTTCACATAAAAAAAAGTTTTCTCAAGTAGCCATAGAAAGTGCACTTCATCTACCTTGAATGGTAGCAGGCTTACTCTGGCGTTTTACACTATGGCCCTATCTTATTAGCAATACCATAGTGAAATAATGCGAGGTAGGCTTGTTAACTTACAAGGTAAGCGAAGGGTACATTAAAAGACGTTTCAAACATTAAATCAAGAGCTACACAGGGCTCAACGCTTGCTATTTAACTTATAATTAACAGATGTTACAACCAAATACAAAACGACGATCAGACATTTTGCTGACAACAATTAAATCTATACACAAGTTAAAAACATCAATCACGCTTCTTTAAAAAACACCTTAAATGTACCTTAAAGACATGGTTGTCAAAACTTCGGATTTCGTGGTAATCTAGAGAAGGGAAAAACTACCAGCAGATAAATTTATTTTAAATGAAGATGAAATACCATTTCAGAACAAGGTTAGACACTTAAGCATTATTATTGACATACTAAAAGCACTAGCAATGCTTATACAATTGTATCACTAATTGAAAGGTCAACAGCTTTCTATAATAACCAAAAAACATAATATATAAAACTATTACCGACCAACTGAGAGATCGCCACCATTAGCGATGATAGCGCCAACATTTACTCTTAGAGGGCGTTATGTTGTCAGCACAGCGATACCTCTGGCCGTTAATCTCAGTTTTCTAGACCGGATTCGCTACCTATTTATTCAAGTAGCTCCTCACTTGTCCTCATGAGGCTGAGTTGGACTCCATTCTAGACCCACTGTTTCACAGACAAATTCTTGAATGGCCAGAGATCGGACTAGGAGCTCTGACTACAAGGCCACAGAGGCGCTAGGTTGGTACAGCTCTATAGCGGGCTCACACCATGGGATTGCGTTATGGTTTAGTAGGCTGGAGATATTAATTCAGGACGCGCATCAACAAACGACAAAAGACACAAATTAAAATACTAGGGACCATATTAGGAGTAGACAGAACAAGAATCCTAGACCTTCATACTTTAAACTTGCGGCAAGATCCCGTTTTAATTCCGTATTAGAGATTTTAGATGCTTTTGTTATATTGTTTTTATTTACCATCGTTGTTGAAGTAGTAGTTTGTGGCTGCTATAAAAGTAATATTATGTTTGTCGCCTTGTCATATGTTTGGCGTATATTTTCTAAGTAGATTCTGAAATGTTTTACTAGTTTATATTATGTTGATTTCTTTGGCTAACCGAGCTATGGAGCTCATTCAAATGAAAACCCTTCACTTTCTGCATGTTGATCTCTATGTTTTATTCAAATGAGCTTTATAGTCACGTCTCTAAGAATTTGATTTTTTTGATTATGAGCTTTTTCTGCTCGTTTGCTGTTTATTTTGTGTTTTGACCTCTCTGAGATTGTTTAGAGCAGTGTGTTCAATATTTTTGATTCGCGTACCCCAGGTATAATTTATCTTCAACTTTGTATCGACCAAAATTGTTGGTGCGTACTACAAGTTATACATATTCTACAGCCTACATCTTGGAGGAGAGAAGAGAGAGGGGGAGAGAAATGGTGCTCCCAGATTCTGTTTCTATACATCCGGGTATCTTGTGGCTAACCCTAAACCTGTCACGATTATTTAGTGCTCATGAAATAATATGTATTTGTATTTTACGTACTCCTTGAGAAAGATTCGTGAACCCCAAATGAAACCTCTGTCTTAGAGATCCCTGTATGAACGTAAACACGTGATGTGTTTGAGCAGATAGGGGAATTCAGTTATATGATTGGTTTTGCAGGTGTAGTGTAAGTTTATCAATTGGTCTTATCTTTGTGTTGGAGCATTTTGTTTTCAATGAACTTAGCTTAAGCAGGATATCAACTGTAATTTGTAGAGTGACTGCTTCCACAGTTCATATAGCGGGGGGGAGAGTGACTTAGTTTCTCTTACCTTCTGCTGTGATGGAAGGTATAATGCAGTTAACGGACCTCGGGCTATCTGTTCACCTGTTCTTAGAATGACAACATTTTTGACAACGGGGATATTGTAATATAAATTTTGTAGGGGTTACAGGTGTTCAGATTTGTAATCGTGTGTCGTTGGTGTATTATTCTTTGAATCTTTTATAAGTATTTTCCCTCCTTATGAATGTTGGTAGTGTTTGACTTTGTGCTGGATATTGCCCTGTTCCTACGTGCTTGAATTGAATGGTCTTACGTCGTTAATGTGATATTAATTGATCCCTCATATGTGGCTGACGATTTCCACAGCGTCCTATTACAGACTCTGTCTTAAAACATGAGCGAAGAATGGTTCCTGGGACCGGGACGACTCCTGGATAACTCAATGATTAGAGCATTGGCATACTTATCCAAGATCCCGTGTTCGATTGAATGGACCAGTTTCTTGCGCGAGACTGGCCCATTCCATTCGAGTTTAGGCAGGTGTCGTCTTACACGTCACAGGACTCAGAACCAACCCTTGTGCTTAGTGCGCATCAAATGTGTTAGACATTGCATTCATTACATTAGACTCAAGACATTAGACATTTTGAAAGGTTCTTGGTGACCTTGTGGTCTAGGGGTAAGATGTCAGACTTCTGATGGGGGTCCGGGGTTCGATCCTTGGTTCTCACACAGATTTATTTGACTACCAAACCCTTCCTTCACCTCTGAAAGACTGTATTAATCACAACTTGTGAATGTGTGGAATGCTAGGCCTCCACCGTAGTTCGGATCCCACGTTAAACTGTAGGTCCTCCATTTCATCTCATCAATCACCCTACCATACACATTAGCGTAAGTAGTACAACCCGAAGTGGTAAGACGCGTGGTTATTAATAAATAATAATAATAATAATAATAATAATAATAATAATAATAATAATGAAAGTGTTCTTCAATTGTGCCGTTTGTTCCATTTCAGGAGGCGGTCGGTGTGCTCAACCCATCCCAGCAAACCTCTCGTGTGCTACTACGAGGGCCGCGTGCCAATAGACCGCAGCGCATACCCCTGTCTATGCACCCACATCGTCCACACGACGGCCGCTACCATCAGCGACAACTCTACTCTGCAATTAGACTCAGGTAAGTCGGACCTTCCTTCACAAACTGAGCCACAGTCGAAGAATAAGAGATAGCTGGAGTGATTACATTGTAATGTTGACAGTTAATATTAAAAAATATCCGCTTAGGTGGCCTCATGGTCTAACGCGATACTCTCGCAGTAGACTAGACTGACGATCACGGGGGAGTCGGGTTTCGAATCCCGGTCGGGTGTACTGAGGGTGGCTTTATCCAAAATGATTTTCCACTATTCCTCTACGCAAATGCGGGAACACTTTTTCATCCCAAACAAATTAACGTAACTAATACGTATGTGTATATGCTACGGGTAAAGTTCGAACTTGGATAAAGTCGATATTGTCCAGACAATGTTGTAATTATCCAAATTGCGTGGATAATGTTAAATGAGAGGTGTTAAATAATGTTTTTAGAAGTTTATCCGGTTAATATTGACATTATCCACCTTCATTTGAATATGTCAAAATTTTAGGGTTGAGTAGGTTAGGCTAGGCTAGGTTATAGTCAGGTGATCTTAGGCTATGTTTGTTTAGTTTATGTTAGTGGAAAAGAAAGAATCAAAATGAGGCATTTCGAATGTTAGTGCATTCTATGATTCAATTTCAGAGATCAAAATGACGCTCCAAAATATAATCCTTATTTACCGTTCTAGTTTAAAAATAATTCAACGTTATCCAAATCTTGTGGCTTTAAAGTCGATATTATCCGGATAAGGTCAAAAAGATAATGTCGACATCTCCCGAATAATCTCGACACTATCCAGATCTTTGCAGACTACCCGTAACATAAATACCGAATGGGTAAGAGGACGTGATGCTAGAAAACATAAAATAAAATATCTTAAAGGCTGCACCACAGTGGAACCAAGAAGGGTAAACTTTATAGCTTTCATTGTAAATACTGAGGATAACGCAACATGTCAACTGTCTAAACCTCTAAAAACGAGTTGATTTACTTACATGACAGATTTAGGTTAGTACATGCACTCACGTTATATAACATGGAAAATAGATTTCAAAGTTTTGCAATCGCCCCCAAAAGCAGACTGTTGGCGAGCCTGTTTGTTGTCTACCAGGATGTTGTTAGGACTAGACGCCCTCTTAATAGGAGACCGTCACGACCTTACCCCCCTCCCCCCCTCGCCCAGTTCCCATCTAAGTCGACCATGGTTTTAAAACAAAGTTACAAGGGAAAAAACAACCTTCACCTGAACTTCTTTTTTAAAACACTTCAGCGCAACACAATAAATTACTCACCACTCTCGATTTCGCAATTATTTCCGCGCTTGTCGGAGAGGGGAAAGGGGCAAGAAAACAGTCAGGCCAAGGTGGGAAGAATCTTTATCGTCGCGTGGGTGTGTAACATTTAGAACACTTGGATACAGGCCCACCCGGACCTAGCCTGGTACCACGAGAAAAGTGAGGGCATCCCTTTCTTTGACTTCAGTGGCAGCCGAACCTTATCTGTCTAGAGGGGGCAGTTAGGGAAAAATAAGGTTGACACAGTTTTTGATTAATTAAAAAAATCCAATCCTAATTTTAAAATTCCGGCTTCTAGGTGCACATGTTCATGCACAGACGATAATAATTTTAAAATTTCAGACCTCTGCTTTCAGTAGATATCGCGTAATTCTGATGACTGACACACATACTCTTTGTTTTATTAATATATAAGAAGATAGATAAGTTTGCTTATGCTAATTTTAATTACGTACATATTTTTTTACTCTTCGAATTAAGATAAACTGCCTTGATTAAAAATTTTAATTCAAGTTTGGTCCTTAATGAAGGTTCACCAACTGTAATCAATTATGGTTTAAAAATCGTACAAACACTTTGGTTTAATGTTTGTAGGAAAATTTAATGGTCTAATAAGATATTTGGAATAATCTTTACCCGGAAAATTTAGTGATAGGATGAATCTAGAAGCCATTTAAGTGGTTCTCTTCTGGAAATGATTAGAAAACTAGATGCCTCTAGAATCTATTTAGAGTAGCCTTCACCTGGATTTATTTTAAATTAAATGCCTCATAGCTGTTTGGAGTGGACGCTCACTGATAAGTTTTTGAAAATTTGATGACTCAGTCTAAAAGCTATTTGTAATTTGATACAAGGACATTTTCAGCTTAATATTCGAATGTATCAAAGGAGAAAAACAAATCTAGATAAGGGCAAGTTTATTCTAGGATAAAGATGAGTTGATTCCATTCGGGAAAGGGGAGGATAAGTTATTTCCATGGAGGAAGAATGCCATACCCTGCTAAGCCACCTTTCCTCAACTTAAGTTTGTATATTTTTTTAAACTTCTTTGCCAAAAAGATTGTTTTCCACTCTTTCTCTCCACGAAAATGTGGCTACACTTCATCTAAATTCAACCTGCCTTATCTTTAACACATTAGCATAATTAGTACACTTGCATATAGCCCGAACTAGTAGTAAGACGTGGTGATAAATAATAAAGATTGTAGCAAATATATAAATATAAATACATAAATTGAATTAAAGAAAAGAAAATCAATTTACTTGAATAACTACAGGTTTGGTGGCCAGAAGAAATGGTAAAAACCTTGAAAAGATAAATGAATCCTTTTGACCCTTCATTCCAAGAGGATTATCCGGGTAGAACAAATTGAAAATAAGTCAGGCCTCTATGAACACCAACAGGTCATTTGAGCGTGGCATTTCCTTATACAGACATATCTGGATGTTAGATAGTTGGAGGAATAATACAGGTCTTGCCATAAAGAAGAGAACTGCTAAAATTATTTCCCATCTTATTCTGTGTTCCATAAAAAAAAGAATGGAATACGAGCACAATAGTTGGGTTTTTTTGGTAACGGAAACCATTATAAGTTAAACAAAACTAATGTCATCGTCAAACAAACTAACAGTCTTTAAACAAATTCATGGTCGTCACACAAATGTATAACTGTCTTTAAAATTCATAGTCATCAACAGGCCATCTCCTAAAATTTAATTAAGGAGACCGCTTATGTAGCTAAGCTATTGCCAATCAGATTTTGCGCTTAAGTTAAATATTGATAAAACTAGTAATAACAATAATAATACCCATGGGGGTGATGTGTACTGGAATGAATACAAACCTATTTTATATGATATTTTAAATATAGATGATACATAGACTTGTAAAGATGGTTTAAAGTTTGACATTTTCCACCATTAAAAGTCCAAAAAACCAAATACTTTGATCATTAAGGCCTAAGTGCCCGGATAAAGAAAATTAACTAGTATAAGAACGTAGAATAAATATTTGTAAATAGAATGATTTGATTTAATAGGGGGAGGGTTTAACACAAGTTGCATCAGTATTTGTATTTTCCTCCTCTCCTGTTTGTTCTCCTACTGCCGGAAAGCTCCACCCAGTAACGTTGTAAACCCACTTTGTTTATGGAGTTTATTAATTTCTTCTCGACTATTCTAGCGTTGGATATTAAAATTACACTAGTTGTTACATTTAATGATTGAATTATAATATACTGAAGTTAAAATTATGTTGTAATAATATCCTTAGTTTTTATTAGTTCCGTTCTCCTTAAATCAATTTTTATAACTTAAAAATTTTGCTTGGGAAGCATTATTTATTATTTTTGAAAAAAAAAAATTGCAGAAAGCGACTCTTAACTGTATATTTTTAGAAGGTTTTATAAATGCCAAAATACAGTTTTATTATGATAAAAAAAAACAAATTTGGGATCTGCGGCTTTTACCTGTGGTCAAACACAGTCATAGCCATCAAATAAATTCGTTGATACCATTTTTATATTTCAATATATTAGAAAATAAAACCAAAGTAGAAACATCTTATTTGTATGAAGAAATCTTATTTAGGATCTTGTTATTTTTGTTGTTTAAATATTTAATTTAAAAAAATACGGATGCATTTATTGTATTTTATTTTGTTCGACTGCGAAAAAGTAAAATTAAGATACTTAAATCACAATTCTTAGTGATTGATGAAGCAATACTAATGTATTATTTAAATGGCCCTTGAATATTTTCTTTTTACGATTTAAAAAAAAAAAATTCAATGTCTTTTGTTGTCCAAGCTATCCGCAATTATTTGTGCCTATGATACAGGTTGGAATAGAGTAGATACACCAATGTTTCAGTGGAGGGAGAGTGAATAGACATTTTAGAGCTGTATCTCCCGTCATCAGCAAACCAGATTGGATGAGCTTGGCGTTTAGTCGGCGTACCCACCGATGCGAGTTTGTTCACATTCCAATTGATCAAATCATGGGACCGATATTTTTTTAAACTAAACTATAAATTGATCACATGATTAAAGTGTCTGGGTGTCTCTCTCTCTGAACTATGAACAGATCAATAATAAAAGACGATTGACGCTTCAAGATACAATCTAGACCTGAAAAACGAAAGTGTTTGTATATTAAAGACTAACCACTAAAAGTGGTTTATATTTACGATGGATTCTGGACCAAGGGGAAACCTGTTTGAGCTGATCACCTTTGATTCAATGACACATCTAACCTACATGTCATTTCTTCAGCAAACATCTGAGTTTGTTGGTAAACAATTTGTAGATAGAGTCTTGACACGCTTACTAGCACCAATACTCATCAAAACAAAATCTCGCAAATGAGGTATAATTAAGGTGCTAGAATAATCGAGAGAAAGTTCATAAAAGACAGAAACAAAGTGTGTTTAAATCGTTACTGGGTGGAGCTGTTCGGAAGTATAAGAACAAACAGGGGAGGAGGAAAATACAAATGCTGATACTATTTGTCTGGTTAAACCCCCTTCTATTAAATTATATCATTCAATCCACCAAAGTTCCATTCTACGTTATTTAAAATCTACCTATTTCGTTTCCAGGGCAAATGTGATTTTTTTTTTCAGAGTGGAAAATGTCAACTTTTAAACTAAGTTTACAAGTTTATATGATTAAAGGATCATAGAAAATAGTTTCGAGTTCACTCCAGTAAACATCAAACTCTTTTACTTTTGAAGGTTTTTATCAGTATCCAACCTAAGCGCGACATTTGATCGGTAATATCTCGGCTATCTGGGCAGTCCCCTTGAAGCTACTTTTATTTAAATCACCGAGTCTTACTACCTGTTCAGGTTGTACTGATATATGATAATTACTCTAATGCAGTAGGGATGTGGAATTAATAATTTTAGAGGTAATCTAACCGCATTTGCGTGGAAGGAGTGCGGGAAACCATTCTCAATAGACTCGACCCGGATTTAAACCTCAATTTCCCAGTCCTCAGCAGGCCAGTTTAACACCAGAGTGACGCCTTTAACCATTCGGCCACTTAAGTGGACTTAACGCTACTTTTATCAATTCGATCACCCGTTCTGGTGATAATGAGATGTAGGCCTCAAGACCACAATACATTGATTGAAGGTTGGTGTTAGGGGAGATCGAGGTTTCGAATCTCGGACATGTGTATTGGAAGTTAAAAGAAAAATATAATCCATCACTCTGGTTTTATAATATATTATCTCCATACTAAACAGGTACCTTTCTTCCATACTACCCTCCTTATTACCACCCGATGGATTAAATTGTGGGGTGACCTGGACCCCTGTTCTGGGGGTCTGGGGTTCAATACTCGGTCCCGGCACAGATTTATCTGATTGCCAAACCCTTCCTTCACCTTTGACAAGATGTGTATTAATCACAACTTGTGAATGCAAGGAATGCCAGGCCTCCACCGTGGTTCGGATCCCACGTTAAACTGTAGGTCCTTCATTTCATCTCACAATCACCCTACCATTACACATTAGCGTAAGTGCGTATAACCCGAACGGGTAGTAAGACGCGGTGCTAATAATAATAATAATAATAATAATAATAATAATAAAATTGTGAACACCTACGGTTTTAAACATACCAACGAACGTTATCGTTTATTAAAAATAAGTAGGCCTGAAGATGTATTGTTGTTACCCGCTTCAGTGGCCGAACGGTCTAAGAGTCACTCTCGTGTTAGACTGGCCTGCTGATGACAGGTATTATGGGGTTCAAATACTGGTCGGGTCTACTAGGCTGTTTTTTTACTAAATGGTTTCGCACTCTCCCTCCACAAAAACAAGAGTACATTTCCACTCATTTCTACCTCCACGTCTCTGCGAATTAATGCAACTAATTGCGGGGCAGCCAACTGGACGTACCAAGAAGAGGTCATCAGTTTGGTCCAGAAGGTCATTTGCTAGGGGGCATTGTCATGGAACCAGGAGGATTCATCAACATGGCATTCATCTCACCATGGATTGGATTACCATCTTATCATCACCTGTTATTGCCAGCACTTTTCATCTCACCCACCTGCACGCTTATCATCTCGCCCACTATCATGCACACTCATTCATCTCCCCACCCACCTCTGCCACGCTTATCATCTCGCCCACCTGCACGCTTATCATCTCGCCCGCACCATCCTGCCACTGCGCTTATCATCTCACCCACCTGCACCTTATCTCACCTCAGCTACACTGCACCCACAACTCACGTGGCGCCTGGTGTGTGTGTCACGATCCAGCCACCAGTTGCGACGATTGAAAAGCCCACTGGAATGCGGCCTATGAGAGTCTGGTTTCTCAGCCCTGACCTGACACCATATGTAGCATATGAGGCAGGGGCTCCGCCTACTCCACAAATAACTGCTAGCGATACTCGATACATGGGGATCTGGTCGCACACGCCAGGGACTCAGAACATAGGAGGCAGCGTTGCCAACTGTACAATCTCGATACTACTTGTATTGTAATTTCACCACCCTGTACAATCCAGCTTTGGGATAGAACTGAAAATTAACATCCCGGAGCAGAGCAATAAAGTAACAATATGATCCACTAATATGTTCACTGGCCTAATGGTCTAAAGCCTCACTGGTGTTAGACCAGTCTGCTAATAATGGGAATATTGGGGTTTGAATCCCAATGGGTTAATCAGGTTATTTTACCTTAGTAGTTTTCCACTTTACCTCCACGCAAATAGGGGTACACTTCCTGTAAGTTCAGCATTACTCATCCAAAACACACTAACTGTCTATGTATAGGGCCTGCAACCCGAACGGGCATAAGACGTTATGCTAAAAAAAATTGTACCCGTGTTTCACGTTTTATTACCCATACGGGCAATCTACGATTTACATCCATGGGGTAGGGGTTAAAAAGGTATAATTTTGAGGAAATGTACCAACACTTACGTTTAAAGCGAGCGGGAAACCAGTTAGAAAAAAACTGTTTCAACACAGCCAGTTGGGAATCAACCCCGAGCTCCCCAGTTAAACCAAACAAGACGAGATGGCCATCTTTGTCCACGCTCTCAGCAGAGTTGGTAAAATGAATAAATTAGCTAAAGACTAAAGGCTGGTTCACACAGAACACTAAGCTACAAGCTAAGCTATTCTGTCAGATAGGTTTCACACTCGTTGCTAAGATAAGCTGTGGTTCCTCTTTTCCCTCTCAAATTCACTGTGCTTTCTTTCTGGTCTGCTCCAATGAAGTGAAGTTATGGATGGCGTTCTCCAAAATGTCTTGTTTGAGCTCAATGATAATATGGTGGAAGAGGAGCTGCTGCTGATATTAGCAGCTGTTTTGGAAGATGAAGAATATGTAGAATGTGGAGGTTTGGCTTGTTCAATTAACGGTTCCATTTTAATATAAAAATACCTATTAACTATAAACCTAAATATAATATTACTTAAATACACGTTAAGCAAGCTGAAAACAAAAAGTCATCACTTCTTTGGTAATTTTCAACATTCCGGAACTGAATTTGTTCAATAAGTAGCCAAGCTGCGTTATGCGCAGGCGCAACGTAAGATGACTCAAGGTGGGAGATGGGAACATTTTTCCTGCCAGCAATCGGACAAAATAGCGCCACGTAGCAAGGCATAGCTTAGCTTAGCTTTCTGTGTCAATCAACACAATAAAAAAATATGGCCCGCTATTTTTCTAAACAGCAGAACCAATCTTTGCTTAGCTTATATTTCAGTGTGAACCGGCCTTTATAATAGCCCCGCAAAGTCACTGTTTTGTTATGTTAGGTGGGTACGAAGACTAGAACTCTTTTTAGCACCAAGTCCTACTACCTGTTCAGGCTATACGCATATTCACTAATTACACTAATGGGCTAGAGATTAGGTGGGATTAATTCAGAGAAAGTGTGCCCGCATTTGTGTGTAGTAAGAGTGGAAAACCGTTTTGGAAAACAACTCTCAGTACACCCGACCAAGATTCAAACCTCGGTCTCTCTCTCATCGGCTGTTTAGTATGTTGCAAGAGTTGCGTGTTATACCATGGGGCCACCGAAGTAGGTTCAAGAACAAATTGTTCGTGTTTTTACGTGGACAGTACAGTACAGTATATAATTTCCCAAACCAAGGATGCTCAAGGCCGTTCTGAGACCGCCACTTGTACTGTACATACCTCGAGTGATATAAAAACTAGAGGTGTGCCCACCAGAGTCGGGGCAAGTGGCCTTTAGGAAGAAGATCCTGAAACAAACTTCTTACTGGCCACTTTACTCGTCCAATCGGGTGGGGGGAGTCTGTTAGCAGAACACCGGTGTGCGATGAACACGCCCTGGCACCCGTGCAAAACTGGCATAAGCTCACTCAGAAGAACCATTATCAAAAGTTACTGGTTTCTTTTATGATCACCGCATCATACTACCCGTCAGATATATTAACATATTTTTCCCTCATACAGTGGCTCCGAACCTTTAACCCCCCTCCTCCCCCCTTACTCTCTCTATTGCCACACGAGGGGAAATTAAAAACTTAGTGTATATTTATAGTAGTCTACGTAGCCCATTTCATTTTAATAAAATAAATAATATTATTAAAAATTAATTATTAGAAGGCTATAATGATTTTTAACATGGATTCAACACTCACGTAATAATAATAATAATAATAATAATAATAATAATAATAATAATAATAATAATAATAATAATAATAATGGCATGTCTGGGTTAGATCAATCTGTATCTTAGTTTGCAGAAAGAGTAGCTAGTACTAATGTACCAGGGGACACCCAAATGTACTAATCCTACTTCCTTTCCGTGGAGGCTCTTTCCATGTCCCGATGAGGTGAGACGATGATGATAGTGAATATGATGGGGTGTAGCCAGTGAAGATATTAGCCCCTAACTTAAATATAAATAACCAAACCCTGGTGACCATGGGAACCAGTTGATGTGTTTACTTCTTCCGCAGAACAATAACAGTGGACAGTCTAGTTTCGACCGAGAAAAAGGCCAGTGATTTTGCAGTTGTTATGGCTAAACACTTAACTTGACCAAAATAAATAAAATATCTCTCTAGTACAAACAGAGAGTTTAATTTTCTTCACATGGTGATATCAACATTTGTTGAATATCTGTCATGAGTATAGTGGCATTAGATGAAAAACTTTTTAAATTAAGAGAAAAAGTTGTTATTAAATTTCCCAGGACACCCTTGACAGATATTCAACAACTGTTGATACTACCAGGTGAATAAAATCAAACTATCTGCATCTATCGGATAGTGATTAGATTTATTTTGATCAAACAATTTTTTATATAAAAACTGCAAAAATACTGCGCTTAGCTCGCGTTTCCTACATTCAAAAAATAAACACTTAATTTTTTTTCCAACCCTATATTTTTAAATTTTGTCAAATCATTAATTTAGGATTATGATGTACACAAGTAGCAAGATATATCAAAAATAAAAAGTAATTCTTGAAAATATAGATCTAAAGAGATCCAAAAATATGTTTACTCACGTATAGTAATGAAACAATGAAATGTCAGGACATATTTCTTGCTCCATCGTGATCAGCCAGTTAGGTGCTAGTTGGTCACACGAAATGTAGGCTCATTATTATTATTATTTGCAAGATTGTAATTTTAACGTGCACTTTCTTTACCAGAAAATACCGATAGAGCTATGTGTGTGTTCACGTAATTTAATCCTTTATTAAGGCGGGGATGTAGAAAACGCGATAAAAGGTCAGTTTCTTTGCATTTTTTATATCAAAGCTTTATTCTTGCCAAAATAAATAAAATAGTTCTCCATGAAAAGTAGATAATTTAATTTTCTTCAAATAGTGTCCTCAACAGTTATTGAATATCTGTCAAGGCTGTTCTGGAATTTAATGACAATTTTTTATCTTCAATTAAAAAGTTTATCATCTAATGCCGCTATGCTCATGACAGATATTCAACAACTGTTGATATCATCATCTTTGTTTCTACTGGAGAATTATTTCATTTATTTTAGAAGGAAAATCAAGTTTCGCTATAAAAACTGTAAAACTCTGAACTTTTCTCGCGTTCTCTACCCTCCTACTTTAAAGATTCAGAGCTGGAATCAGAGCGGATGAAATAGTTGGTCTAATGGTTATTTGGGAAGAGCTAATGATATAGTGCAATTAATTAAAACTCACCTTATTTTAACGTTTATCGAAACTTTCAGCATAAGATTCATGCTAGGATTCATATTCGATTTGAATATTAATATTTGAAAGATTCAAATGAGATTTTTTTAAATTTCAAATCCAAATAGATCCCAGATTCGATTTAGATGGAATTTGATTTGAGATACGAATCTAAAAATTGTACTATTAAATATTATTTTAAAAGACCTTAGTATAAATATATTATTTGACTTAACTATAGAAACTTGTGACTTTTATACTATTGATCATTTAATCATTATTCAAACAAGGTGTGGTGAATGACCTTATAACTTTATATCGACACCTTGGAGAGAAAGTATTGTGATCTCCAAAAAAATCTAATCGAGATTTTTATAAATGTCGACGTTTCATGACCCCCTGAAACAAAAAGTTGGTTTTCACGATGCCGTCTGTCAGTCTGTTTGTTTCAGCCTAAAGTCAAAACCATTTTACCGATAGGGCTAAAACTTGGAATTGAGCTATCATATTCTGAAAATTGAAAAATGACACCTGGACACGGCAATCGAGCCCGGGACCTTTGGTTTAGTACGCCAATGCTCTAACCACTGAGTATCCAGTAATCATCCCGTGCCCAGGGTCATTCTTCACTCTTATTTTAAGGCAGAGTCTATGATGGACGTTGCGGAAATCGTCGGCTACTAATGTATGATTTTATTAAGATCACAAGCTATCAGATAACGCAGCCATCTTGACTCGGTAGTTGGCTTATTGCTGCCACTTGTACAATTATAATAATTGTAAGGGATTGCATATTTAATAATCAAATAGCCAAAGCTATTATTTATGCTTTTTAGTGAGGATTACTCCGTCAAGATATTGTAACTAAAAATTTAAAAATGATTCCCATGTCCAGGTGTCATTTTTAGAATTTTCAGAATATGATATCTAGATGGAATAATCCTCACTAAAAGCATGAATAATAGCTTTGGCTATTTGATTCTTGGAATTTAGTGTTTTCATAAGGTTACATCTAGGAGGTTTTTAAATTATGTATCCAACCTTAAAATTAAGGGTATTTTACTGAAGGGGGAAAAAAATCAAAATCATCTTTAATGGTTTGGATTAAATTTGGTATCCAGGCATCGTTTCTCATTACAAAACATTACAAACAAAATGGCAATTCTAATTTTCCCATTATAACGGCTTTAAGGGTATTTTAAATAAGTAGAAACTCCCAATTTTGATCACATCCTGCAACTATTTCAGGCACAAAATACCTTATAATTGCAAAGTTGCAGGACTCTTAATAAAAAGAGAATCTTTTAACTGAAATATATTTTTATAAAACCAATAGTTTCAGAGTTTAGACAAATCTATATTTTTTATATAAGTATTTGAAAATGGAAATTGATTACTAAGCTCTTTACGGACAGAGATGCTCCTTTTTATCATTGTTTCTGTAACAGTGTATATTAATTCATTTATGCTCTTTGATGGAGATTTTCAGCAACAATGTGTATTATTTCGTTTCACAAATCCTTTGAGTTATTATTAAATAATCTCCATTTTAAGATAAAAGAGACAGAACTTCTATGCGGTGCATCATCCAGTTTTATTCTAATCAATTACCAAAAATACAACTAATTTTGCCTATTTAATTCGGATTTGATATAATTTAGCTATAAAAGTTTTTATTTTAAAATATTCGATCCAGACTCGTTTGAAGCTGGTAAACAAAGATTCAGATTCTATTCAAAATTTAAAATCTGTGATTTGCGAAGGTTAGTATTATTTTTAATGTATTGATGCAATCTACCAAACGTGACAGCTGCAGATGATATGGTTATAAATTAGAGTTGTTTAAGTATATTTTGTAGCTCTCATATTATGTTCCTCCTGGTACATTTCTACTGTATTTCATGTCTTAGGCTAGTCTGTGTAGTCCGTAATCCCAGATTCTTATGATTTAAAACGCTCTTAACCGTTGATTTATGACTAAATATAAGATATCTTCAGTCCAATCATGGGATAAATACTTTTTCAAATAATACATTTAACACAGATTAGCAAAGGTTATTATTGGTTTAATTTAAAGGTAAAAATGAGGAGATTAGTTTTAGAGTAAGTTCCCACGCATTAACTTGGAAAGCACATTAGAAAATTAAATTACCCACCTAAGTGGCCGAGTGGTCTAAGCGTCAATCTCGTGTTAGACTGGTCTGCTGATAATGGGGAAATTGAGGTTTATTATTATTATTGTTATTATTATTATTTCTAATATTGTTAGCACCGCGTCTTACTACCCGTTTGGGTTATACGCATATACACCAAATACGTAAATGTACTAGGGATGAATAAGATTAAACTTAGAGGAAGTGTACCCGCCATTGGCGTGGAGAAAGAGTGGAAAACGATCTAGGGAAAAAACACCCTTAGTACACCTGACCTAGATTCAAACCCCGATATCCCTTTCATCAATAGTCCAATATATCGTGAGAGTGATGCGTTAGACCATTCGACCACCGAAGCGGGTGAATTATAATTAAATGGTTAACTGAAATAACAATTTCAGAGCCCACAACAAAATAAAAGCGTTGTAGCAGTCACTGAACAAAAGTCACTGTATTCATCCTGCAGCAGCTGTCGAAACCGACAGTTGCGACTCTCGGGGCTTGGCGTATGATCATATGAAATTATGCCTCCAAATAGCTGCTAGAACTGCTAGTTAAATACCTTCCTAAGGCGGTCCCACTATAATCGTGGTTCGTAACAGGCAGCAGAACCGTCAAACCTATTCGTGCTACGTAAGGCCATTCGTGACCAGAACTATTAAGTAATCCTAGCAAACCAATTCGGACCCCTTAAGGCCCCGCACGCCATATTAAGTCATAGCCTACTTCTTAGAGCGAGCTAGACATTCAGGTGTATGTATGATTGATCCAGACACTATTCATGGCCGTACTTACCTTGAGACGGAGAAATTTGCAATTAAAAAAAACCTCCACCTACATCGGTGGTCCTTCGGTCTAAGTTGACAGGCTCACAATACCCTGGATTTCTCGTGACGATAAGGTTCGGGCTTCGAGTCTTCTGCTGGATGTTCTGTGGTTTTACAGATGGGACTTATCACGGTTGTTTTGTAATTCCCTTTATATAATAATAAGGACGCACTTTATTTTAATTAAGATATTTAACGTGCACTTTCTGAACTGCTCGATTATATCGGCACACGACTTGTATACTAACTTAAATCTAGAACAAGCACAACATCCAGCCCCCCGGCATTTAATTCATCACTGTGAATGGAGAAACCCGCATTTCATCAATGATACTTTTTCAGCCATACTGGAAATTGAACCCTGGATCTTTAGCTTAATATACAGACCCGCTACCAACTGAGCTAAGGTGTCAGACCGAACTTCTTACAATAATCACCTTATATCTACTTATAATGTATGGATATAACTTATGTATATATAGTATGTTTAATATGTATAGTGTATATATAGTTTATAATATAGACTATATAAAGTCAATATATACTATATATATAGGCCTAATTTGTATATATACTATTTATACTCATATTTAATATTTTCATGACCAACTTCGTGGTCTAGTGGTCAGAATTCCTAACTATATATCCAGAGGTCCCATGTTCGATCCCTGAGGCTTCCAAAATTTATCTGTGAAGAAGAGAGTCTGCAACGGGGTCAAACTCAGCCCCGTGAGAACAAATAAGGAGACACTTGAATTAAAAAGTAGTGGCTCAGTTCTAGAAAACTGAGAATAACGGCCGGAGAGTTCATTGTGCTGACCACATGACACCCTATATCTAATATATATCACTAATGGGGGCGGCTGCTCGGTCGGTATAGCCCGCTCGAGGGCCCACACCATGGAGTGTTTTATACATATACGAATATTAACACCGAGTCTTACTACCCGTTAGTGACTATACGCATATGTACTAGTTAATAAAATGTGTTAGGAATGAGGAAGGTTGCATTTAAGATAAATGTACCCGCATTTTATGGAAAAGCACCCTCAGTACACCCGCCTGAGATTCGAACCCCGATCTCACCGTCATCAACAGTCCAGTCTATTTCGAGAGTGACGCCTTGTATAGGCCTACTATTGGGCCAACGCAGCAGGCTGCTGATCTCAATTTAACCATCGTCAAGTGAGAAGTACCACCAAAAAAACACAGTATTTCGATGCAATTTATGGGTCAAGCGTAATCGTGTATTTAATACCCCGGTTAGTCAGCCGTGAGATGGGCTTTGTATCCTTAAATTAATGTATTAAAAAAATGTTGGAGCACTTTGCATAATTATTAGTAATCAATTTACGTGTCAGCCTCACGACGTTGTTTTCTTTTAAAGCGCCACGATCTCGATCTTAAATCAACTATTGGTGTAACGAGAGATTCCGTGCTGCTCTTGTATCCTTAACCAATGCTTCATCAAGGTTGCATCCTTAACCACCTTCTCTCCGACGACGTGAGGGCAAACAACTCACTTTTGACAAAGTAATTGGCTCTTTCCACTTCGCGTTCCATCCAGAGGGAGATGATATAAAAACAAAACCTTCGCGTCTCTGAATGCGCGCTCGTGGTGGTTTAAAAATAACGCTGATCTTCTTCTGACGAGTCACGATTGTTACGGCAGGCTTCTTTTTTTTTATATCTATATCTGAATGTCTCGGAGTTATGATCTATCTGTAAGTTGTTGTTTATTTATGAGGAGAGCGTACGGGAATCATGTTAATGAACTGATGAAATCTGTAGTCGCGAAGTAGTTTTTCTCTAATTACGGGCGATCCCGTACGCGTCGGGAAGTTTATTTCGACGTGTCTAAGTGGATTGGTGTTAGTTAAGAGTCTATGGCACGAGCTTGCTGAGATATTTATAGAGATAATATAAATATGGTCTTTATTCAGGTGAAGTTAAGGTCAGCACCTTTTCTTACACTTGACCACATATTAATAACGCATGCTACCCGCTCCGGTGCCCGCGTGGTCTAAGCGCTACTCTCGCAGTAGACTAGAGTGCCAATGACGGGGAGATTGAGGCTAGGATCTCTGTCGAGTCTACAGAGGGTGGTTTTCCCAAAATAGTTTTCTAGTTTCCCTTCATAAAAATGTGGGTGCACTTCATCTAAATATAACCTTCCTAATCTCTAAAACAACTAACGTAATTAGTACATAAGCGTATAACTCGAACAGATAGTAAAACGCAATGCTAAAAAAAGCGTGCTCATATTTATTAGTTACATCCATTAGGCTATTTTTGTGTGGCCTGGGTAACTTTTCTATTCAAGCCAAATATTTCCACAGCCGGCTTGCTAGGCCTGTCATAGATTCAAATGTCCTATAATCCAACTTAAGTACTAGGACAGGCACAACATCCAGCCCCCGGCCATTATTTGTCAGTGTGAAATGTTAACCATATTTCATCGACGATAAATTTTTGAGCCATGCCGGGAATCAAACCCGGGACCCTTAGCTCAGTAGGTAGACACACTACCAGACTGAGCTAAGGTGCCGGACACCTATACTTATATATATTGATAAAATAATTAAAATCTAATTTATAATATGAAGAGTAGACCTCGTTCCCCAATGTGCTTATTTTAATACAATCTTATATTTATATTTGGATTTTACGTTGAAGATATCCTTTGTTATTTTATATATATAAAAATAAGATTATTTTGTTATTAATATAGATGTATATATATATATATATAATAGTATATATAATATATTACATCTATATGTATATACATGATACATTATATATTTATATACATATCCCTCCCAAGTAATTTTTTGGGTGCGCCTTTTTGAAATGTTCAGAAGATCTTTTAGCTCTGTATTACTTAGTCATGAATAAAGCACCCATTTAACCTAATGAATGGCGTAATACGTGTTTGATTATTGATAAATGTGTTGTTGACACATATGCTGAACACACACTCTACCGGTCACATTCACTTGAGGGAAACTTACGGAAACGCATCTCAACTTTTAGAACTTCCTCGCCACTCTTGAAGTCACGAGTCATATTAATTCCATTTGTAGAGAGGTATAGACGGGGACAAGCTTAGACGTTGCGAACGTTCAGATATCCCCTTTCATCCAATAAATGGTTTATTATGTCAAAATATTGCTCACGCCAAAATCGGAGGGGAAAGTTATCACCATGATCCTCCAATTCGCACTATATATGTTGCGAATCTATGATTCTGCCAAAGGCCACAACTACACCAAAAGAAAAACAAAATCCTGCTTCCCTTAGATCCAGTAACGGGTGAACTATTTTGGGACGGTTTCGTTTGCGTTCCTTGTTATAGAGAATCTTTCGCGTCTTTACACTTCATACACTATAAACTATCCTGGGGCTATGATCCTTTTGGAAACGTTTCATATTTTTACCTTAGGCTCAAACAATTCTTTAGCACTATTCTTCAAAGAGCAGATCTTTATCGCTTCACGCTTGCTTCTTGGTTTAGAAAGTGAGCCTTTATTGTTTTGTTGGAAGCATTCCTTTCAGTATCTAAATACGGTCGTTTACTTTTATACGGCAGAAGAAATGTTTGAATCTAGGATGAATATTTCTGGGTTTTAATCATACGCAGCAATCGAGAATAGCCTCAGATGATTTTTATATATATAAATAGCTATAATTTCCACCGTAATGGGGAGTTGTGCACGTGGACCTCATATGAAATATATTTTAGATATTATAGCGAGACAGAAGAACATGGTTTAGTTTTACGAGGCGAGTCATGTGATTAAGGTGGGTTGGAAATAGGACGGTGAAAAGGTTAGTACTTTCACAGTTTTTATAGCAAAACATTTTTGGCCAAAATAAATCAAACATTGCTACAGTAGAAATACAGAGTTTAATTTTATTCACGTGGTGATATCAACAGTTGTTGAATATCTGAGAATAGCGTCATTAGATGAGAAACTTTTTAAATGGAGATATAATGTTGTTATTAAATTCCAGGAACTTTGCCCAATATTCAAGAACTGTTGATATCGCCATGTGAAGAAAATTAAAACGTATGTTTTTATTGGAGTAGATTGTTTTGGCTAACAAAATGTTTTGATATAGAAACTATAAAATCACTGACCTTTTCTCGTGCTCTCTTCCACCCTATCTTAACGACCTCGATTACTTCATCGAGGAGGTTCTTTTCTGCACGCAATCAAAGGTTTGCCTCGTTAAATACACCTTCTCTTTCGGAGGGTATTCCCCCTTACCTGAGAAGATTCAGCTTGATGGAGAAGAGTGGGCTGATTGCCAAATGGAAAAAGGATAAACCCGAATCACATATGTGTATCTTGGCTCAGGGTGAGGTTTGGTAAAAAAATGGCATACCTTTAACTAAGAACCACCTTCGATCAGTGTTGCTGCTGCTTGATAAGGTTTTTTTATCTGTCACTTCTATTTTAGAAACCTTTGGACTCCATAAATAAAATCTCTACTCAACATCATTTACTATTCAGGCCTATTGTTGAGATACATTTAATGATTTGATCCTTCAAGTTTGTGTTGATTCCTCACGAAACACTAAAGTTACTAAAATAAAACTATTCAAGATAAAAATAAATCCATGTATATCGTGCATGGTGTTGCATAAGTTCAGGGTTTCACAAATTGTGGCACATGGCCAATGTGCAGCCCTCGAATTTCTTGTGGGTGGCCCATATTTTTATACATAATTTATAATAGTATTTAATCCAAACAAGTTTCAGCCTGATCAGCTAAATGATTTAGGCTCTAGGTCAAGATACAAATACATACAGACGGGATCACGAAAACACTTTTTAGGTTTCAGGGGGTCGTGAAACGTCAACAGTTATCAAAACCTTGAACTTACTTCTTTTGACTATCACAATACTCCTCTCTTCGAGGGTTGAGAATGTAGTAAAAATAAAATGTTGGTGGTTGATTAAAAACACACACACACATTATATATATATATTATATATATATATATAATATATAACAATAATAACTACTATTAAAAAGTAATCCAGGGTGTCTAATAAGTACGCGTAAAATAATCTCATTACATTGCTAAAAAAATTACTATAGCCAACCAGGATTCGAACCCGAAGTCTCCCCATCTGCAGCAGTCTAGCTCCACATGAAATTAGCGCGTTAGCCCACAATCGCTACCGAGGCGGGTAACCAAAACCACCTAAACCTAGTGTTTTTTTTTACAATTTTTAAATTCATGAATTTAAGTCTAAGTGTATGACTTGCATGATACACCAAACAATTTAATGACTTTTATTTACTTTCATTTATTGGTAGACACATTATAATCATATTCTAAGTAAGATATGAATATCACTTTCATGTGATGTGTAAATCAAATGTTTTAACACCTTCTTCGGTGAACACCTGGTCTAAGTCGTCACTCCGCAAATAAACTGGACTGCCGCTATTATTGGGAGATAGGAGTTCGATCCTGGTCGGGTGTACAGAGGGTGATTTATCCTAAATGGTTTCCCACATTCTCTCCTCACAAATTTAAAGGTAAATTTCCTATAAAACAACATTACTCATCCCTAACTCATTAAAGTCACTAGCACATAGGTGGATAGCTCGAATGGGTAGTAAGGTGCGGTACTTAGAAATACTGTCTTTGTAAAATTCCTTCAAACTTTACACCTACGATTTGTTTAGTCAATCACTGAGATAGAATATTCAAAAATTAGCTATTTCTTAAAGGTTAATGCGTATCCGTTGAATACGATATGGAAAATAGGGGGAGGGGGAGCCTAAATCCTTATTTATTATTATCTACCCTTATCTTGAGAGCTGAAAAACAATTTTTTTTTTAAATTCTTAGGTATAGCCAGCCAGCCTTATAACATCTAAATATCAAGTTTGAACAAAATATACAAAACCGTTTAGGCTCTAGCCCTTGGAACAGACAGACGGATAGACAGACAGACATGGGGACAAAATTCATTTTTTGTTTGCATTCAGGATCTAAAATGTTAATGATTCGATTACAATACGGTACTTTCTCTATAATTATCATCATTATCATCATCAACTTTTTTCAGCCTGTGGCCGGGTCAATTTAGTAAAATGCCTCCATCTTCCTCTATCCTTCCACCATTATTTTTCCTTTAATTTATTCCATTCTTCTACTCTCACTTTCACACTTTATGTTATCTGCTCCTTCCATCTTTTTTTTTTTTGTGGCTCTTTTCCTACATAATTCAGTTCCATAATTTTCTTTGGCATCCTCTCCTTCTCCAACTTCATCACATGCCCATACTATCTCAGTCTTGCTTCCTCTACTATCTCATGTACTCTCTACAATGAGGATGTAAGCTAAATGTATATAATAAGATAAAACTAATTGATTCTCAACGACGTTAAAAACTAAATGTCGCAGTTTACAGGTAAAGGTAAGTTGTGGTAAATACAGAGCTAGTTTTACTTAAATAAGTAAATACACTGTTTATAATAGACCCCCATTAGAAAATATTAGGATAATTGGGGACTATTTGAATGGTTTTGAAATTTCAAAAAGCCCATTCTCATGGTAAATACCGTGGTGCGATGATGCGTCCTTGGGCGGTGCCCTGAATTACTTCTGACCAAGATATAGAAAGCTTTGATATATTATTTTGATGGCTCTGAATTCGTCTGCGAGCCAGTATGACGTAAACTCTTCGAAACGCAGATCTCGTTTGAAACAAAATCTTGATGAATAGTTTGTGTGTGTTTTGTTAGTTTTCTCGAGACTTGCGGTTTCGAACGTACACAAAGAGTCGGACAGAACCGCAATATCAACTTCTTGTTGGTTTGTCTCTCCCGTGTCCCATTGACATTTAAGACGAACTTAGAAGTAATTATATCACTTTGAACATTCCAATGTGAACTTCTTTGGGATATTTAGTTCATACGAGTTATTGATAACTCAATTAATAATCACGGTCCCCCTCCCCTTACCCACCCTACACGCCAAAGTTATTCGTAATTAATTACGCACTTTGGTGGTCGAATGGTCCTTAAGGCGTAACTTTAGAAATAAAAAAGGATTGTCGATGACGGAGATATTGGAGTTTGAATCCCGGTCGGATGTACTGAGGGTTGTTTTCCCTAAATGGCTTACCAAACTTTATTCTGACAAATGTGGGTACATTCCCTTTAAATTCAGTCTTCCTCATGCCCAGCATATTACCGTAATTAGTGCATATGTGCATAACCCAAACGATGTAATAAATTAAAGGTTGGGATGAGGAAGGTGCACTTTAGCCTATATGAACCCACATTTACCTGGAGGCCGAGTGGAAAACAGTTTAAGGAAACACGCCTAGATACAGTTGGCAAGAATTCCAACGAAAAAATCTAAACCAGACGAGCTTTACGCCTTAGTCCACGTGGCCACTGGTGAGGGTGAGCTCAGTTTTTATTTTATTCATCTTTTACCGGTCCATACCAGCGGACAGATGGATTAAAGCGTCAGTCTCATTTATTCTGATTTACTGGTGACGTGGAGGTTGCTGTTCATATCCCAGCTGGGTATATTGAAGATATTTTTCCCTAAATTGTTTTCCACATTTCCTCCCTTCAAAATCAAGGGGGTCAGTTACATTTCCTCTAAATTATACCTCCCTTATCCATCCTTATACCTGCACCTTCAGTGTCAATATATGAATAGTCCTGACTAGTCTTGGAACTCAGAACACGTAAAAAAATATATTTAGAGATGGGTTGAATCCTATGTTTTTCGAATCAAAATCTCGAATAAAAAATTTAAATTTTCTTTGGAATCTCGAATCCAAATTTGAATCCTCAAGTCTTTAAAAATGCACAATTTTAGTTAAAGTGAAGATATTTAAAATCAAATTTAAAAAAAGTTGTTTAAAACTTGGTACCACCGACAAATTATAATTTGTTATATTCGTTACGCCATAAAATAATAAAGAGAACACCTTTTTTAGTAATTTAATTATATTAATACACTTTTGTCCCTTTTTTAAAATTTGGTTTCCTTCCCAATTACACCAGTCTAATTCCGTTTACCATTTGCTTAAAATTGTAATATCAATATATATATATATATATATATATATATATATATATATATATATATATATGAAGAGTCCAAAGGAAAAACCAACTAACCCTCAAGATTTCGAAAAATGAGATTTCAATGCCATCTGGTAGTTCTTTCCAAGTACTACATTTTTCCCAATACAAAAGTGTCATAACAAATCAACCTACTAAGTTACAGCCGTTTGAAATTTCGCGTCCAATGGATGAATCAGCTAACCCTCAGCGCTCCTAGGGAAGAACGGGCTAACCATCATCATGCTTCAATCTAGTTGCAGTGATATTAGTCCAGTTTCGTTCTGTGTTTGCGCGCGTTTTACAGTGATGTGGTTTGAGTGTTTGTGATACCTTTGTTCTATTTTGGTGCAAATTACATCTTTTTTTAAAATAATTTCCTAGAAATAGGAGTGGTTTTCTTTTAGATCCACTTTAATTCTCAGTTTGTTTAATGTAAACAATTTTTTTAGCTTTATTTTGAGATACATAGCCTAGCTTATTATTTTAGGTTAGGTTATTCGTGTTTTTATTCTCACTCCAACATGGATGAGAAATGTGAAGAGAGTTCTTCACAAGATGAAAGGAGCAGACCATCAGAATCACAATCAGCAAAGAAAAGAAAGAAGTTTGGAACAGTTCGGGAAGTGATGAAAAAACTGCGTGCTTCGACGTTCGAAACAGGCCCAGACTGTGAATGTAAGACTCACCAATGTTTTAGAAAAATTCCTCCTCAACAAAGGTCAATCTTGATTAAAAAATTCAATGAACTTGGTGAATGGAATAAACAATCAGCGCATCTTGCCGGTCTCATAAAAATAGTTCCTATTAAACGAAGATACGCTAAGGGGGATGAAGAAGAGGCCAATTTCTGTGACTGTTCGTTTCACTACAAAATTAGAATGGAACAAAATGATGGCTACCAGGAAGAAGTAGTGTGCAGACAGGGCTTCATAAGTCTACATGGCATTACAAAGGCGAGGGTATTAACTATACAATCTTCACTAAAAAAAACAGGCTCGGCACCTGAAGACCAAAGGGGCAAACACAAAAACAGACCACAGCAGCTGGACGATGAAAATAAAAAAGCAATTTTTTCCCATATCAGTTCTTTTAAAGGTCGTACGAGCCATTACAGTTTAAATAAGTCTTCTAAAATATATCTCCCTGAAGAACTGAATGTCAGAAAATTGTATGACATGTTTTGTGAAATGTACCCTGGAATCAAAACGTCATATGAAAAATACAGACAGATTTTTAATGCCGAGTTCAATATAGCTTTTGGTTACCCAAGATCTGATACATGTTCCACCTGTGACAAACACACTGCAGAAGTTGAAGCACTAAATAAAAAACTAGTAGCGGGGTGTTTGGCACAAGAGGAAAGGAATGAGATTTCATCAAAGTTCAAGTCTCTTAAAACATTGCAAGAGCTTCATTTGAGGCGAGCAGGAACATTCTATTCAAGAAAACGTGCTGCAAGGAAGGAAAGTCAAAAAGATGTTCTGAAAGAAGCTCTATGCATGGATTACCAACGAAACCTTCTAGTGTTAAACATCACTACGAATGATGTTTATTACAAAAGACAGTTGTCGTACTACACGTTTAATATTCATGTACTTTCAACCGGCAAATCTGTTTGGTTTGGATACAGTGAAGAAGTTGCCAAAAAAGGCTCTAACGAGGTCGTAAGCTTTCTTCACTACTACATCACAAACTTCTTAGATCCCCAAGTCAAACACCTTACCTTGTTTTGCGATTCATGTGCGGGGCAAAATAAGAACTACACTGTATTTCGCTACCTTCACTATGTGGTGCATGTTTTAAAGAGATTAGAGACAGTGTGTATTACTTTCCCGTGGAGAGGGCATTCATTTCTGGAGTGTGATAAGAACATGGGTCTAGTAAACACAAAGAAACGAGTAGAAGTACCTCGTGAATGGGCCGAAGCAATATCTGAAGCCAGAGAAAAACCGGAACCTTTTGTGATGGTACAGGTGGACCAAAGCATAGTAAGGGACTGGAAGGCTTTCTTCGGGGATCCCACTGTATGTCGCTATGTGAATAAGTGTCCATTCCCTACACGTCCCATCAAAGAGGCCAAAATCTCCAAAGAATATCCTCGCTTCATTCAGCATAGGGAAATGTACAATGCAGCATGGGTTTCATCTGTACTAACAACTCCAGAAAAGAGAAGTCTCCAGAGTCATACTCCACAAGAAGAAAATACGTTCCTCTTCCCAAACAGAGCTTATGAAGGTAAGAGCAATTCAATTTTCCCTCTTTCCAGTTTTTTCCTTTGTTGTTTGACGAGCTATATAATAGCTAGCTTCCTTTTTTATTTCAGAAACACTCCAAATATCTGGGGAAAAATTTCGAGACCTTCAACATCTGAAGACATTTTGTGGTGATGAAGCCAAGGCTTATTTCGACAATCTTAAATATAAAAAGGAAAATAAATAAAACTTAATGGAACTTTTTAGTAGGCCTAATGGGTATAAGTAAAAAAAAACTTTTGGTGTAGTATAGTAGTAACTTACATTGTTTAATATTGAAAAGTGTCTTGTTATTATGGAAAGTCATGTTTTTCCCTTGTAAACCTTGTTGTTAGCCTGTTTTTTCCTTAGGATATTTTGTAGTTAAGTTACAATTAAATTTATTTTTAAAGAAACAAAACTATTTCTAAGGTAAAATTTATATTAACGTTCTCCATACATTTATTATCAAGTGTAAAGTTCGTCATAATTAATTAATGTGTGAAACTGAAGAAGTTATTAGGTTTACAACTTTAAAATGGCTCTCCTCAAAAATTGAATGATCTTGGGTTAGCTGATTTTTCCTTTGGACTCTTCATATATATATTCATAATTGGTGTGTAAGATATATTTTTTTAGATTTTTACGAATATAATCTCTTGAATACCATAGGATTCGAGCATCCTGTCTCTAAATAAATATTTGCCTTTTTTTTAACACCGTGTCTTACTATCTGTTCATGTTATACGCTTATGTACTAATTACGTTAATGTTTTTAGAGATTAGAAAGGTTATATTTTAAAGAAAATATATTTGAATTTAAATAGAAGGAGAGTGGAAATCCATTTCAGAAAAACCACCCTCAGTACACCCGCCCGAGATTCAAACCTTGACCTCCCCGTCATCGGCAGTCTAGTCCACTAGGAGAGTAAAGTGACCACGCGACCACCGAAGCGGATACTTTACTATTCATGTTTTTTGCAGAGAATAATTCTAGTGATCTTTATTGCAAAACGTAAACTAATTACTATTTTGTAAAAATATCAGTTGATTTTGCTAATTATTTAAAAAACGTACAAAATTATTCTAAATAATAAATTTTGATTAAATATGGCACAGCCTACCCTTGTGGGCACACGGTCCAGAAGTCAAGCCTATATAGTCTATTTTTTATGTGAAGTGGATGTCAGGGTTCTGATTCCAGGGGGATGTACTTTACTAAGGGTGGTTTTCTTGAATTGATTCCCACTCTCCTTCCATTCAAATTCTAGGAAATGCCCCCTAAATTGAACCTTTCTTATCCCTACCACACTGGAGTAAACATTAAATGTGTTTAACCCGAACAGACTGTATTTTTGTTTTAAAACTTAAAAAAAAACTTAAATATACAATTTATACTTAAAATAAAACAACAACTTTTTTTAGCTATCACAGTAACTCAAAACATACTTATTTATATACTGCATTAAAACGATGCTTAGAATAAAAGTATAACATTCCGTAAACATCCTAGCCCTGGGAGAGGATCCCAAAGATCAGTCTTTTATTTTCATACTCATTGAAACGAGAAGAGAAGACTAATTTGAAATTCATATTCCGACGAGGTGAGCTTGTAGCGTTTGAAACTCTTCATCAGTGAAAGTAGCCCAGCCTCGATATCTGTGAGAAGGACCCGCCCAGATCCGACACGTTATAATATATCACACGCGGGCTCTTGGGCCCGGCGCTTCACATTTACATAGCTCCACCCAACCTCACTTCACTCTACTACACTTCACTCCACTTCACTTCACTCCCCTCAACTCCACTTCACTTCACTTCCCTTCATTCCACCTCAATTCACCCAATAACCCTCTACTAAACTCAACTTCTCTTCACCCCATTCCCCTTCACCTCACTCTACTCAACTTCCCTTCACTCCATTCCCCTTCACCTCAATTCACTCAATAACCCTCTACTAAACTCAACTTCTCTTCACCCCATTCCCCTTCACCTCACTCTACTCAACTTCCCTTCACCCCATTCCCCTTCACCTCAATTCACCCAATAACCCAAATACAAACTCAACTTCTCTTCACCCCATTCCCTTTCACCTCAATTCACTCAACTTCCCTTCACCCCATTCCCCTTCACCTCAATTCACCCAATAACCCTCTACTAAACTCAACTTCTCTTCACCCCATACCCCTTCACCTCAATTCACTCAACTTCCCTTCACCCCATTCCCCTTCACCTCAATTCACCCAATAACCCTATACTAAACTCAACTTCTCTTCACCCCATTCCCCTTCACCTCAATTCACTCAACTTCCCTTCACCCCATACCCCTTCACCTCAATTCACTCAATAACACTCTACTTAATTCTACTTCCCATTACCCCATTCTCCTCCACCTAACTCCACTCCGTATCACTACCCTCCATATCACTCCCCTCCATAGGCCTCAACTCCATTCAATATTATTCCACACCACTCTATTTCACTCAACGTCACACCATATCACTCCACTAAATAATACTCCTCTCCACTTCATTCATCCTATTCTACTCCAATCCCTTTAACTTCACTTGACTTCACTCCATATCACTCCATTCACTACTCCTCTACTACACTCAACTTCACTTCACTTCCCTACACACCACCTCATTCTATTCAACTTCACTCCATTTTACCTCCCTCCAGTAGGTAGAATTGAAAGGAGTCACACCCACATTTTACTGGAGGTAGAATGGGAAATAATTTAGGTAAAAACCACCCAAGCTCACTCAGCCAGGATTCCTGTCACTGGCAATCCCAAACCAGAAGAGATTGTCGCCTCTGTCCGCCTATGTGGGCGCCTTGACTCGTAGTACCATGACGTAACAATAGGATGTGTTTAGAAAGTGCGCGATGAATACCTCCAGCAAACAAACAGCTCTATAACTCTCGACAAGGTCCTAGGTTGTTTATCGGAATTGATATAACGTTTCTCGATGTAGGGCGAGCTATCGACACAGAACACGCCTCTGTATCCTTGCGGTAGCGACCGAGACTACAGCCCTATCAGGTCTTGGCATCGCCCAAGGTGGACAGAACCAACTCACTAACGAGCCATGTCCACTCAACAAGGCCCCTGTCACACCATTCCCAGGAAACACGAACATGTTCCGTTGAGATCACTCTACAATTTAAATTACTAATGACTCACTTCGATGGCACCGTGGTTTAAGGCGTCACTATCGCAATATATTAGACTGCCGATGACGCGGAGATTGGGGTTCGAATCCCGTTCGCGTGTACTGAGAGGTAGGTTTTCCAGAATAGTTTTTCATTCTCTTTTCCCCACGCAACTGCGGATACACTTCCTCTAAATTAAACCATGTACTTATTCCTAGTTCATAAGCGTATTTAGTACATAAACGTTTTAACCCGAAAAGTAGTAAGACGCGGTGCTAAACAGAAGGTTTCGTTGAGGGCGCCACCCACCGCAGCGCTGAGGCACGCAGCAGACCTCCAGCATTCCCGCGTTATTATTATTATTATTATTATTATTATTATTATTATTATATTATTACCGCGTCTTACTACGCGTTCGGGTTGTACTTACGCTAATGTGTAATGGTAGGGTGATTGTGAGATGAAATGGAGGACCTACAGTTTAACGTGGAATCCGAACCACGGTGGAGGCCTGGCATTCCTCACATTCACAATTTGTGATTAATACACATCTTGTCAGAGGTGAAGGAAGGGTTTGGCAACTAGATAAATCTGTGCCAGGACCGAGGATTGAACCCCGGACCCTCAGCACAGAAGTCTGACACCTTACCACCAGGTCACCCACCCCGCGTTATTTAACAAGTACAGTAATCTCAATAGTTCTAATTGAACAAGATCAGGTAGCCTCAAACTAATCAAAACTCGATGCACACGTAAAAAAATTAAAGATTATAAGATATTTTTTTAACACCGCCGCTTACTACCCTTTCGAGCTACACACTTATGTACTTATTACGATAATGGCTTTAGGCATTAGGAAGGTTATATTTAAAAGAAGTGTAAAAGAAGTGTTGCGTAGAGGGTAAATGGAAAACAATTTAGAAAAAAAACCACCCTCAGTACACACGACTGAGATTCGAACCTCGATCTCTCCATCGCCGGCAGTCTAGTCCAACACGAGAGTGGCGCGTTAAGACCTTGCAGCCATTGAGGTTGACTATGAGACTTTATGAGTAAAACGTTCTTAAAACATGTTTAAGTACCTTTCGTTAACCATGTAAGGTAGCAAGATTACCTCCCATTGCTATACTACGGCGTGGCTCATAGGATACCAGCTGGGTGTAGCATCCCTACCTCCAACTATAGGAAGCATCGAACAATCGAGACTACTGTAGTTTGTAGTTTTAAATATGTCTCACACTGAAACGGAGATTCTACTATAAGATTAAAAACATTACATTTTAACAGCGTTTGTGACGTTTCAATGACGCCATTTTGCATTCACATTTTATTAAATAATTCTTGAAAGTGATTCGATGAATAATCGTGTCGTCTGACACGAGTTCAAGAGAAAGCATGTAAACGTTAAAAAAAAAAATACACACTGAATTTTATGCTGGACCAAATAGCGAGTTCATAACACGTTACATAAGTGGATCATAACAAAGAAAACCAAACCACTTCTTTGATGAGGGCCATATGTGTAACACGTTGTAGAAAGTGGCTGAGGTACTAAAACACAAATCAAACGTGGCTTTCCGGTTCTTCTCAACATTTATTGTCACGTGATTTTTTTTTAAATTTTGCCTAAAGGCGTCGTTATACTTGCGTTTGATTGATACTCCGGTTACCGATAGCGTGTAGTAATGAAACTGTCGATTCATGAGTTACGATAGTCAATGCAGCCCTGTTAAGGAATTTCAAGAGAAGTTTTAGGAATTTAGTGAGATCAGTGATATACGAGTAATTTAAAGTTGACTAATAATTTTCAAACTAAACTGGTGCCAGTGTGGTCTCAAGCTTGATTCAAACTGTTGCCTAAAATTTGGAGCAGAATTTGTTTGAGTGGTGCAGCTATTCTAATGTAGCGAAACTATATGTTGACCCATTAAGTTTTGCAACGCGAATTTAAACGGCTTATAAGTTTATAGGATAAGAAAAATTCTAAAAAATAATCCAAGGGAACAGTTCGATTAAAAGAAACTAATTTTTATAAACGCGTTTATAAGAAAATATTTTAGCTACGGTATTATGCTATTTATAATATTGTACTAGTGTGCCTTTTCTACATTTTAAAATGGGTTTCAAAATAAATTTTCAAACAAATTTATAGTTGTAAAAATTCCCAGCCGGGGTCGACGAATTTTTCTGGAGCGATTAAAAATCCATGGCATAAGCTACCTTTGGAGGGATGTAAAGCCGTCGGTCCCGTGTCGATTGTGGCATTTAAAAGAACCCTAGAAGGTATGTTAAAATAACTTTTCCGGCAAAATTGGTAGGTACTTTCGCTATAGCTCATAGAAATTCTCGTGTGCTGATATAATCAGTTGGTTCAGGAAATTCATGTATACATCAATTAAATTAAATAAATAAAAATTGGGAAAATTAAGCTAATTTGTTTGACTGCACCCTTAACATTCGATCTTTTGGTTAGTTAGGTAAGATATGGTAGGAACAAACCAAAAGGGAGCAATATTTGATTGTTACAAACGTTACTAAATTAGCTTTTATATAGTCATACGTCAATTTGTGTCATTAACAGCTACCTTTTTTACATAATAGTATAAATTCCTGGAGAATAATAGTAATAATATAGTATAATGCTATCACTGTTGGCCGTAAAAAATAAGTTTGTATTTTCTAAAATGTCCTTCTCACCATGCTCTTACTGAATAAGTTGGAGTAAGCCAATTCTGAACACATAAAAATGAAAAATATAAATAAATACCTATCTTCAGAAAACGAGAGAGATTAGACCAAAAAAATGCATATTACCAAAAGTGAAGGCAGTGATGACTAAATCAAACAGCCTATTTTTATTGTTAAGTAACTGATGCACCTCATAAGATCAATTAATTATTTATACAGTCCGTTTGCTGCTAACGACCTCATGACGTATCAGTTGCGTCTAGACGGCTGACAGGGATTTTGTGTCCATAAATGACCGTGAAAATGGATTGATTGATGGATGCATCCATTAGAATGATTTTCAATTAGTTTTTTACTATATTTTAGTATTTACGTTTTAACACAATACTTAATGACCTAGCCAATGGGGAAAGGAAAGTCGGGGTAAGGGGGGGACTTAATATAAGTGTGTAGCCCGAACGAGTAGTAAGACGTGGTGCAGACATAGATACAGATATATTAATTTTTATGTCGTTAATTTTCACTAAAATCAACATAATTGACCACTATTTGCATATGAAAGCATAAGTAGTCAACTTCGTGAAAAGACCCGATTTTGTTTTGTTTCGCGGTGTAAAAATTCAGTTTCTAAATGCTACAACTATCTTACATTCTATACTAACTTAAGTACCCGGAATTGCCCAGTGGAAATATTTTTAGTTTAATAGTTTTACGTGGAAGGTAACTTTAATGTTAATGCCTTTAAGCCCTGCGCTGCCCAGGGCCTGACTCTGTTTTTGAATTAATCAAAAAATAATAAAAATTCTAAAATTCCTCCTTTGAGTTGCAAATTTTTGTGCACAGGAGATACTATTGTTTAAATTTCAGCCCTCTGCGTGAGGTAGATATCAGGCAATGCTCATGAGTCATGACAAACAAATTTTTCATTTTTTAAAAATAATTTGGGCTATATGCATAATTATGTATCAATTTCTCTAATGTGCTAGGAATGAGGAAGTTTAAATTAAGAGGAAATGTACTCGCATTTTCTTAGAGGGAGGGAGGAAAACTATTTAGGAAAAACACCCTCAATACATCCTACCGGTATCGAACCCTGATCTCCCCATCATCAGCAGTCTAGTCTATTGCGAGAGTGAAACCTTATACCATGTGGCCACTAAAGTGGGTTTCATTTTATTAATAGAAATTAATTTAATGTGCCAAGTAAAAGTTGATGTAAACACGTCTGCGATATTTCGGCGTCTCTACTGATAGTGTATGTCGTTCCTCTCGACAGGTGTGTCCGAATGGTCGGCTCGTCTGCGGGAGCGTAACCCCTCCCTGCAGGTGCTGCTCAGCGTAGGAGGCGTGGGATCAGAAGGAGTGGTCAAATCCCTAGAGAAGAGGTCCAGGTTCGTCGCCAGCGTGGGACAAGTTGTACGCCAGGCAGGACTCCAAGGCCTGGAACTCAACCTGGACTTGGCGCCCAACGCGGGCCGCACGGCAAGGAACGCTTGGTCGACCTGCTCAAGGTGAGGGCCTTGGAACGCATCTTGGTATCTAAGGGCATTTCAGAGCTTACAGTCCAATTTTCTGTTCGCAGTTAAATGTCATTAAAATAGTTTACATTTAGATTTAGATTATAACCAATTATTTAGATGGACGTACATATTACAAGCTTAGATAGTGTTAAAATATAGTCCAAGCTTGGATGGCGGTTAAATAGTCCAATCTTGGATGACAGTTAAATAGTACAAAGTCATATGACAGTTAAATATTCAAAGCTTGATGGCAGTTAAATAGTAACCGCTTAGATGGTAGTAAAATAAGCAGTTCCTAGATAATAGTGAGATAGTCCAAGCTTGGATGGCGGTTAAATAGTCGATTCTTATAGGATGTTAGTATAGTTCATTCTTATATGGAAGCAAAATAATAAATTCCTATAATATGAAAATAAAATGTCGTTGAAATAATATCAGATAGTGTCTTCAAAACATCAGGGACATAACCAAAAAAATATAAACACGGTGACACTCGAGAAGAGATTTTAAATATATCACTCTTACCATGTATCAAATAATTAATCTAATTAGATCTGAAAATAGTTAGTTGATAGAAAATAAAAAATAAGGCATGTAAACCCCTTGGGGGTTTAGAGAGATCGAGAAATGGACAATGTTTTCGCAGTTTTTTTTATAGCAACAATTTTTTTTGTCAAAATAAATAAAATATTGGTCCAGTAGAAACATAGAGTTAAATTTTCTTCACATGGTGATATCAACATTCCTTGAATGTAGGGTGTCCTGAAATTTAACGGTGACTTTTCCTCTATATTGAAAAAGTTGGTCATCTAATACGCCATGCTCATAACAGATATTCAACAACGGTTGATTTCACCATGGGAAGAAAATTAAACTTTATGTTTCTACTGAGGTGACCTGGCGGTCCTAGAGGTCAGGTGTTGGACTTCTGTGCTGGGGTCCGGGGTTCAATCCTTTGTTCTAGCACAGATTTATCTGATTGCTAAACCCTTCCTTCACCTCTGACAAGACGTGTGTTAACACAACTTGTGAATGTGGGAATTCCAGGCCTCCACCGTGGTTCGGATTCCACGTTAACTGTAGGTCCTCCATTTCATCTCACAATCACCCTACTAATTGTACATTTAAACGCGTAAGGCGCTAATATTATATAATAATAATAATATTTCTATAATAAACATAAAATTTTTTATGTTTAGAAAGAAAAATGTGTTGCCATAAAAACTGGCGTTACTCACACCCTCCCTCCGCACCTTGACTAAATGTAATTTGTATTACGTGTTCGGTATTTAGTTTTATCCAATTCTGAAGTGTATTTGACAAGTGATGATGATGATGATGATGATGATACAGGCCTTGCGCTCGGAGCTGGGAGGGAATACTAACTCACGACCAAAACGTGACCACCGCATGACGGATATACAAGATGACAAGGAGACCACTCAACAGCCAATCAGGTATGTTGATATAATTAATAGCAAGATGTGAGAAGATGGAAGTGAAGGGAATGCAAAACCTTTATTATTATTTTTTCAGCCAAAATATATAAAATATTGTTATTTTTGATAAGAATGTGATCTGAATATTGTTTGTGCTTGTTTGATCTAAGGGCAAACCTCACCAGCACGTCTCGCCAATCCCGGCGGACAGATGGAACCACCAGTAGGAAGAACCGCCTGGAGGACGAGCTCACAACTAACAGTGACGGGTTTCTTCTGCTCAGAGTACCGACAGAACCAGAGATCCTTGTAAAACGATACGACCTCAAGAATATTTCCAAGTGAGACCATCATATAATAGTTTTAACACGTTTTTACTTTTTAAATTCTCTTCGGAGAGAAATAATAATTTAGATTGAAAACTTTGAAATAAAATTATTTTCATGTTATTTTAAGCATCACAAAATTGAGCGGGAAACAAATTTTCTTTAGCTGGGACTCTGAGTATTATATGATATTACGTAAATAGTACAATTATTATGATTGTGCTTTGAAAAAAAGTGTTCACTCAAAGGTAAAAAATAAAAAGCGTCTAATATTCATTATATTTACAATCAAATAGGATATCAAGGTACACGGCATTTCTCCAACAAAGCCGTACACCTTTAACACGATATAGCTCAGGCCACATTTACCCTTCCTCTAATTCCGCTCCAAAGAATGATAGGAACGTAAAATATTAACATCCTGTTAATACAAACTATATTTAGTCAGCTTTCTAAAGTTGAAGTTTCTATCTTAATTGTTTAGTGGGATATAATTAGTATAACAACAATTAACTTTATTTAATAACGTTATTTCGGAGCCATTTCTTGCGTTATATTTAAAGTTTATTAAAATATTAAATTGATTCCGATTGAACCCTTGGTAGCCATGCTATAAATTTGGTACAAGGTGACGTAGTAGCTACCATTAAGAGCATGAAGTAGTGCGGAACTGTTTGAATGTTCGCAGTAATTGAAAACCAAGGAGTGTGTATCGTAGCTCTTTTTATCTCGAATATACACTCCATCAACATAACACACAGTGTGCTCCAAGTGATAGATTTTTTAATATCTAAAAGGTTTTTTAATTGGGTAATTTAACAATAATAACAAATATCAGTTAAATAAAAATTAATATAGTTTTACTATGTAAGTTAAGACAATTAAATCATTTATAGACACTCACAAATTTTGCTTGAATTATGGAGAAAAAAATCATTATAAATAACAAATATCACCATTTTTTAAACACTTTTTGGCACACCAGGTAGGCCTACTTTTATTATTTTTAAAACCAATAATGATGGTCACGTCGAAAACGATATCAGTCATATCGGTCGGATTGATGGTGCAGGTGGGTCATGTGTACAAAGATTTTCCCCCAGAATGGTTTTAACACCCTCCCTCCACGTAAATGTGGGTACATTTAGCTCTAAATTCTACCTCATTGATGTAAAGACTCGCTCAGTCCGAATAGTTGGTGATATGGTAAAAACACGTAAACAAAATTGGGGAGAACTTTTTTTCTTTGTCTCTAATCTATTTGTATATAATTTTTTGTTGGAAGCATATTATTAAAATGGTGTGTGTTCAGGTACGTGGACTTCCTGACGGTCCCGACCCACAACCTGAGTGACGCGACTGAGAGAGGATTGACCTATCACCCCAGCAGACTCATGGGACTGGCGGACATACTCAACACGGTGAGCGAACCTTCTCGACCGTCAGCAGGGCTGGCGCAAAGGTTACCACTCCTGAGACCGGCATAAAGGGTCGAGTGTGGTTTACCCGTTTATATGGCTTATCATCTGGGAGTCGAACAGGAACCAAAATCAATACCCGAAAAAAACAGTTGGATCATACAACATTTCCCTCATAAATATCCTTAAAGCGTAGACATTAAATTACATCACCTTAAAAATGTTTTATTTCAGATAGGCCTAGTTGCCTTTATGTTTTTCAGATTGGTTTTAGGCCTAAAATCCATGATTATAAAATAAAATTAAGACTACATTTAAATGTGTTCTAAATAACTTTAGTTTAACCAATAGTTTGAACTTTGAACATAAAAGTGACTTCACAAACAACCAAATATTTTTACCAATTTTACAATGATTTTTATTTTTCAAATTGAAATGTTGAAATTAGCAAATTAAATGTGAAATATGATAAAATTCGCGATTAAACCAGTAAAATATAACAAATTTAATTGAAATTCGTGGTATAGAAAACGACATAAAAAATAATTCCAAAGTTGAAAAAGTTGTTTGACGTTTAAAACCACCCTTTAAAAACATTTTTCGCGATCGCGAAAAGTTCAGGCCTCTGCCTATAAGTTATAAGATTTAGGTCTGGCAACCCAAACAATAATCAGCGGCCTGATCAGAAATCAGATCAGATCAGTGTCTCAAACCTCATTTTCAGTTGTACCATTAACCTAAATGTTTCAATAAATGAATTAGTTGTTTAGGGATATTAATGTCAATTATTACGTTTTAAATTAAATTTGTAGCCAACTATAAAATGAACTTATAGAGAACGGTTAGGATCCAAAGCAGCTACCGGAATAAATTAACCTTTATTTGATTAGATAGGAATAAAATTTGACATGAGGCTCACACTTAGTACATTTTATTGTGTAAATTTATAAATACTTACTTATTCTATGGCATTAGGAACTAGAAAGTTCACTACCGCACTTATAAAATAATGCCACCTATCCCTATCTTGAGCTAGTTCTATCCAGTCCACCTCATTATACCCTATCTCTTTCAGGTCCATTCTAATGTTCTCCTCCCATCTGTATCTAGATCTTCCCCGTGGTTTCTTTCCATTCCTAGTTAACACCTTGAACACGGTTCTATAGTCTTTCTATTCGCGCTTCATGTCCTGCTCAACGTAATCTACGAGACATGATTATCCTAACAATGTCTTACGATGAGTTCACGATATGTAACTCATCATGATGTAACTTCCTTCACTTCCACTAAACTCATCTCTTTTTAGACCTAATATCTTCCTGAGCACCTTATTTTCGAACACATTAATTATTATTTTTTGCGTCGTGTAAGGTAAGAGATCACACCCACATAAAACAACCGGTAAAATTATTGTTTTGTATTTTCTGAGTTTTACATTCCTTGACAGCAGGTGAGATGTTAGCAACTAACTGACCAAGTAGTAGCATGCATTTCAAGACTGTATTATTTTACTAATTTCCAATCTAATATCGTTATTGCTAGTTAAAGTTGTTAAGTTATTGTACCACTACAAAGTTGTCTCAAACATATTTGTTAAGGAACTTGCCTAAAATTGCAATTTATTAAAATGGAGTTGTGTGTATATATATAATATATATATATATATATATATATATATATATATATATATATATATATATATATATACCAGGCAACCTAGGCTGCCAGAGACATAAAGTTTATATATCATAGCCAACATTATGTATCCGTTAGCTCACTTTAAATCCAAATTTTCCAAATACAACGCATTTTACAGTGTTTCCATGTTTGCTTTACTTGATTATTTGATCAAACCTATGGTCAGGTGATTGGAGACTTTATTCCTAATTGACTTTGTTGCAACCCAAACTTTCCTTGATCTAGATTCTAGAATCTAAGATGCAAGACAAGTTTTTTTTAATAATATGCCTTTATAACTCTTGTGTTAAGAAAGTAATAGTTCATTTCTCCAAACAAAAGATTGTTTCAATATAAATGTGTTAATTTTCTTATCAGGATTCGATGCTGGACCTACTGACGGGTCTAGGTGCCCCTCACAACATGATCATCATTTCTATTCCTGCGTCTGGGACCAGCTTCACCTTGAAGGACCCTGAACAGAACACGCCGAGGTCGCCTGCCAGCTCTGGACCAAAGAGGATCAGCCAAGGAAAGGTACTGTTTGATAGTGTGACCTGGCAGAGATTATACTTACAAAAAAATATACTATTACTCCCAACTACACTGTTTGATTAGGTGTGACCTGGGCAGAGATTATACTTACAAAAAAATATACTTATTACTCCCAAACTACACTGTTTGATTAGTGTGACCTGGGCAGAGATTATACTTACAAAAAAATATACTTATACTCCAACTACACTGTTTGATTGGGTGTGACGGGGCAGAATTATATTACAAAAAACATACTTATCACTCCAAACTACACTGTTTGATTAGGTGTGATCTTGGCAGAGATTATACCTACGAAATCATAGGGCATCCACAGTAAGAGGGTGTATCTAAAAACTAGAAATGCCATGTATCCATTCGCCAAACCATATGATTTGTAGTACCATAAGCTCCGGCACAGATTTATCTGATTTCTAAAACCTTCCTTCACCTCTGACAAGACATGTATTAATCACAACTTGTGAATGTGTGGAGTGCCGGGCCTCCACCGTGGTTCGGATCCCGCGTTAAACTGTAGGTCCTCCATTTTATATCACAATCACCCTACCATTACACATTAGCGTAAGTGCGAATAACCTGAACGGGTAGTAAGACGCAGTGCTAATAATAATAATGTATGACCATATGTTGATTTGTTGTTAATTTTGGCAGTCAAAACATTTCACAAACAAACAATTTGTTTTAAACTACTAACTGTTTTTACATGATTAAAACACTAACTTTTAAAAAGTAACTGTTTGGATGTTTCACTCCCACCTCTAGCAATGTTGAGGGTGAAACGCTTGCTTGTGGTTATTAAATGGCAAATCAATAAAGGTGATTAAATTTAAAGAACACGAAAATAGCTGGCTTCAGCCAACACAGACATTAACTCTGATGACTGAACGACCCAGACCACCGCTTGCATGTAACATTTATTACAATAGTTCATAGATTTGACGAAAATTTACGACTCAATAATATATCTTTTTTTTCCCATTTAATATTTTGAAAATGTGAGTTTTAATTACAGTTAATATTAGTTGTTATATCGGATGCTAGGGGAAGAGGGGCGGGGCGGGCGGGAGATTCTCGGGACCACCAGTACCCTTGGTGACGTGCCTGACAGGCCAGTTATACTGAAGACCTTGGTTTGAGGATAGTGTAGATCATTTGTTTCTCGAGGAGTTTAATATAATATACAGTGATTGTTTCTGTTTGTGTTGTTAGCTGTGCTCGCTTCTATCCGAGGGTGGATGGACCATGGAGCGCGATGAAGATCTGACGGCACCTTACGCTTTCAGGAACAACACGTGGCTGGCCTTTGAGGACAACATCAGTGCCGGCATTAAGGTACAGTACATTTAGGGTGCATTTTTAGAGGTAATTCACCAAGATTTGCGTGGAAGAAGAGTGGGGAAACCATTTAGGGAAAAACACCACCCTTGATAGACCCGACTGGGATTTGATCACCGATCTCCCGTCTTCAGCGGGCCAGCTTAACAAGAGAGTGACGCCTCATACGATTCGGCCAATAAAGCAGGTTTGGCAAAGTTAACCGAGATTAAATTTGTCCTCCTTAATGCTTTCAGTTGAGATATAAATATTAATTAATAATAATTTAATACTGCGCGTCTGGGCTACATTGACCTAGTAGTGGAAAGATTAGCCAGTACTAAAGTACCGTTGCCCAGGAGACGCTCGAATGTATTAATCTAACATCATTTCCGTGGAGGCTCTTTCCATGTCCTGATAGTAATGATGTGATGGTGATAGTGAGTATGAGGGTGTGGACCAAATGGAAACACTCAAACCTAACTTAAGCCTAACTAACCAAACCCTGGTGACCGTTGGGGTGATTCTACTTTCGGGAAAATTACCCAAGGTACTAGCTGGAAACTGAACCCGGGACCTGTAGGCTCGGATCCAGGTGCACTGACCACTACACCACAAGGCCAATTCACAGTTGAGGTGACATTGGTGTGTAGTGATAAGATTCGGGACGCCGGTGAAACCAAACTATATAATAACCCCCTCTCCCCGTCGTTCCAGGGGAAGTACGTCCTCTTGCGCGACCTGGCCGGAGCGGCGGTGTTCCCCGTGGACGACGATGACCTGGAGGACTCCTGCGCCCCCTTCACCAGCAACAAGACGACGGAGGAAGGCGGTGGCGTCAGGGGAAGACCCGACACCTCCCCTGGTTGGTGGCGAGCCTGCACGACACCTTCACCCACCTGGCCCGACAGTCCAGACAGGTGGTGCTGGAGAACCTTCAGGAACAGATAAAACAGTCCACTCTCCTTACCTTCTCAGGTCAGGGGACATTTTGAGTGGTAGTCTTAGACCAGGGTCTGCCGTCATTCTTATACCCCTGTCGACTTATAAACTTACCAAAGGTCCCGCAATCACCCATCGTTTCTGAGCTCTACATTCTTTGGTGGGGAGGGAGAGGGGGAGTCTATTATACATTTTATATTTGTTCCATAAATTCAGCTTTCTTTCTTTATTTTTTAGATCCACGTCTTACTACCCGTTCGTGCTATTAATTAAACTAATGTGCTAGGGATTAGTAAGGCTTGATTTAGAGGACGTGCACCCGCGCTTGCGTGGAGGGAGAGTATAAAACCATTTATGGAAAAACACCCTCAGTGCACCCAACTGGGATCGAACCCTGATCTCCCCATCTTTGGTAGTCTAGTCTAGCACTAGAGTAGCGCGTAAGACCATGCGGCCACTAAAGATGGTCATTATTAAACCTTTTCTCAAATAATTTTGTCCCCACCTGTATAGAAAGAAAATATCGGATGAATAAAATATACATTTTAATTAAATTTTTTCTTCATTTATTTGAGTTATTTGACGTACACATTTTGAAACAACTCATTATATCAGCACACGACTTATAAACTAACTTAAATATAGAACAGACACAACAACCAGTCCCCGGACGTTAGTTTATCATTGTTAAAGGGGAACCCACAATTCACGAAATGATGTTTTTTTCCATGCTGGGAATCAAACCCGGGACTCTTATATCAATAGACAGACACACTACTGACTGAATTAATGTGTAGAACTCACATTCTAATTATTTAACAATTTAATATTCTTATAACACTACCGATTATGTCCGATCAAGGTAATTTCTGTCCCACAAAAATATTATTTGTCAGAGCTTGATATATTTGAGATTTTAAAAGCCCTCAAAGATTGACTTTTAATGACTATGTAGTTTTATCACGCGATAGGATGAAAATTGTCGTGAGCTCAACCTTTTTCGACACTTGATCTAGACGATTTTATTTTTAAATAGAATTTTAATAAATCAATCAATTTAGTGAAATTTTATTTAATGAAAATGTCACAATTTAATCTTCACAATCACCATGTAGTATTGTTTATGTATCTGTCCAGCTTAAATTAAGACATTATTTGGCAACACACTTTATACTTAATAATACTTTGAATTGCAATGAACTATGAGGTACCTCTCCAAATTGTTCACGGTCTTGGTATGTCGCCGGTCAGAAAGAATGTTTTCATTGTGGAAAACGATCTCTCTACATCACAGGAAGTCGCTGGTGCAAATTTAAGCAGGTGAAATTTTACTGTAATAATGACCAAATATGTAAAATATATAATGATAAAATTTAATATATCAAAGCTAATATCATAATTCGTGAACATTTAAAAATTTTAGGTGCTTAGAGCTAAAGGAAAAGAATATGTAATTACATGCAAATCCTTGCTCTACTTATTACACTAATAAATAATATGCTATTTATAAGCTACACATACTGAAGCCAAGAAAGGTAAGCCAATTACCTTTCAAGGTAAATGAATGGTACACATTGTTACGTCACTAAAGGCAAAAGTGTATCGGATCATATAACATAGTCGGTGTTGTTGGCTTTAATTCTGATGTAAAATCTAGGAGTAATAAGCATATGGTTCTATTCCTCTGTTGTTTTGTTTTGTTTCAGGCGACATTCAACTGTCTCCTTATCGTATAACACGCATCGTGGACACTTTGGGTGCGGTTCACGTGGTCAGGAAAGAGGCGAGGACACAGTTTGAGTGCTCAAGACAAGGATACTTTGTGCATCCTTTAGGGTGCAACAGGTTAGACTGCTTTCAGTTGGGGATAAAATCAACCATTATAAAAAAAATAGCTATTTTACTATTGTTGTTGTGTCAGGCTCAAAGGTACGCTAGAAAAGGTAACTGTTTTTGCAGCTTTTATAGCTAAATTTTCTTTAACAAAATAAATCAAAAGCAAATCAGGCTCCAGTACAAACATAGAGTTTAGTTTTCTTCACTTGTTTATATCAACAGTAATTTGTTGAATATCTGTCATGAGGATGACGGCATTAGGCGAGAAACTTTTTAAATGAAGAGAAAAAGTTTTCATTAAATTCTAGTACACTCGTGACAGATATTCAAAAACTGTTGAGGACCATGTGAAGAAAATTAAATTATTATATATACACTAAAGCAATACTTGATCTATTTTGACAACAAAAAAAAGTTTTGCTATAAAAACTGCAAAACATTGGATTTTTCTCGCTTCTCCTACACTTCCAACATGCATAGATTTTACTTTATTTATACATTACGTGAATATGAATTAAATATTTTATTAAATAATAGTAATTAGTATTATTAATATATTGGTAATAATAATATATTATTAATTATCACTATCACTATTATTATTATTGGAGAATGTTAACGCTTACCATTCTGTCTACACGAGAATAGAACCAAGGACCCTTGGCTTGGCGCTTCAATGCCCTACCTATCCAGGATTCGTCCGCAGCAACACAAAGCCGCTCCTGTGTCGCCGGTGGTTGCTGTGGTATTAATGATAGCTCATATTAGCGATTATTTACACACGTCCATCACAGAATCTGCCTTAAAACTATGAATGAAGAATAACCCCGAGCACGGGATTAATCCTGGATAGCTCAGTGGGTGCTAAGTTAAGGGTCCTGGATTTGATTCCTGTACACGGGTGTCCTGTCATTTTTTTAAAATTTACGAATGTTATTTTTAATATGATTACTATTACAAACTCATACCAATAGTAACATTGTCACAGGCGTCACTCTCGCCAATAGACTGGTTTGCCTCTGATGGGAGAATTCGCGGCTCGAATCTCGGTCGGCCTCACTTGGTTAGGCTGTTAATAATATTATCGCTAAACGTAACAATATTAATAATGACAATTATTATTACTATTATTATTTGTACGTTTTACATAAGATTATGAAAAAATTGCGGCTTCGTATTATAAAACTAAGATAAACGGCCGAATTGTTCGTTGTGATGTCCACATGACACACTTTATCCGTAGAAGTTGGTACAGTGGAAACTGACTAATTCGAACTTCCGTAATTCGAAATCGTCTTTGATTCGAATTTTTCTTCCGGTCCCGTGAATTTTGTATTAAAACAATGTTAAAAAAATCGTGGATAATTCGAATTTTATTTCATTCGAACTTTTCGTAAGTTGTAATGTACTATGCAGTATCGTTTTCCTGCATCTAGTTGCGGCGCCGTGTTGCTCTTATTTTTGGAAACAGGGAAGGCGACGTTGGAATGGGGTCAGTACCCTTCTTCACGCCCCTCCCCTCTCCCCCGCTCACCCATACGACTTTGTTTACACGTACAGTTCTGTACTCCATTAGTCAAGGTCGAACCTCTCGAGTGGTTACGTGCGCTGTTCTTAATGATTCGGTCGTAGCGATATTCTTGTGACGTGCGAGTTTATTTTGTTTTGTTGTTTAGTTTTGTTTAGTTTTAGTTTTGTTTAGAACATACTGTACATTAGTGTTTGTGTGTGTTGTGGTTATCGTGATGTAACTGTCCAAGCACAGTCCTATAAATCATTAACTTAGATTAGAATTATATTAAATTAGAGTCATACAGTATGACCGAGAGACTTAAATCAGGAAAACAGATTAAAATCTCTGACTATTTTAAAGAAATTGTGAAGAGATTATGTCCAAATACGTTAAATAAAGTTTTTGAGTTTGGTTGCAAACTTAACTGTGTTTATTTTCAATTTCTTTTAAGAAACTTATTTGATTCGAATTTTTTCCTGATCTCTTAAAGTTTGAATTGTCCAGGTCCCACTGTACTATCTTCGCCAAAAGGCGGCGGCCGCTTGATTAGTATAGCTCACTTTCAGGCTGACGCCACGGAGTTTTACATAGGTTTTACTGATGGCTTAACTTAATGAGATATGGCTGAGTAGTAATTAATTTGGAAAAAGGTGTAAAATCCCATAATTATCATCATCAGTATAGAGATCTACTAAACCAAATTCGTCTTCATCGTGCAGTGAATAAAGGGACTAATCAAAGATTAGGGGCCTCTGGTTTGTTTCCGGATGGTGCTGACGAAAAATTTTTTATTTGTAAACGTGCTAGTCCTGCTAATAAATTAGTAAATATATAGGGTTGAGTGTGTTTACCTTGTTTGAATTAGTTTGTAAGCCGTGTGTTGACCTATTCCAGGTGTTCATAAGGTATCTAAGTTTGTGACCTGCCCTCAGATTCTACCGCTGCGTCAAGTTCAACCAGTACTCTGCTGACTTCACCGTGTTCGAGTACGACTGCCCCGCAGGTCTGGCTTTCGACGAGCGCTGGGAGGTGTGTGTGTGGCCTGGGTCTCTTCCCCGCGGTTCCCCCTGCACGGGCTCCAGCGAGATAGCCCCCGTCCCTAGGGCCCGCTACGCCTGTCCCGCCGTAGAGGGCTACTACGCCGACCCTGAGAACTGCCGCTGGTTCTTCGCCTGTCTCGACCATGCAAGAGATGGCGCCACGGCGCTCACGGCTTACGAGTTCAGGTGAGGTCTCGGACGCTCTCGGCGTATTAATGTCATTTTGGGGATGACCGCCTGTCCATCAGTTTTGAGACAAAGCGTGGGTAGATATTTATTTTTAGAGTTAATGTTCCATAATTCCCCTGGAGAAAGTGAGTGGGAAATCCAATATGTTAAAGACCTTCCCAGCGAGCTTCCATGCTTTACCTGAACATGCCAGTTGATCACGCTGGCACTGAAGAGTCACAATTAGAGCTATAAAGGATGTATTGACCCGATGTTGTTACGTCACTACAATATATAGTAGTAGTAGCAGTAAGTTAAGCCAAGGTGTTGATTTGGAATTGCCCGTTGATTTTTAGCACTGCATTTTACCTCTCTTTCGGGTTATACGTATATTTACTAATTATGCTAATTGAGGTAGAGATAAGGAATGTTGAATTTAGAGAATGTACCCGCATTTGCGTGAAGCTAGAGAGATAGAGTAAAAAACCATTTAGGAAAAAACACCCCCAATTCACCCGAGCGAGATTCAAACCTTGATGGCCGGGGACTGGATGTTGTGCCTGTCCTAGTCTTAAGTAAGATTATAAGGCATACGACAGGCCTAGCAAGCCAGTAGTGGAAAATATATGGCTTGAATAAAAAAACTGATTCAGGCCATAGGCTGGTAACAATGATGGATGTAAAGTAAGAAAAATTGAACCTGCGATTTTCAAACATGATACAAACTTAAAGACGTGTGTCTCACCTGAAAAAGTTATTTTAATAACATTAAACAAATACCCAGCGAATTAAATGAAAATAGCCTGCCCGTGACACGTGACAAAAAATTGAGCAGGCAGCAATTGTCTGACACTGACGTGGCGGTCGAGTACTGCCTGTCGAGTCACTGCTCTGCTCGAGTCACTGCTCTGTCGAGTCACTGTTGGCCGCTCTGACGGTCATAGTTTACTCATTGGTTTACATTGGTTTCCCGAAGATGCATGTTGGATGCCAGATCACACGTCACGTCATTTTGGTGAGCGCTCGCCTTAAGGCGTCACTTTAGCAAAAGACTGTTCTACCAGTAATGGGAGGATCGGGGTTCGAATCCTGGTAATTATACTGGGGGTGGCTAAGTGAACTAAGTGTTTTCAACGCTCTCCACTCAAATGCGGGTACACTTCCTCTAAAATTCAGCCTTCTTTCACTCTAATATATTAACGTTATTATAGTACATATGCGTGTAACCCGAACGGTTAGTGAGACCGGGTGCTAAAATATATTTTAAAATAAACAACTAAGACTCGATCCTATCCCTACAGGTGTCCCTTCGGCCTCGTGTTCGATGAGAGGAAACTGGTGTGCGACTGGCCTTGGCTAGTTGGTGGCTGCGGTAGCGGTTATGGTGGGGCGCCTACTTCGGCGCCGTGCAGTTGGACAGGGGGGCGTATTACGGCGCCTCTAACGCGGCCGGAGTCGGCGTGGGACTTGCTGGTTCTCGGGGGTACAATGCCGCTGCAAGTGCCCGTCTACAGGGGGCCGGTCGAGGAGGCAACCTCGCCATCGTTGGCGCCGGACGCGGGGACTCCCTTGCCACCCTTAATGGACCCGGTACGTCGCCACTGGAGCAAACATAGCAACCATTGGGGTCCAGCCCATCTCTGGAAGTGGTTTGGGGTCTGGAAGAGTGTATACCTCTGGTGCAGGTGTTGGTATTGGTGCGGCCTCTGGCGCCGGGCGGGGCAGGGTACAGTATGGTAGCGGGGAAGGTTCGGCGGGGATCTTCTCTTCAGGAGGGTTTGGTAACGCCGAAGTTGCAGCTGGTGAAAGCTTTGGTAATGTGGGTGGAGCCTCAAGTTCTTACGATCAAGATAGGAACATTCCATCCTTCGCGGCGCTGCCAGATTCTTATGTTTCAGGAGGAAGGATTGACAACACTGGAGGCGTCGTTTTGGAAACCAATCTCGTTGGTGTTCCTGAATATGATAGTAGGTTTGGGAGTGTTGGCTTTGGTAGAGGTGCAGGTACCATCGGGGTAAATAGAGGGGGTGTTGGAAGTGCATTCAGTTTCTCAAATATTGCTGGCGGAGATGCTGCAGGAAGATACAATGCTAATGCCGCTGCTGTTAACTCAGCTTCTGTTAGGAACAATTACGCAGTGAATTCTGCCAATGCGGCTGCGGCTGCTGCTGCCAATGAAGCTGCCTCTAGGAACGCTTACGCAGCAAATGTTGCCAATGCTGCCAATGCAGCAGCTGCTAGGAATGCTGCTGCCAATGAAGCTGCCTCTAGGAACGCCTATGCAACAAATGCTGCCAATGCTGCCAACGCGGCTGCTGCTAAGAATGCTGCTGCCAATGAAGCTGCCTCCAGAAACGCTTACGCAACGAATTCTGCCAACGCTGCTGCTGCCAATGAGGCTGCCTCTAGGAACGCCTACGCAGAAAATGCTGCCAATGCAGCCGCTGCTAGGAATGCTGCTGCCAATGAAGCTGCCTCTAGGAACGCTTACGCAGCAAATGCTCTCAATGCTGCCAATGCAGCTGCTGCTAGGAATGCTGCTGCCAATGAAGCTGCCTCTAGGAACGCTTACGCAGCAAATGCTCTCAATGCTGCCAACGCAGCTGCTGCTAGGAATGCTGCTGCCAATGAAGCTGCCTCTAGGAACGCTTACGCAGCAAATGTTGCCAATGCTGCCAACGCGGCTGCTGCTAGGAATGCTGCTGCCAATGAAGCTGCCTCTAGGAACGCTTACGCAGCAAATGTTGCCAATGCTGCCAATGCAGCTGCTGCTAGGAATGCTGCTGCCAATGAAGCTGCCTCTAGGAACGCCTACGCAGCAAATGTTGCCAATGCTGCCAACACGGCTGCTGCTAGGAATGCTGCTGCCAATGAAGCTGCCTCTAGGAACGCCTACGCAGCAAATGTTGCCAATGCTGCCAATGCAGCTGCTGCTAGGAATGCTGCTGCCAATGAAGCTGCCTCTAGGAACACTTACGCAGCAAATGTTGCCAATGCTGCCAATTCAGCTGCTGCTAGGAATGCTGCTGCCAATGAAGCTGCCTCTAGGAACGCTTACGCAGCAAATGTTGCCAATGCTGCCAACGTGGCTGCTGCTAGGAATGCTGCTGCCAATGAAGTTGCCTCTAGAAACGCTTACGCCATAAATGCCGCCAATGCTGCCAATGCAGCTGCTGCTAGGAATGCTGCTGCCAATGAAGCTGCCTCTAGGAACGCCTACGCAGCAAATGTTGCCAATGCTGCTAACGCGGCTGCTGCTAGGAATGCTGCTGCCAATGAAGCTGACTCTAGAAACGCTTACGCCATAAATGCCGCCAATGCTGCCAGTGCAGCCGCTGTTAGGAATGTTGTCGCCAATGAAGCTGCCTCAAGGAATGCTTACGCTGTGAATGCTGCAAATGCTGCCAACGTGGCTGCTGCTAGGAATGCTGCTGCCAATGACGCTGCCACTAGAAACGCTTACGCCATAAATACCGCCAATGCTGCCAACGCAGCCGCTGCTAACGCTGCTGCGAATGAGGCTGCCTCAAGGAATGCTTACGCTGTGAATGCTGCCAACGTGGCTGCTGCTAGGAATGCTGCTGCCAATGACGCTGCCACTAGAAACGCTTACGCAGTAAATGCTGCCAATGAGGCTGCCTCTAGGAACGCTTACTCAGAAAATGCTGCCAACGCAGCTGCTGCTAGTAACACGGCCGGTATAACCCCGGGTTCCTTCAGTTTTGGTAGTAACAGTGGTATCCAGAGTGGTTATGCTGGTGGTAATCAGGGAGGTAATGGATTAGCATTTGTGCCTGCGGAATCACCTAGATCAGCCGTGGTTAAAACTTTCAACAGTCCAACCACTTCTTTCAGGAGACCACAAGTCAATATTGTACAACCTCAGGCGCAATTGGTTCCAGCTGTAGCAATCGACACTTCAAACACACAGTTTGTACAAAGCACGCCGACACCATTCTACAGTATTTCTAGTACGCCAAGACCATTCTACAGTATTTCTAGCACGCCAAGACCATTCTACAGTTTATCTAGTACACCGCAACCTCAAGGTTCTGACGTATTTTTAGACACACCTAGGTCGCCTCTTGTAGAGAAGGTTTCGTTCTATCAGAGTACACCTAAAACTTCGTACAGGAGACCTCAAGGACAGTTTGTTCAAACTGTTGTAGAAACCCCGTCAGTGCCAGTAATACAACAAGGCCCCGAGATTTCGTTTGTGTCAACCACTCCACGTCCGGTTCAGAGAAGACCAGTAATTCAACAGAATCAATTCGTGCAGCCAATACCCGTAGCAGTGGACACACCCGTCGTTACATACCAGAGCACACCAAGACCTGTGTATGGACCACCTCTTGTGGCTAAAACACAACTTTTGGAAGGCGTGTTTGGAGCACGGGGCGTTCCTTTAGTTCACCAGAGTCCTGTGACAACGTTTGTCCAAACCGGGCCGCAAATAAACTTTAGGGAAACAAAAAAAGAGTTTGTTCAACCTCTTGTACAGGTGACGTCATCTCCTGTTGTTCAGCCAATTATCGCGGACACCGCCAGGGTGTCTTACAAAAGACCAGTGGTACCACAGTTGCAATACGAACCAAACATTGTGCGAACTCCTCTTGTCCAAGAAGCGGTGTCTGACGGTCAGCCACAAGTGTTTGACAACGCTGAAGTGAGTTTCATTCAAAGCACGCCAAGGCCATCTTATAGAAGACCTATTGTGACACAAACGCAAACGCCACTATTTCAACAGGCAGTTGTTGGAGCTCCTCAACAAAGTTCCTTCCAAACTTCTTACAGGAATAAAATAGTGAAAGCTTTCCCAAGTGTCCAGACAATTGTCCAGGCGCCCCAAATTCCAGTAGTACAAAATGTACCTGTAGCTACGTACAACGCACAGGATATATCTAGGACAGTCACATCCGTTCCAGTGACAACTTACAGAAGACCGGTGACCAGACTGCGGCCAACGGTTCAAAGCCTTCCTCTCACCCCCACTGCCAATTCTTTCCAAGGGACAGATAAGACAGGAACATTTGATTACACCTACGATGAGCCAGCTGTTATCCGCGCTAGACCACAAGGTTTTGGCTATAATTCTGGTGTTGGGTATGTATCCTCCACAGCTAGGCCTACAGATTTTGTGACGGTATCAACCCCGAAAACACCAGCGTTTATTTCCAGTGGATCTCAAGGATACACCTCCTCCAGTGGAGCTGTATTTTCGACACCCGTCTCTCTCCAAGAGGCTGAAGTTCCATTTGTAGGATACGAAGGCGATTTTGGTGCCAAGACCTCGTTCTTCCGTGATGGATTAGCCCCATCCTACCAGCAAGATAACCTTTCGTCTAATCAATCAAGCTACAGATTCGGTCAGGGATTGAACGTGAGACAACGCCTCAGGACACCCATAGAAGGAGGAGAGAGAGGCGTTGTTTTCACTCAGGGTGAAGGTTATCAGTTCAACCAACGTCTTGTTCCTTTAGCTCCTGCTATCAGCGCACCTCAGTCCGTCGCATATTCCACGCGTGGAAGCTACTCTGGTGGTAGGAGACGCCCGGCGGACATTTCTAATGGTCAGGTATACCCAACAACATTCAGACCCACTGTTGTTTCTACTTATTCAACCACTGCACCAGAAGTGTTTTTACCTTCTCTCTCCACTCCTATCTTCAGATCCTCAACTGTCGCTCCAATAAGTTTTGTTTCATCGACTCCTAAGACCGTTACATATCCCCAAGACTACGTAATTTCAGCTCCTAAGTCTGTTTCCAGTTTCTCACCTTCTGTCACCAACTCTTATTCCCAGACCAGACCTTCCAGAGTCCGTGTTGCTTCTCAGTCTACTACAACCGACACGTACGTCAACAGTAGTCCGGATATTCTTCGAGACAGGGTCAAGTAAGAAAGGGAAATGCCAACAAAGATAGAATCTCAGGAGACAGAACGGGAACACTTGATAAAAACGTCGATGTTTGCTTAACAAATACTCTGGAAACTTTGGTGGCATTTTGAATAATAACAACAACAACGAAGGCTTCATCAGCGATGTTATCGAAGGAGACTTAGCAAGAAAGGACGGTGGAAGAGCGGGAAGCAGAGGGCGTTTAGAGTTATCTACGTTGGCTCCTAATATCGACTCAACCACATCATTAGGAAGAGGGCGCGTTGGAGGATTTACTTCAAAAACTCAGGGTTCTAGACTCTCAGCAGCTAACCGAGGCAATGGTGGTTATGGTGATAACTTATCCTCAGACATATCTACTGATGACGACAAAACAGAACTCGGAACCGCAACTATATATGACGCGGACGGTGGCGTTCAGTTTGAAGCTGTTAAGATAGGTTATGGAAAGACAAAGGGTTCCAGGGAGCCCATTGTAGTCGTAACTCGTCTCAGTGATGTCAACCCAATCTTAGTCGCCAAGCTTGGAGCGCAGTGTACCTGCACCAAGTCTAACCTAGTGCAAGTGAAAAGGCCTGAGTCAGATAGAGGCCCCACATATCGTGGTTACAACTCGTCTCCTGACTATGGTATTATAGATGGAGTGTCAAGCACGACCTCACTTCCTATCTTGACGTCCTCATACTCTCCTAGAGAATACGTGAGTCCTACTACACTATCAGGACGACCTTATAATGTGCCCAGAGGGAATGGTTTCAGATCTAACGTGTCTCCTGGAGTTACTTTGGTCACGCAGGCTCCCACCTTGTCCTCAGTCCTCTTATCCGAGTATCCATCTTCAAGCACACCAAGGATTGTTGGCATCAAATCTAGAGAGCAGCTTGTGAGCCCTGTTGTATCAATCGCTCCTCAACCTAGCTCAATCTTTTTGACAGTGCACCCACAGTTGTCTCTCTGTCTCCTCAGCCCTCTGTTCTTGTCGATACAACTTCAAGAAGGGTCCCTATCAGTTCGGATAGGTCGTCAGGATATCCCAGAAGAAGGCCTGATGTTGACGGATCGTCCAATTACAGACCGGGTGCCGGCTACGGCTCTGGACCACGTGACGAGCTTAGTGGTAGCCCAAGTTCAGACGACTCCGTGCGTACCGGAGGGGGCCCCATTCTGGGAGGTGTTTCAGGTCCGGGTCTGCGAGGTTCTTTAAAGTCTGGTCTGAGAGGAGGATCCGGGTCTGGCCTGGGAGATGCGTCGAGGTTTGGTGCAGCTGCTGGGGCGTCTTTCGACCGCTACGGCCCAGGAGGTCTGCGGGGCGTTGACGAGACGCTGCAAGGTTCCGTAGACTGCCAGAGACCCGGTCTGTTCAGACACCCCAAGTACTGCAACAAGTTCTATGCGTGCCATTGGGATGAATGGAAGAACCGGTACACACTGCACGTGTTTAACTGCCCGGTGCAACTGGCCTACGATTCGAGTCTTGGCGCTTGCAACTGGCCTTCCCAAGGCCCGGCCTGCTCCGATGACAACCTTTTGGTGTAGAAGTTGCGTTAATATAAATTAGGTATAATGGGTAAGTGGTAGCTGTTATGGTTCAATCGTCGACATGTAGTCTAACATTCAGAACTGCTCAAAATGAAGATGGTATTTAAAAAAATGTAACACTTCCTTCAAAAAATATTTATGAGCCGATTCCACGACTGATCAACCAGGATATTAAATACACGATTAACCGGGTGTATTAGATACATAACCAATGGCAATGAAGTTTGGTTTTCCGCAGGATTCATTTGACAGCAACAACATTTGTATCAGTGAAATAGTTTTAATATTTTAAAATAATTATTCATTTTGTTGTAGATTTTTAAAAATATGTTAAAATTGTTTCCCTTGCACTGCGATGCTATACCTGGTTCGAACTATATTATCTACCTAAGTTAACTATTGGGTGGGACGGACTCTTAAATGTATCATAGTTTTAAAATGATTGTTCAGATGTTTAAATATAATTGAAGTAATACTGCGCTCTGAAGACGTAATAAACAGTATCAATTGAACTATGTTTAGAGAACATTTTTGTGAATTGTAATAAAAAATATGTTATATTTCCTATGAACGAGAATGTAATTTTAAAACTTATTTCGTAATTACTTACGCGTGTATTTTTAAAGTATAGTATTAATCTAGATCTGGCTACAAATTCGTCAAGTCAAATGTGTTGATGAATTTAACCATCAATTATTTCGACGAGAAAACCATAAGCATGCCATAATATTTAAAGGACTCAGGCAAAGAAAACAGCCACTTGACAGATTTTTAACAGATAATTTTTAAAAAATTTAACGACAGCACTCACATGTATATATAGCACATGACATTTAAAATGCGCATTACAAGTGTAAGCTAAACATTACAATATCTAAATTTTAAGTTAATGTGATTTAATTTGTTTGTTTTTTTGCCTGTAACCTTCAAAAATCAAGAATATTAAGGACAAGAAATGAAAATACTTGTTCAGATTTCAATCCTATGACAACTGGGATCGCTTTAGTAACACAGTTCAGCGTGTTTGGACTTAAGGACGCTGACTACCTGTGACGTCATGGCAGGTCAAGACAGGATTTCCAATGTTAATGAATTTAACGTTTCATTTTGAGAGTTTTAATGATATAACCTTGAAATTGAAACCATACACTCTTAAATAATTCTAAAAATAGTCCTACAGTGTCACAGAATTATTATTTTTATTTTGAAGTAGTTTTTTTTAACTATTGTTTCTATAAATAATCCACAACGTAGGCTAATTGGTCTTGGTCCCGAAAATGGCCTGTAGAAGTCCTCCTGTCAGGATGAGATTAAAAAAGTCCGTGGAAGCATATTTCTATCTAGGATAGGAAACAAGACAAACAAAATTTGAAACAGCAAATTAATGTTTTCAAGATGCAAATAGTATAGTGGGTGTGTAAACTCGTCATAGGGAGAGGGGAGGGCTATTAACAGATAAACACAAGTCCCCGTAGTATGAACTGTTCATTTTCTTATCTATCTTTCTATTTCGCACATTGGTGTATAAATGTGATAGTGTTTAGGTTTCTTAGGTGCATCAATTTAAGGTGCAGCCTGCAAGTTACAAGTAGGCAACGTCGTTAAATGGTCCAAGCAATTTAAAAATGGAGGAACACAAATTCCTCTTTTTATTTCATCGACGTGTCAAATGGAATACTGGTCTGGCTTTACAGAGGGCCGCCTACTTTAATACTGAAACGTGTTACAGATGCTTATAATCCTTTCATTATTTAGGAAGTGTTTTGTTATCTTAAAATATGGTTAAATCCAAAATAAAAGAGAAAGGTATCCCTATATTACTCTTAAAACCTTGCATTATAATTTATCATTTCAAAAAATAAAATATGAAAAGGTAAAATTAGTTCAATTATAACGACTTTTACCGTGAAATATCTTAGATTTAAGATCAAAGTAAATTGTTAGTAACAAATAGCCAACCTTTTACAAATAAATAAAGTCAAATATTATTTGGATCATGACATATGAATTTAAGGAATATTGTTTTAGGGGTTTTGGGGGTTCAGGCTTGCCATTTTAAATATAATAAATACCACGTAGATAGGATATCTCCTTTATGGAAGGCGGCGCCCTTAAACCTTATTTCCAACAGACAAGAATATTAACTGTGATATGTAGGGTATAATTGTGTTTCTAGAAATCTGAATAACCATTTTTCAAGTAATGTAGATATAAGGAATGGTTTTTCTCAATGTACCTACTATAAATGTAATATTATAAGTGAAGGATTATTTACATTTTAAGTAAACATTTCGAAGACCCTGAGGAAGCATTCGATTTAAGAATAGTTGTGAAATAAATGGTAATAAAGCTTTCGTTTTACTAACAATTAAATTGAAAGGTCCTACATTTCTATGACTCAATTATGTAAAGTGCCAGATTTTTTGTGAAAAAAAAGAATGGGCTATAGATTAGTAATATCACAAATTAATATTTGTTTTAAATAAAAATAACACCGCAACACACTACCTTAGAGAGAATGCTTCCATTTATTAAAAAGCAGACAATTATTGCAGAAGTTTGTAATAGTTTTCTATTTATTCAACATGTATTTATTTCTTTATTAAATAAACCTTAAACACGACATGTGTACAGTGTAAATTATTTATTGTATTATATTGGAAACTAATTTGTACAAAATAAACTTTATATAGCTTTGAAACATATTGTTTTATTCCAACATCTCTCCTATAAGTCTCGTAGGTGGTCATATTTTAACCGCTTGGTAAAATAACTGTTATTTTTCATTTTTACCGCTAAGGTGAGGCAGTGTTTTTGCATTTCTATAGCCAAAATAAATTAAATATTGATACAGTAAAAAAAAATTTTTTTTCACATGGTGATATCAACAGTTGTTGAATACCTGCCATGAGCATAGCGGCATTAGATGAGAAACTTTTTAAATGAAGATAAAAAGCTGTCAGTAAATACCAGGACACCCTTGACAGATATTCAACAACTGTTGGCCAAATCTTTCAGATCCCGGGAGTTGATGCTCTTGAAAACTATAAAAAAACTAACCTTAAAAATGTTGTATTAATGCTCTGAAAAACAAACAAGAAATGCATTAACAAAATATAAAGTATTTAAAAACTCAGTTTTTTATTCTCAAAAATAAAAAAGATGCTCTTAAAAAATCAAATAATACCTTTAAAACACAATTGTTCTTCTATTTCGTTTATGGTAATAGCTGTGGAATCCAGCAAATGTAGAAATAAAAATTTAATAGTAGACCTAATATTTCTATTAAAAATAATTTACTTAGTACTGTTCTGTCAGAAAACATTAGGCTATGCTCATTGTTCTATGTCTGGCCCTAATAATAATTAGACTAAAAAAAGGAATGCTCCAAGTAAATGGAAATGATAAATTTGTGAATTAAATAATTACTCCTTGTGTGCTACGATTATTATGTAATGTTTCTAAAAATGACAGAAAAGGCACGATACAAGTAAAAACAAGAAAAAATATCCTAAAAATGTAAAAAGAAGCCACAAAATGGCCCTAACCGTAAAAATCTTTAAATATGCAAAAATCTGAACAAACACAACACCCAGCCCCCAGCCGTTGATTCATCATTGTGAAAGGGAAACACACATTTCAGCAACTATACATTTTTCGGCCAAGTAGAGAATGGAACTCGGACATGTTACCAACCTATCTATGGTGTTACACTTCAGGTAATCAATAGCAATTGCAATAGACTCTAGTATCATTACTGATGATTAATGAGCTTACAAACTTAACTAAGCCGGAATTGTTTTGCCACCGAATCCTACAACCCTCTCCAATCTATTTGCGTTTTAATTATTCTGATGAAGTAAAGCCGAGTAAGCTAGTGGTTCTAGGAAATGCACTCACATTTGCGTGAAGGTAGATATAGGGGAGAGCGGGGGAATCCCGCACAGTTGGACAATACCGCACACCCTTAAACAGCTCACTTTGTTCACTGTGGAAAAATACCTACCATGGCATACTCTAGCGGCTTATAGGGTGAACTAAATAGTGGAAGCTCAGAACACCAGTGGCCTTTGTTTCTGTGTAATCATTGTTTTTATAATTTAATTTAATTTTAGCACCGCGTCTTACTACCCGTTCGGGTTATACGCTTAAGTACTAAATACACTAATGGATTAGGAATTGGGAAGGTTGAACTTAGAGGAAGTGAACCCGCATTTGCGTGGAGGGAGAGTGGAAAACCATTTAGGAAAAACCACCCTCAGTTCACCCGACCGAGATTCGAACCTCGATCTCCCCGTCCTCGGTGATCTGGCTTAACACGACTGGCGCGTTAGCCAACTACGCCACCAAGGCGGGTCATTTTTTTTTTTTTTATAGTTTTATTCATTTGCTTACTACTTTCAATAGTATTTCATTAAAGGTAAGTCCATTTGGATGTATATCTACTATTTTTTCATAAGCATCTACAAATAGAGCTTGTTTTTAACAATAAGTCTACACCAGTAAATATTCCTTCTAAATAACACAATATTTGTTGAAGAGGTAGAAAATGGCGAAACGTGTTGTGGGGTAATCCCGCACGTTTAGAGAGGGCATTCCCGCACAGTGTGCGGTATAACCCCCCTCTTTTTTCTTACGGCAGAAACAATTATTTTTATATTCCCTAAACCTACGCGTAAGCATAAAATTTAAAAGTAAAGAATTTAACTAAAATTGAACACTAATGTATTTATACTCTGTGTGGCATCTTTAGAATATTTAAAGTGTTTATTTAAGCATAGTTCGGAATCTTGATATTATATTATACCAAACTAGTGTAACAATCACGATGAATTGAAAATTGAACAAGTATTGACATTTAAAGTGGAAATTGTTTTGATTCTTTAATATAGTTATTTTCAATTATTGAAGACCTGAAAATTTGAACCAGACAAAGCCCAAAAACTAAATATACAAAATGAACTTAATTTACAAAACAACATCATGCAATAAAAAAAACTTGTATTATTAAAATACATAAAAAACGAACCCATATCTTAGAAACATATTTTTTTTCTGGATTCTTTATAGTTTTTTTTGTTGAGGTATTTAACGTGCACTTTCTGAACCAAGTGATTATATTAACACACAACAGATTTCTACAAGAGAAAACATATGAGCCTTCAAATTTTGCTGGAAAGGTAGGCTACTTTCACATACTTTCCAGGGCTCTTTTACATACTACAATTGAAATGGGATCAACGGCTTTGCTTCCCTTCCGAAGGAAGTTGTGCTACAAAATTTTATTGATCATTAAAACTCTGCCCACCTCATCTGGGTTTGAACCCACGAACATTGGATCCTGAGGTGAGCTCTTTACCTCAAGACCATCGAGAATTTTTATTGTAGAATTGATTTATATCAGTTTCATGATATTGATATTTACTTGATTTTCATTCTCAGGTTTTCAATTGTATTTTTATTAATAATTATTGGTCTGCATATGTAATTTGTAATACAACACAAGAGTTTATAGAATAGCAATCTATATATTTTTTAAAACAAAACAATTTATATTTTACTATATTTTAGATGCCGAGAAAGAGACAAAGGAAAACAGATAAAGCGAAATGGACTGGAGACGTGATGAAAGAAGCCTTAAAAGCAATGACTGAAGGTGGAAAACTGAGAGCAGTATCCAGGGCATATGGAATTCCTGTTTCTACTCTAAAGGATAGATTTAAGTCTGGTCAGTCACAAGAGGCACGTTTAGGAAGAAAAGCTACCTTTTCTGATGAACAAGAAAAAGAACTGGTTAAACATATCATTATGATGGCTAAAATATTTAATGGAATATCACCCATCGAGCTTCGAAAAATTGCTTTTGAATTTGCAAGTAGAAATAACATACAACACAATTTCAACACCACCTTAAGAACTGCTGGTAAAGACTGGCTCAGCGGGTTTCTACGGCGAAATCAAGAAATCAGCCTTCGGAAACCAGAGGCAACAAGCGTGAGCCGAATTCTAGGTTTCAATAAGGATGCTGTGCAAAAGTTTTTCTCAAATTTGGAAGGAGTAATGGAAAAACACAAGTTCCCTGGCTCGAGAATCTATAATATGGACGAAACGGGAATTTCAACTGTTCATACCCCACAGAAAATATTAGGACCTAAGGGGCAAAAGCAAATAGGATCAACAACAAGCTGGGAGAGAGGCAAAAATATTACCGTATGTGCTGCTATGAGTGCAAGTGGAAGCTTTGTACCCCCTATGTTTATTTTTCCTCGATTAAGGATGAGTCCTACACTCGCCAAAGGTGGTCCAGAAGAAGCTATTTATCATTGTTCTAAGAATGGCTGGATTAATGAAGAGCTGTACATTATTTGGCTCCAACATTTTGCGAAATATGTGAGACCAACCAAGAACGAACCAGTTCTATTAATCATTGATAATCATGGTACTCACAAATCACTACAGGCTTTCACATTTTGTCGAGAGAATGGAATCGTAGTCTTGACAATTCCACCTCACACATCACATAGACTCCAACCTCTGGACCTTACCTTTTTTGGTCCTCTGAAAACTGCTTATAACAGAGAGTGTGGTTTATTTCTCAAGACCTTTCCTTATGAGAAGATACGGCCTGATGATGTTGCTTCACTTTTTAATAAGGCTTTCATAAGGATAGCAACAATTGAAAAGGGAGTATCCGGTTTTTCCTCGTCAGGAATTTTTCCACTTAACCCAAACAAATTCACGGAAGAAGACTTTGCACCAGCAACAATGCCCCAAGCTGTTAATATTATCGAAGATGTTCAGGATAACGTTCAGGAAAACATAGAAAACAGTGCATGTTTCAAAACTAAAACAGTGGACACTCAACAACCATCTACTTCAAAAATAGTTTCTGTTAAAGATATTACACCCATTCTAGATTATAAACCATCAAAACAGCCCCGTTCATCAAGAATGCAAAGCTCTGTTATTTTTACAGCAACGCCCATGAAAAAAACACTCGAAGAAGCAGATTTCAAACGTAAGAATAAAACAATCCGAGAAAATGAGAAAGAAGCAAAGAAAAGGAAGAACATAAGAAAATGTGAAATACAGAAGAAATTTAGGAATAAAAACAATGAAGATTCCAAGAATGAAATTAATAATAAAAATAAAAAGTTGCTTTTAGTGCGAAAAAAACTTCTCCAAGATAGCTCAGATGAAGGAGAGAATTTATCAAATCTGTGCGATGATGATGAACTGGATGATATTGAACCTGAATCCTCTAATAATTTACCTATGTTTAACAATTCAGATTCTAATTGTATGTTTTGTGGAGAATTTGGGAGGAACAAGGAGTTGTGGTTCAGATGTGTTCTTTGTTCAGGTTGGGTACATGCTGACTGTAGTGCAGCGGAAAGAGCAGAAAATTTTGTTTGTGACTTTTGTCTCAAAAAGTAAAATATATTTAATTTATGTTGCCACCTTTTGAGATCTGTATAAATGGACTATGTTTTTTACTATTATTATATTTTTAGTTTTACGTTTAGGCATACACATAGTTTATATAAGTTAATACAGGGTTAATTCTACTAGTTAAATTGTATTTTTTGTGTGTATCGCAAAGTATAGTTTTATATAACTCAATAACTATAATTGTACTGTATTTCCCCACTCTGTGTGCGGTATTGCCCTACCAGGGTGGGCAATGCCGCACAATGACTGTTTTCATATTGTAATTAATTATAAGAGAATGTTAGGTTCAGTATATAAAAGTAATGCACTGAATTGATGTATAAAAAACAAAGATTACAATGATATATTACTAGATTTAATAGACTAAATGAGAACATAGCAATGTCTTGTTTTGCTTAAGTGTGCGGGATTCCCCCGCTCTCCCCTAAATACCAAACAGAACAGTCCATCCTTATTACACCCCTGACCACTGGAAAACCAAACTAAACGACCCTAACGATTTATTCTAGGTGCCCGCCGATTCAGGTTAAGACAAGTTAGGGGGCCGTCCTTAAATTACGTAAGGCTTTTTTTCATGCTTTTCGACAACCCCCCTCCCCGCCCCCCCCTCTTGCCCTCAAGTAAGGGATCCTAAGATTTTTAATCCCCCTTTCCCTTTATCTTATGTAGCTTTTTTTATGATTTGATAAATTAGATTATTTTTTACCGTTTTTAGACATTAGGATTGGAAACAAAGCAAGTGATATGAAATTTTAGAATATTTTAATTGCAGTAAGTAATAATAATAATAATAATATTTAGCACCGCGTCTTACTACCCGTTCGGGTTATACGCTTAAGTAATTATTACTCTAATGAGTTAGAAATTGGGAAGGTTGAATATAGAGGAAGTGAACCCGAATTTTCGTGGTGGAAGAGTGGAGAACCATTTAGGGAAAACCACCCCCAGTTCACCCGAGCGAGATTCGAAACTCGATCTCCCCGTCCTCGGCAGTCTAGTTTAACACGAAACTAGCGCGTTAGCTAACTATGCCACTTTGCAGGTGAAATGTAAGTGAAATTTTATTATTATTAATATATTTATTTTCTGACCAAAAAAAAAAGACTTGCCTCACCATAAACATTGATTTAAAAAACCTTATGTAAGATGGATTCTGACATCTTCCTCCCCCCCTTCTCAAAACTCTTACGTAATTTAAGACCACCCCTAAGCCCAAGTAAATCTCTTAGGATGGGAATGAGGAATACCCCAAAATATTTAGAAATGTACGCGCATATGTGTGAAGGAATAGTAGAAAACCATTCAAGTAAAATCTCCTTACGTACCCAACAAAGAAAACAGATAAAAATTAGTTTTGTTTTTAAAGCTGCATAACTGCTATTTATATTACAAATACCGCGGCGCCCTTGATATAATCTGCCGTCCGGGGTTCGATTCTTAACATGGCCAAAATATTTATCATTGGTAAAATGTGGGATTTCTCCTTTCACAGCGATGGATTAACGCGCGGGGGGATGGATGTTGTGTCAGTTCTAGATTTAATTTAAAAGTCGTGTGCTGATGTAATCAGTTGAGTTTGAAAAAAAAATGCACGTTAAATATATCAAATAAAAATAAAGGAAAAATGTATCTTATTTGCGGCATCTAGCGTTAACTACTAGAAGTTTCAACGTAGTTAGTTGACAAGCTACTTCATAGAGCGCGTTTCAGTGGTAATGACAACAGTATGATTTATCGACTCCCTGCAGTTATATAGACCGAGTATGACCTGAGATTGGTAATGCCTCATCTACATATTTCGTAAGATCCGTATCCTTAGAGTCCTTGATAAACTTATCGATCTAAAGCCTCGTCTACATACTATGTTTCATTTAGTATCCATCGCTGCAGTAAATTTAAATACCGTTTGTGACGTAAAATTTTCTCGGACTTGCAAGCCGAATGTAGTTCCTAGTGTAGCTCCAGATCACATGAATTGACATTTAAATACGTGAAAGTAGATTTAGCAACTTTTTTCTGTTGATTAAGGCCCTTACTATGAAAACTGGTGTGTGTGTGTGTGTGTGTGTATACTGATCAGTGTTTACCAAACTTTCATCAGTCACCTACCCCTTTTAGGGTTCATATCTTAGCCAATGCACCCCTTCTTACTCCTCATTACAAACAATCTTCTATCCTGTAAAGTATAAAAGGTTGTTCCAAATTTTTTCTAAATAAACACAAAACAGTGATAAGCTAAATAGAACCGTGCCACAAGAAAAGAAAGGTTTATAAAGGTATATTTATGTATTAATTTTTTTTATCAAACTTACATTCATCAAAAAATATTGTATTAATATTAAAACGTATACCTTGAAATCTTTCACATCCACCTTGATGTTGGACGATAATATTGATTTTGAATCAAATAATTAATTAATAGAAAAATATTCTTGTTTTAAAATCTAAAATTATTCAGTGTTTAACCACCAGAGAGGGGGATATTCTAAATATTCATTTGATTTATTCATCAATATTAAATAAATAACATGATTTTGCAAGAAACTGGAAATCGTGTTACTTTTAAATGAAATAATAAAACACGAGTATGCTACCTTTGGTTTATATTATAATTTTTAAAACGTGTATGATATTTCTGAACTGAATTTTATAAAATAATTGTTTTATTAACATGTAATGAGAGGGTTTTTAAAATATCTTAACTAAATTAATTTTTAAATGTAGATTAATTTGCTAAAATGCGCCTTTAAGATATAAAAAGGTTTTTACGAGAAGCCTTTTTAAGTTTAATTAATTGGTGTCAAGAATATTGGCAATCGTACAACGGACTGGAAAGTTGGGAAATGGGAGGTCAAAGTTTGAATCTCAGTCAGGTAGACTGGTGATTTCTAGGGCTATTTATCCCTGGGCTTCTCTCATCCTCTCAGACCACTAGTGTGGGTGCATTTCCTCTGCCTACACCCTCATCATAGATAAACCGTGAAATAACCCTTTTGTTACAACGTATGTATTAAAAATATTTCCATGGTAAAAAATATAACATGTTAAATAAGTTCGTGAATATTGTTAGAGCAACATTATAACATAAAATACAAAATTATATTTATAAAGTGTATACGCAAATGTATAGTAACTATGATAATTTTTGAAAAAATCATAATTACAATGATCGATTCAAACTAACTTACTGAAGCACAAATCGAGGTTAAACATTGTTATTGTAAACTAATTCGTTCTGGTTCATAATTTTACTCTCTATTTATTCATCCTCCAACGGGTACAAAAAGATATAATACTACACCAAAACCAGGTTTCACATTTTTTTTCAGTTATATTTTCTCCACATAAAACACAACTTTCTCTTCATGTATACAAAAAAAAAGACTGAATCCATAAAAAATAAAAGTTTAAACACAAGTTCGCAAATCGACCATAGACAAAGGAAGAAGTGCTATGTAGTCAACATAAATAAATACTTAACACGCAACCTACTTCATAAATTATATAGGATATTCTCAATACTCTATTTGGGTTGAGTTTTAATCATTTATTTTAACACGTATCTGAGGATATTTAAGAATATATCATAATCAAATCTGTAAAAAATTACAAACCAAACCTAGACTGATTAACTTAATACTAAACAGCGGGGATAAAGTGCCAATAAATTTAAATCCAGACTAAAAAAAGTGTATTGATTATGGTGATTTGTGTGCTGACGCTGTAGCTCCAAAACCAATAAACATATTATATATATAAAGTACGTAGATATACTTAGGGAATCTCAATAGCGTTTACCTCAAGAGTAATTTTGTTTACTTTATTTAATGTTACGAGCCTGTTGATAACTGTATTCACATGAGTCGTGACCATCGGTTTGTACTTCTAGTCATGATAAAATAACTAACTGTTTACTATAAAAAATGTAGCTATAAACATTTTGTTCAATTAATTTATATCTATTTATATTACCAAGAAAAAATTATAACCTAAAATTCGTATAAAGATGTCAAAGCTCAAACCTAAAGAAAAATGTTTAGAGAAATTTTAAGTTCAAACCCAAAAGGAAAATGTCTGAAGAAATTTTAATCTCAAATTCAAAGCGAGATTTCATGATACCACTAAATGGACAATCTAGAACTCACCGCTAGTTAATACTTTAGGTATTGCCTGGACTCAAACCCGTATCTACTACTAGTAGTACATGATATTTAAAAAATATATTTTTTAAATCTCAAAATCTAAATATGCTAATGGTATACCCCCAATTGAGTAAATTGCATTATTTGTTTCACTTCTAGTTCCGGTTGTACTTTGTTATTAAAAAAAGCTTGAGAGCTCGACGTCGTGTAGAAAAACGAACTATGTCTGTAGTAACCAGTAAGAGAATGTTGCAAGAAATGTATATGTTACCGTCCAAGCCCGATTCCAGGACAGACTAGATCGGACTAGGCCGAATTGATACATCCTAATAGCCTCAGGATGTACTAGTTTAGCCTAGTCTAAATTATTTAATCTTGAAATTTTGGCCTAGCTCATAGGATAAATTAGTATAGCCTACAATGTCATTAAGCAAAACCAGTTTTAATAGGTTAGGTTAGGTTAGGTTAGTTGACAACATTTTCACGCGAACTGCGGATGATTAAATCTGTCCAAGATCGATTCATCGCATGGGTTAAGAAGAATGAAAACGTGTACTTCCTAAAAACATCAGGCTATATCGGTTTATCCTACAAGAGGCAGGATGTATCATTTCAGCTTAGTCCGATCTAGTTTGTCCTGGAAATCGGGTTTGGAAGGTAACATATACATTTTATCAGAGGCTAGTAAAGAAATAAGTTTATAAGTGAACGCTGAAAAGACGTTAGTATATGGCCACACAGAAAACACAGATTGGGGACGATAATTCAGATATTACTGCGAACAACATATCATTATTTTGACAGGGTTAATGAGTTTAAATATCTAGGAACAAACTAGCAATAACGATATTAGATTTTAAATTAGGAAAATAATACAGTCGGGAAATGCATTCTATTACTCGGTCAGTAAGTTGTAGACTACTCGCCTGCTTTCAAAGAATGTAACTCTTATACTATACGATGAAAATAAATTTAGGGTGTTCGAAAACAAGGGGGCTTAGGAATCTATTTGGTCTAAAAGGGGATGAGGCTACTGGGGGATGAATAGGTTACATAATGATGAGTTACATACCCTGTATTCATCACAAAACCCTGTTCGGATAATCAAGTCTTGTAGAGTATGGTAGGCAGGACTTGCAGCGTGAATGGGAGAATCTAGAACCGTGATCAGGGTATGACTGGCAAACCCAATGGGAAGAGACCATTGGGAAGACCTAGACGGAGATGGGAAGTTAACATTAGAAATACCTGAAAGAGATGGGTGTAATAGGGGATTGGATAAATAGTAGTAGGAGGTGTAATAGGGGATTGGATAGAGCTAACTCAAGTAGGGATAGGTTTAATGAGTTGGACTGGATAGAATTAGCCCAAGATAGGGATAGGTTGAGTATGTTTTTTAAGTGCGGCAATTGAGTTTTAGAGCTTCTAGCGCCATAGAGAAAGTAAGTAAATTGTCTGCAGCTGTTGTTCAAACTTAATCAGTAGTTTAAAATGTAAATTAGAATTACTTTTCTATTTATATACTACAGCTATTAACGACTGAACGGTTTGTTGTGCTGACCACATGACATCTTCTATCCGATAAAGTTGGGACTATCTTGGCCAACAGGTGGCGGTCGCTCGGTCAGATGGCTCGATAGCGAGCTGATGCCAAGGAGTTTTTTATTGACCACATTATTCGTTAACCAATTTAATTCTATAATATTATAAATGGTTAATGTTTCATTATTCTTTTTTTTTAGTACACTCAGGCACGAATTTAAGGTTCAGTTTCCCCCGTATTGGTGTGCACGCGAAATAAATAACAGGTTCATCTGGTTTGTTGGTAATGGGTGGTATGAGTTCGAATACCGCACGGGTGTGTTCTGAGAGTGGTGTTTCCTAAAATGGCTTCCCACTATACCTCCACGCAAATGCGAATACATTCCCTCTAAATAATTATATCTTCCTCGTCTATTACCCAGTATGTCAGGGTAACGGTAAACTTAGCCTCACGTTTACGTAGCGTTCACTTAATAATCACGTAACTTAACGTGAAAGTTCCCCTCGTGATTTAAAATGGAAGCGACCACGATGCAGTTCACTTAACTTATGAGTTGTTCATGTTTTAATCGCTCAGTAAAAATCCATTGTCCTCGGCTGGGTTTGAACCCAAGAACATCTGTTCCTCAGGTGAGCATTTTACCCCAAGAACATCGAGGTATATTTGTAATAAAAACTTCTTATTATTTTATTTAAATGAAATATTAATTTACACCTCTGGAGGTAAGTTTAATACCTCCCCTCATATGTTCCCCTCTGTATCTTTGATGTGTGCCTGAGTAAGGTCCAATTTATGTTGGTTTTTTATCGGAGGAATTTAATGAGCATTTTTTATCCAAATAATATCAGAACACAAATAACATTATTTTTAATTATTACGTCTAACAGCGTAACTTTGTAATTTGAGAGGTAAGTTATTAAGAAGATATGCACCCACATTAGTGATAAGGGGATAGGAAAAACACTGTATAAAAATCATCTGGTAAACTTCCCTCAATTACCCTACCGCGATTCGAACCTTTACCTCCTCGTCACAGGAAATCCCGTGTATTGCGAGCCTGACGCCTTATACCATGTGACCACCGGTGTTGGACCACTCCTGCCCTGTGAGTAGATAAAATCGTTTTAAAAAAACCTAGGACAAAAAAAACTTTCACCCAAAGATTTTAATACTTTTTACTTGAAACGCAATCTGGAAAGTAGTTGCTAAACATTTGATTCATGACTCGAGGTCCCGTAACATTTCATCGCTGTTATGATTAATTAGTTTGACCTTGAGGTTATCGCTTGGTGTACTCGCGTCTTGTTGAACTGTCTGCTTTCTTATGATGGCGGATCTTATCGAATATTTAGCGGCGGATAAAATAAATGTTTCCAAGTAACCAGAGGCTCTGTGTACAGTGGTCGGATAATGTTATCCTCATTTTCCCGCACGGTAATTTAAATATATTAATAGCCTTGAGGTTTAACATGTTTCTAAGAAATCATCTTAACACCTAGATAGGAAGTACAGGTGGTTACGCTAAATATTCCAAACATAATATGATTGTAAGGAACAATTTATTAATTTAAGTATTTTGACAATAATCACGAAGAGTTTATTTAAATTGTAAACAAGTACAATTGTAAAATACGATATAGAAAAATAACTTTTAGTTATAAGCGACCCACAGCTAAAATTAACTATAAATCCCACTTCGGTGGTCGCATGGTCTAACGCGTCACTCTCACAAAAGAATAGACTGCCAATGACGGGGGTTCATCTCCCATTCGGGTGTACTGTGGGTAGCTTTTCCTAGATGGGTTTCCACTCTCCCTCCACGCAAATACTAGTACATAATTTATTATTTAAACCGTCCTCATCCTTAACACATTATCCTAATTGGTACATATGCGTTGTGTAACCCGAACGGGTAGTAAGATGTGTTGCAAATTAAATATCCTATTAGACACATAAGTGGATGTGTGATCCAAACGTCAAGCTCATTTATTCTCGTTTGTTGGTGACTGGAAGTTTTTGTTCGAATCCCGCTCAGAAGAAATAAATATAATTTTCCCTAAATGGTTTTTCACTCTCCTACATGCAAATGTAGATACACTTAATCTAAATTCTACCTTCCACATCCTACTCCGTTTGTGTAGGCGTGTGGAAAACAACTAATCTGTACTGACATTCGTTTGAAGAGAGATTGGAAAGCATATGATTGAAGATATTTCCTTCCGTACACCTGTTTGGATATGATCCTCAGCCTATCGGGTTGGAATCAGGACTGCAAGCACCACAGCAGTTTTACGGGTTCTAAGAAATACCCCTTTTCATGGATGAGTTCGTATTTAGTATAGCGCCTTACCGATCTCGGCCATTACAAGATATGTCTAAAAGGTTTTCAAACAGCACCGTCGAGCACACTGTCTAGGGCGTCAGTTTTGTTTATTCTGGTATTTTCCCGGGGTCGGGAAGGTAGGGCTGAATTTACTAAAGGAAGGCGGTATCGTACATTAATTTTTCTTTTCTAAAAGTTCTTTAGAGTAACTTTGATGATCCATCAAAAATCTTTTCTTTTTAATAATTTTACCAAAATGTTTATAAAATATTTACCTTATTAAATAGGATTTATAGGTTTATAAATGAAAATTGAGAGATCCAAAAGTATAACCTAAACATGAAGAGCAGTTAAAAATGCAATGGTCCAATTTAAGACAAAAACTCTACACTTAGGATATAATAAGAGCGTGTTTTTCTGTTAATTAGTAAAGTAGCTTTGGTGACAAAATCTTTAAAAATTTCATGGACTATTCTTAAATATTTTTGACGAGATTGGCATTAATTTTTGTAATCACAATTATACTGTACAAACTTTGAAGGAAGCATTATGTAATGTAATGACCAACATTTTATAAAATGTGGGGGCAACTATTTTATCATATATTTTATAAAATTGATATTTTATTTTATAATAGAAATATGACAGTGTAATACCGCCCTGAGGGAGTTTTCCCCAATTAAACCTTCCACGTAAATACGAGGACATTCAAGATTACAACGATACAGCGATATATTTATAAAAACATCGATATTTTAGTAACCGAAACATCGATCAATTTATCAATATATTAAATATACTGCATTGGATTACGCTTTAAGACCTGTGAATCAAAATAAATTAACGATTTTTCTTTATTTTTATTAAATTGATCGATTTTACATGTATTATTAAACCTGTCTGATATTTTAAGCAGCTAAATAAAACAATAAAAAGTGGAAAGTAGTAAAGAATATCATTAATATACAGCAACCATCTTAATACCACCTTTCCAGTTCACCCAGATCAATACAATTCGATATATCAGAAACAACAGATATATCGATATAATTTGAATGATACACCGTAGCTTTTGATAATACCTTGCGATATAGCAACCATACCGATTTATTATGAAAAATGACCATCCTCTAAATTCTATCCACCCCATCTGAATATAATCAGTGTAAATACGCGAATAATCAGAACGGGGATAAGGACTCAAAGCACAGGGTGGACAAAAATAGTTGTCTTAAAATACTCCAAATGTGTGACAAATGTTTTTCAGCCTTCGGATGGATTCAAACCCAGCCTTTGTCATCTAGTTTCAGGAAAAGGATGACGGTAGTTTGATATGAACACGTTGACCTTGAGGGAGTTGGAAACAGTTACTCCTTAAGACACGGTTTGACTTAATATGGTCCAAAAATCAATTTACATAACAAACTTCCTGAAACGGTTAACTGGTAATACACACGTTCAGAATGTTCCAGATAAAGAATAAAATAAATAAAATGAGAGAGATAGACAGAGTTATTAAAATAACACCGAGGACTTGACGGCTTAGTTTAATGGAGTTAGTTTTAGAACAAGTGCACCAGCATTAGATTAATTATAAAATAGGAAAACCGCTGTGTAAATTACATGTAGAGAACCACTCCATATGTACCCGGTCGAAATTGAGAAAGTGACCTCCCTGTCAGCGTCAATCCGGACTATCGCAAGCTTGGCTCCATATACAATGTGACCACCTATACGTTTTTTTGTCCTTTATTGTAGGTTTTACAGCACCACTATATTTTATCTAGTTTGTAATGAATTAAAACTAATAAAACTAGTAGTTCTGTGAACAGTAGACCTTATTCCCTCGATGTACAGTACTTATTGTTTATACAGTTAAAATTTCTAATTTTATTTCAAGTTGAAATATCTCCTATAATATCTCCTTGGTTTTGAAATATTTGTCATGAGCATAGCGGCATTATATAATAAACTTTTTTAATAAATAGGAGAAGTTATCGTTAAATTTCAGGACTCCTTTGTCAGATATTCAAGCAATGTTGATATCACCATGTGAAGAAAATTAAATTTTATGTTTCTACAAGAGGAATATTTTATTTATTTCTACCTAAAAAAGTTTTGGTCTAAAAACTGCAAAAAACACTTTTCTTTTATCGCTTCCCCTACACTCCCACTTTAATGACGTCACATTAACACACATTATTTTACTATAGGTAACTGTTCCTTTTGACAGAGACAACATCTCTTCTCAGACGAGCGGTTGAAATCACTCGAAGCGAGGGACAATATTTCTCTCTAATCATACACACAATTAATTAAACCATAATAGGCCTGACAGGTCAGTAAATGACACTTGGTATGAGGTAGAGGGAGCGTCATCTACCTCTCGAATACGCCAGGGTCCATTTGAAGAGTTACAAAAATGTGTTGTGCCGCGGCCATAAGATAGAGAAAGGATATCCGTATTTGTATTATCTTATGTTTTTGTATATTTCTACGTAACCTTCTTTTAACCTGAAAGTTAGCAAGCATACCTTGAATGGTTCCACTATGGTGCAACTTACGGGATAAGGCCATAGCGTAGTCCTTCAAGGTAAGACTGCTAAATTTCAGGGTAAAAGCATTATATACATATATATATGCAAATTCAGCGACATTTTACGCCTAATTAAAGTCATATTTAAAGTTCCTATCTGTCCGTGAGCAGCAATTTTTGTAGCGAGTGTTATTAATAGTCGGTCCACCACTTCAAGTGACAATATTCAGTTTTTTATAAGAATTACCTTTTAGAAAATACGAACTTTTTTTGCTGTCAACGTTGATAACATTTTACTATAATATTATGGTTATTTTATAACTATTGATAATATACAGTATAACAAAAGTGAAAGCCAGTGCCGCCCTTAGCAGATGTGGGGCCCTGGGAAAACTTCATTTGCGGAGTCCCCATTTATTTACCTCAACTCCCTCCCTTCCTTTTCCCCCAAAAAATAGAGCTAAGAGACTTAATTTTTGTTTAGTGTTATCACAGTAGTTTGCACAATGGCTGTGTCTCTGGTAGCTATGAAGTAGCCGACAATCCCACGCGTCCATTACAGACTTTGCCTAAAGACGGGCCCTGGGTCCAAGACACACCATAATAGCTTGAGTTACCCACTTCAGTGACCACATGGTCTAAGGCGCCGCTCTCGCAGTGGACTCGGCTGCGGATGACGGGGAGATCAAGGTTCGAATCTCGATCGGGTGTACTGAGGGTGGTTTTTTCAAAATGGTTTTCCACTCTCTTTTTCTTTCTCCACGCAAATGTGGTTACACTTCCTATAAATATAACCTCTTAATCCCTAAAACCATTAGCGTAATTACTATATAAGCGTATAACCCGAACGGGTAGTAAGAGGCGGTGCTAAAAAAAAAAGTAACTCGAGTGACCCGCATTGGTGGGAGCTTGGACTAAGGAGTCAGTCTCGTCTGGTCTGGTTTGCCGGTGATGAGAGAAAACACGGTTCGAATCCCGGCAGGGTGGATTGAGGTTGGATTTTTCCTAAATGGTTTCTCACCCTACTATTCACGTAAATGCGGTGGGTAAATTTAATGTAAATGTGCCCTTCGTTTATCCTCACCCCATTGGTGTAAAAATAGTCCGGATGGTTAGAAAGAAGTGAGTTAAGTTGTATGCATACCATCATGTTATCCAAACGTGCAGAGTTCGATTCCCAAACCCAAGTGTTATAGAAAAAGAATTATAAAAATACAACCGGCCTTATAGTATAGTAGTCAGAGCCCCTGGCTGCTGACCTAGAAGTCCCGGGTTCGATTCCCGGCTTGTACCAGGGGATTTTTCTCTAAAGGGAATTAATTCCCATGGTCACCAGGGTTTGGTTAATTAGGCTTGAGTTAGGTTAAGATCTTTATTGGCTCCACCCCGTTATATTCACTATTTAGCTCATCGAAACAAGGAAAGAGTCTCCACGGAAAGTATGTACGATTAGTACATTCGGGCATCCCCTGGGCAACGGTACATTAGTACTGGCTAATCTTTCCACTAACTAAGCTAATAATTATGTAGTTCAGACAGGCTATTACTATTATTATTATTATTACTACTATAAAAAACAGCCCAGGTAGGCCTAAACATTACCGGCTCAACCATATGTGGATCGTCTTCCCCCGCTCCCCCCTCCCAACAATTCCCCCCTCCCCCCTCCCCGAGGTGTCTCTGGAGATACAGTGGCGGAGTGAGACTGGAAGTGCTGGACGGGAGGGCAGGGGAGGGGACTAGTATATAAAAGGAATGTCTCCGATGTGGCGCGAATATTCGCTGATTGTTATTGGTTGTAGCAGCTTGGAGAGAGAGAGAGAGACCTGGGCGGCAACTGGGGCCATGTGAGTACCAATTTTATACCTGGTGACAAGCAATACTCGACCTTACGGGAACTCTGCCAACTAAGAAAAGGGCTACATTTATTTTACATCCACAACTCAAAAAATAATAATTATACGGTGATAGTCTCTTTTCCACCCGTTTTACAACACAAACCTAAATATGCTAATGTGGTGGAGACGAGAAAGTTAAATTTAATAATAAATGTAGCTGCATTTTCTGTGAGGGAGGGTGGGAAGCAATTTAGTAAAAAAACACCCTTAGTAGGCCTATATGACAAAATAATTAATTTTAGTTAAATAGAAAAAATTGACAAAAGATTCCTAATTTTAAATTTCAAATGTCAAATATGACACCATCTGTCAAAAGTGAGAATTCCAAAACACATTCGAGAAAATCATAAATCATTAGAAGTATTACGAGCAGCTTTTAGAAATGTTAAAAAAAATTGTCTTCGATTTATATAGTGGAATCGCTGTAGAAGCAAATATCTATAAAATACATTTATGCTCTTAATTTTGATAAAATATGAATACATGATTTTTTTCAGCGTTGATACGATTTTTTTGAAAATGATAGTTTTAGATCAAGGGAGTCTATGTATGAATACATGAAAGTAGATTTAGTAAATTTTTAAACTCTCCAATCACTTCATTTCTATTGTGATTCCACTGTAGTTATAAGTTTCGGAATGAATAAATAAATAAATATAAATATGAATATGTTTACTAAACGACAAGATTTTTATTAAATTACTCAACTGTTTGATTGTAAGCCATTATATTATTTGGAAAATAAATATATTAAGGTTTTTGAATATTTTTCTCTAATTTATTTTTAAAAATTAAAATTAAATTAAACTTATTTTATTTTTTATTTTTTAATCAACATTAACATAAAGGAGAGAATTCCATGGTACCCCTTTTAAAGAACCACTAATCTTAGGCTTCAATCTCGCAATAGACTGAATTTTCCGGTGACGGTGAGGTCAGGGTTCGAATCCTTGTCGGGGTGTACTGATAGTGTGTTTTCCTAAGTGGTTTCCCATTCTCTCTTCACACAAATGCGTGTGATTTTTTCCTCTAAAGTGTACCTTTCTCATAGCTACCCCATTAGTATAAATATGCGAATAGCCCAAACAGGTAGTAAGACGTGGAACATGATAAAAGGTTTATAGTAGTGTAGAAAGTAAAAATAACATTTTAATCTATATTATAAAATAAATCTTTGGATAATTTTCAAAATTATGAACTTTTTTTTACATAGTTATAAGCTTTAAAAATGATATTAAATATTAATATATCGATACTCAATGGAATATTATTTGGGCTCTGCGTTCCACTGTCCATTTGAGCTATCTGCATATTTACACAAATGGGGTAAGGAGGAGGAAGGTAAGGTTTAGAGGAAATGTACCCGATTTCGAGCGCAGAATCATTTGGTGGGGGGAGGGGGGAACACGCTCAGTACACTCGACCGGGAATCGAACACCGTTCTTCTAGTCGCTGGAAATCTGGGCTAGTGCGAGAATGACGAGTTAGAACATGTCACAACCGATGCGAAGGAAATATGATTTTAAAAAATCTAATAATAGGACAGTTGCAAAATTTGATATTTGACTAATTATCTACTTTTTTCGTACTTGGTGAGTTTCTGAAAGTGACGCAAAGTGATATCGATAAAAAAATATAATATTTTAATTAATGTTATTTAATAATCTACAGTTAACCGATTTAGGCCATTTATTCAATTTTTGTCTTTTTGATGGAAATAATCGTCTACAGTAAAAAAAAAGTTATAATTAAATAAAACTTAAATACATTTTATTGTGTTTAGCTATTTTTTTGTGTAACCGGCGTCTTAATTACAATACAACTACCCAGGGTTCGAATCCAGAATTTCCGTCACCACTTAACCAGCCAAGACGAGACTAACACACAGACTTAATGCCGTTAATGCCAACATTTTGAAAGAGTGGACACTAAATACATCAGTGGTCATATTTACGAGCCTGTCTGGAACTGAACCAAGATACCCTTTTAACTCAACAAAAAGACGCTCTACCGACCGAGTTATAAAGTAGTCAGACATTCGTGTTACATAAAAAGCTGTTTGAAAGCCAACAATCAGGTTCACTTTCATGTTATTCTGTTCTTGATTTCCTTCATAACCAGTCAACAAGCAAGTTAGCTGTCAAGCTGCCGGGTTACCAACGTAACCTTATCAAATATCGCTCCACACGGAAATATAAAATAAGAATAAATATTTAGACATTCACTTCGGTGGCTGCATGATCTAAGGCGTCACTGGCACAAAAACTGGACTGCCGATGACGGGGAGATGGGGGTTCGAATTCTGGGCGGGTATACTGAAGGTGTATTTTCCTAAATGTTTCCCAACTATCCCTCCACGCAAATATGTGGTATACTTAATCTAAATTCAACCATTTTCACCCTTAACATACTAGCATGATTAGTATCTATGCGTATAACCCGAACGGGCAGTAAGACGCCGTTCTAATAAAACAAATATTTGACCACAAAAATATTATTTATTCCCACGCTTCACAATACTGACACTCAGTGACTGAAACTCAAAAAGGATCAGATAATATTTATAAAAAGGGTTAGTACACTTCCAAAGCTTTTAAATTCAATTACTTTCCAGGTTTTTAAGACAAGAGAACAAATAAATCCCAAAATTTAAATGCAAAGCAAAAACTAAAAATTGCATTATTTTTAACATAATACGAGATTTGAATAGGAATTTTTTCTTTTTATTAAAAAGTTGCTGTTTTTTTTATCAATGTGTTTTACTACCTGTTCAGTTTATACGCATATATGATAATTAATACAATGGGTAGAGATGAGAAAGGAAGAATTTCAGAGGTAGTCTAACAGTATTTGCGTAGAAAAAGTGTGGGAAGCCATTTAGGAAAAACAATCCTCAGTATACCCGGCCGGATTCGAACCTTATACTTCCCAATCCTCAGAAAGCCAGCCCAACACGAGTGTGACTCCTTAGACCCTTCAATCACTAAAGTGGGTAAGTTTCTGTTCTAATGACATTATGCCCTTGACAGATATTCAAGAACGGTTGAGATCACTTAATGAAGAAAATTAAACTAAACGTAAAATTTGAAGCGATATTTTATTTATTTTGACTAATGAAACAATTTTTATAATAAAAACTTCACGACTACTGATCTTGACCCATGTCATCATCCATTCCAACTTAACGTCCAGTCTTCTTAGGTGTTTTTAACTAAGGGTTTTTAATGTACATTTCTTACTGCATTATAACACATGACTCACAAACAAATTTAACCTAGTTAATTACCACTGTATATTATATTAACTTATTTTTAAGGCTGGTTGTAATTATCTCTGTTGAGTATACGAATAACGTAGTGCACCAAATTAGACAAGGTCAAATGATGGAGCTTAAGCACAGTAACGGTTACTGCAGAAAATAAAAAAGTGACCAAAGAACGGGAAAAGACCCATTTGCATGGTTGATAGAAAGATTTCTTCAAACAAATGGAGCATGATAAAACAATGCCTTGTAATTTTTTTATTTGATCAATCAATTAGTTTGAAGAACGTGCAAAAAGTTCCCAGCTTAGATTCTCACTCAGCACGGGCGAAAATCTATCTTCGATGAAATCTTTTTTTTTTCCACAGTAATGAGTTGATGGGCTAGGACTGGGTAAACCTCTACAATCAGTCCCGAGACTTGTCTAGGACTGGCTGGTAAGACCTTACAAACTCAGTTACCCATACACTGTCTATGGCGCTGTAGACCCCACTACAACTCAGTTACCCCGTACACTTGTCTGCACAAATTGGTTTGCACCGTGAATACAGACCGTGTAGAGGTTCCTTAGTCTTCGCCTTGAAATGACAGTCTTGAATGAATAAGCGTTTAATTTATTTTCAATCTGCTACTTAGTTTGTGAAATAATAATACGAAACATCATAGAAAATATTAGAGTTTAAAAAAATAGATTGTGTGAATCATGGCTACATCAATTATTTTTAAATTAAATGAGGTAGGAACCGAATGATTGAGAAACCATCTTCGTATGGATGACGTTACTTGAGTTGAATTACAAACATACAACACACTCAGTAGTTTTGAATTGATTAAAACCTTCCGAAAACTTCAAAATGTAGGCCTAAATTGCACATGCTTACTGAGAATGTAGGGAGAAGTTATTTAAGGGTGAGCAGCATATTAACTTACTTGGCTTTCTGACAACACATTTACTTTATGTCGTGGCAGTCTTAGTTCAATTTCGTATTATATCAAATGAAATTGGTATATTCTTTACATGTCACTGTGTTTTATAATAAAGGAAAACAAATTATATATGTAAACAATTTCATGTATTATTCCTTGTTTTGTCTTTTTAATATGTTTTTTATTCAATTCGTCTCACTGTGGTCTATTTATGGATGGAAGTATCACTGGCGCCGGCACAAACCGGTAGCGGTGGCTCAGAGGGAGCATTCCTTCTGGTCTTGTTTTCGGGGGGTCCATTAACATTCTGTCACGTAAAAGGGTTTATAGACGTCTGCAACGTGTCTAAGCGCTCCGGAATGGGGGGGGGAGGGGGAAGGGTTAAGGTGGGAGTGCAGGGCACGTGAGTTAGGGCAGGGTGCTTGCAGTTTTCATAGTAAAACTTTTTTTGGATCAAAATAAATAAAATATTGTTCCAGAGAAACGTATAGTTTAATTTTCTCACATGGTGATCTCAACAGTTGTTGAATATCTGTATGAGAATAGCGGCAATAAATGAGAAACTTTTTAAATGAAAATAAAAAGTTGTCATTAAATTAAAGGACATCCTTGAAGAATATTCAACAATTGTTGATATATCCATATGAAGAACATTAAACTTTATATTTCTACCAGAGAAATATTTGATTTATTTCACAAAAAAAAGTTTTTATATAAAAACTTCAAAAACACTGACCTTAGCTTGCGTTTCCTAATTCTCCTACCTTAATACAGGATGGGTCCGAAACAATTTGACGATTAGTGAACTTGAAAATTAACACTTTAATTGAAAAGTAAGCCTTCACTAGCTAAATAAAAGCAAACAACATAATACACTTTCTCAATTTTTGAAGATAATGTCACTGAGGTGAGCTCCCCCTGATGTCAGGCAAACCTCAGGACGTTGTCCATCACTTTCCTCGCCATTAATAGGTAAGTGTTTCTGTCCCACTTTGTATAACACCTCCAACTCTAGCTCCTAGATATTTACTAGTTGATTACAGGACGTACCAGTGTATAGAGAGCAAATATCTCCGACAACCCTAACTTTTAATATGTCCAAGGTCTTCATAGACTTCCTCCACTCTCACCACTGAGCCACGGTGATGGGCCCACAATATTATTTAATCACTTGGCAACATTTATTATTCTGAATCTCAAAATAATGGTTTTATCAAGTCACTATCTGAAATCAAGTTTCCAATTAGAGGAATAAATACACCGAGGGCGTTGGCTGAGTGACGGAGATAAAACGGTGAATTGCAACCAGTTCGAAGGTCACCAGTTTGATTGCAAGTTCGATACTGTCGTGGTAGCTCAGTGACACAATCTCCGAGCTATTAATATTCAATACACAAGACAGCCTGTTATTAGCCAACTGTTTGACAAGATAACAGCCTGTCAACCTTACATTAACGTCTAGCGGCTTAATTTATTGGGTATTACTGAGTAGAGAGGGCTGTTAGAAGAAATTTAGTCCTCATTAACGCGAAGAGATGAGAAAAAAATCATAGTGATAAATTAAATGTGGGAGAATCACTACCAGTATACTCAACCGGGACCCTCGAGTCACCAGAGATCCTAGTATATTGCAAGATTGACGCCTTATACTGCGTGGCCACTTGGTCTAAATTCTAAACACGTTATTTTTTGCACTTTTAATTATTTTTTTTACCATCCGTTTGGGCTATATGCACTTGTAGGTCTACTAATTACACTAATGTGTTAGGGATGAGAAAGGTTAAATTGAGAGGAAATATACCAGTATTTTCGTCGAGGAAGAATAGGAAACCATTACCAAACCAATACACCCTACAGGGATTTGGGCCCCGATCTCCCCGTCATCAGCAGTCCAGTTTATTTCAAGAGTAGCGCCTTAAACCATGCAGCCACCGAAGCAGGTTTACAGGTTTAGATTTTTTTAACGTGCACTTTCTAAACATTATAAATAAACAGACAGTGTATCACGTCGAACTTTAACACACCAATGAAAGCTATTTTTAATATCAGGATTACAATTGGTCATCGGGTTTAGAAATAACTAAAATACTGTTTGGTGTTTAATGTTTAATTCCAGAATAAAATTAATATCGTATATAAATAAGGTTTGTGTGAGTTAGTAAAACACTGCTCCTAAAATTGATAGAAAGACTAAGAGAGACTGACGTATACATAGAGAAGTATTGTTTTCTTACATCCCTCTCCCCCGTAAGTCCTACCACCAGAAGACGTGCCTGTCCCCCTACTTTCCCATTCCTCTCCCGACGTACCTGGTGGCGACCATCTGTGGACAGGGAACAAGATGTCACGATACGACGTGTCTTTACTGCCTCAACTGTTTCTCTTGTGGTTGGTATTCATGGCTCGATACAGGTGTGAAAGGGAACACTTTCTTCACTCCTATTGGGAGCTGGAAACTTAAATAGATTTGTTTTCAATACGGCCTCAAGGTTCCTGATATTAGAGATTGGTCGAGTCCTATATTTCTAGAATACCAATCTTATCGAATCTAGAATACAAATTAGAATCCTTGAAGATTTAAAAATGCACAATTATAGCATAGTACAAATATTTAAAATTGAATTTTGAAAAAGTTGTCAAAGGCTAGGTACTACTGACAAACGCTGTTTTGTTCTTCTGTTACGTTATAAAATAACTTTTTTTTAGTATATTAATTTAATTATAATACAAATTTACCCTTTTTTGTGATTTTTTATTATTTTTCTAATTACAAAAGCCTATTTAATTACTGTTAACTGTTATTTGAATTTGTGATTTTAAGTAAAGGTCTTCATAATAATTATGAAGCAATTATGGTATTCAAGTTCTCTTTTTGAGATTTTTATGAATCTCGAAACTCTCGAATACAATAGGATTCAAATTATTTTTGGTGGAATCAAGGATATATAATATATATATATATATATAGAGAGAGAGAGAGAGAGAGAGAGAGACTGTGATATATATAAAGGTAGGAGAGACTATTATATATTACATAAAGAGAGTTAACTTATATGCAATAGGATTTTCTTTATTTATAGGCTTTTATCTTTCTCTCAAATATATGTATGTATAATATGATTATGGAGGTGGTTTTCCATTGTTATAATATTTAAATGACCACATTGAATCGTGACAAGAGTCCAATTAACTGAAACGGTACTTGTGTCTTTCTCCTGCATTGAAGTCTCTTTCACTGATTTGTGTTTCAACCTCGCGTTCAAGTCTCCATTTATCATGCTTTGAGAGAGAAGTTTGAAAAACTAGAAACATTCTCGTGAAATGAAATTATTCATCAGATGTTTCAATAAATAGAACTTCTTTTTACATTTCCTTGTTTGTACTGGTCTACCCAGTGCCTGTTAGTATAAGAAAGAGAGGATGTTAAATATAAAATAGAGTGAGACATACATTGCTTTCAGTTTGATATGTAAAAAATATCGATTTTTTAATATCTAAGAAGGTCCCTTAAGTCAGGATGGAAGTGTAAAGTGAGTTAGAGCCAGTATATTTGCCTTTTTTTTTAACAAAATATATAGCATTTTATTTAAGTAGATATGTTAAGTTTAACTATCCATAGCTCTTGAATATTTGTCATGTATAAAACGGAATTTGATAATACACTTTTTAAATTAAATAAATGTTCTCATCAAATTTCAATAAAATTGATCTAAATGTATCAAACTAAAGTAATATTTTAAATATTTCATTTTGTACACCTCATATGAATCTTACTACCCACTTCTGTGGCCACGTGATCTTAGGCGCTAGTCTCGTAGTAGACTAGACTACCAATGACGGGGAGATCAAGGTTCGAATCTCGGTCGGGTTTAATGAGGGTGGTTTTTCGAAAATTGTTGTCCAATCTCCCTGTACGCAAATTCGGGTATATTTCCTGTAAATATAAACTCTCTAATCCTTAAAACAACTAACGTAATTGATAAATAAGCGTATAATCATAATGGGTAGTAAGACGCAGTGCTAAAAAAAATTACTTTACATTAACAATGGTACGCGAAAAGCATAAAATAGCAAACTTGACCCCTCATAAGCCATAACTCATGAACTGTAATAATTTGAAATCATTGAATCCCTATTAATAGCTTATAAACTATAGGCCTACACGTGTTAAAATTATCAAATAAAATCTAGATGGTCGAATGACCTCTAAAAATCTCAAAAAGATATCTTGAATACAATTACAATTACCTGGAATAACATTTTTTTAAGCAATTGGTTAAAGTAATAATTGTATATACTTGTATGATTGAAAAAATATAAAAAAAAACTTAAAAAAGAAAAAGTTGAATTAATATAATTTATCTATTCAAAAGCGTTATCTCTGAGTTTTTTTCTGATATAACAAATATGATAAAACATGTTACAGCATCTATTCACTCATAAATAACTCATTCTAGTAAGACATCAATTATGAATATGTGAAATAAACTGTTAGTAACTTTTTTTAACGGTCATGTCCTTAGATGTACCATATCTAAAAAAAAAAGTTACAAATTTCTCGCAAATCCAATTTCATCCGTGTTTTTTTTTCTCACTTAGTTTTGGTTAAAAAAATCCCCCTTGGATTTCAAGAACAAAATGTTTATCAGACTAGAACTTGCGTCTAATACCCGTAACTTAAGTGACTACTGACACGCGACGGGTTAAAAATGTGCCGTGATGGAAGCGACCACATTATTGCTATGAGTCCTTTTCCTTTTACTTACCTAGCCTAATTCCTTAATGAATGATTTGTATGTGTAAGACGTTAGTTTCAGTTAGGTTAGGCTAAGCTAGGTCAGTTATAAGCAAGATTATTTATTTTTTACACATACCTACCTAGCTCATCCACTCGGATTAATTTTCAAAAACATGTTTTATCGCTCTGAACACGATGAAAGTTTTTGTGGTCGTGCTGATCACGGTCCCATCCAACACGGAACCATTAAAAAATGTATTTCCATCTCCCCCGCAAACAAAGACACGGATGCCCACTCATCGAAATCAATGGCTCTGGGTTTTTTTGTTATTTTTTTAGCACCACGTCTTACTACCCGTTCGGGTTATATACGCTTATGTACTAATTACGCTAATGTTTTTTAGGGATTAAGGAGGCTAGCTTTATAAGAAGTGTATAAGCATTTGTGTGAAGGGAGAATGGAAAACCATTTAAGGAAAACCACCTTCAGTACACCCGACCAAGATTCGAACCTCAATCTCCCCATCATCGGTAGTCTATAGTCTACTGCGAGAGTATCGCTTTGGTCCATGAGCCACCGAAGCAGGTGATGGACTATTGTATGCTCCGCTTGAATCTTCTTCTCCATGAGTGAGTCTGATTGGTAACTGGATCATCCCATCAATAATAATAATAAGCCGGAACTTATAGAGGTTTGAACACTTGCTAGCAGACTGTCATACGCTTCGAGAATTAACAGGGTCGAATGCTTGGTTGGTTTAAGAGAAGAGATTTCAAATGGAAAAATTTACACAGAAAATTTCATTTTTTGAAAGAAAAAAAAATCTAGTTATTTAAATATGACAACTGCGATCAAGATGGCTTAAGTGTGACCCCTCCTTAAGGAAGTTAATACGAGAAACATCAAATAAGTTAAAATAGAAGCAATAACAAACGATTGCTGTTCTCTTCTCATATTCACGTATCGACTACAGCGCTTGGTGGTTGAATGTGTCACTAACGTTGGGTCTGCTGTAGACCAGATATGTTTATACTACGATATTATAATGAAAGCATTAACGAATACACCCCCCGCCCCTCCCCCTGGGATTCAATGAGCTGAAAATTGTACACAAAACTGCTCATCTTTATTGGCCGTTATTAATTGTTTGGATATATTACCTGCTTACAGCTTTCAACACCACCTCCTCCCCCCACCTCCCCTACTCGTCCCTTAACATACTATTTTATTTAGTTTTTAGCATCGTGTCTTACTACCCGTTTGGGTTATTCTAATTAAACTAATGTGTTAGGGATTATAAAGGTTTAATTTAGAGGAACTACACACGTATTTGCCTGGAAGGAGAGTGGAAAGCCATTTAGGAGAAAAAACTCAGTGCCCCGTACTGGGATCGAACCCCAATTTCCCCGTCACCGGCAGTCTAGTCCAACACGAGAGTAGCGCCTTAGACCATGAGGCGGGTTAACAGAATATTGGATGGCTTAGTGTAAATATGCAAGTTCTAATTACCATCTCCCCGACCCAGCTTTTACATACACGTAACGCTTTCACTATAATCCTACTTTTTGTATCTGTATAGCATTGATTCGAAATTAAAATTAACTTTATATATATATATAGGCGTAGGGCCTAATGGTTCTAAGGATTCTTTTTTTTAAAAAGCTTCTAAAATAATTCCAACTAGTCATTTTTGTATATAGCCTAAATACCTCGAGTTATGGGGCTGAATTAAAAATAATTAACTAGTGTCCTCCTGGAGAGAGGGTATTATATAAATAATAGAGAATAACTCCTCCCGGCTAAGATCGAGCCGCGTCCTTCCTGATCAGAGTCAAGAACGCAGACCACCCAACAACTATGACGTACAGCAAAAGGGAAAGTGTCCACGTGACATAAATAGCCCTTCGGCCTTTCAATAATGATTGATGATGAGCTAGATATTAACAATAAGTACTAAGAAAACAGTTCGTGCTCGGAAGGATACTCGTAGTAAACAACGTGCGGATCAATAAAAACAAATGCTAGAGACTTTCCCCTGTCCTCGAGGCTGTAACAGAGGACATTCTGTTGTCTATAATTAGCGAACACAAAAATATAGACGTTAAACCATTCAAGCAAATACTTAATTTTTATTCATAATATATATTTGTGAAATCTGAGAGGGTCTAAATTTACCATCCACAATGAAGGTCACGCAGTCTAAATCGTCAGTCTCTCAAAAATACTAAACTACCCGGTAACCGGAAGGTAAGTGTTCGAATCCCAGCCGGGCGCTAATTGAGTTGTTTATCATTGAGTTTTTCCTATCCTCTACCAAAGTTAATGCGGGTGTAGGCCTACTTATTCTAAACTGCCCTACTCAGACACAAATAAGATATTTCACGGCTATTTATAACCATATTTGTCGTGTCCGACCACCTCTGTGGTCTAGTGGTAAAAGCTCCTGGTTACAGATTCAGAGGCCCTGCGTTCGATCCCCGGTGCTTACAGATTTTTTTTCTGTGAATCACTGGGTCTGGAACGGGGTCAACTCGTGAGAACTAGCGAGGAGCTACTTGAATAAAAAAACTAGTAGCTCTGGCCTAGAAAACTTTGACTAACGGCCTCAGAAGTTGGCACTATCTACGTCAACAGAATGCGGCCGTTCAGCCTGTATGGATCAATTGCTGACTGATGCCATGAAGTTTTTTTTTGCCGTGTTCGATTGTAGGGGTAAAAATAAAATTGATTTCATAGCTACGGCTTTCCTTTCAACTTGTCCTCTTTCGCCTTTGATGGACTTGTTGACGCCTAGCTCTGTCGACATTGCCTTCGAGCCTTTCCATGACATCTGTTGTATTTTGGGGATGAGGTTAACGTTAACTGAAATATAAATACATTCGAATTTGGCTAATTTGAAAAATGGGATAATTCAAACCCACCATTATTCCCCATGAAATTTCTATCTAAATTAATGGTAAAGAATAACTTTTGATTCAAATTTTAGAAGGAAATACTTGGATAGTTCATTTCGTTTTCATCATTTCCAACCTGACTTAATGATCTTTATTTTATTTTTTATTAGATAACCCCATTTAACAAGAATGTCAAATAAAGTTGTTTTTTTATATAAAGGGATGTGTTGGCTCAGATTTCATCGCTTCTGTGTGACAATCTAATCACGTGACGCCCAGCGTGGACGGAGTTGCGCGTCTTTAAAGATTTAAATCTCCAATTTTTGTATGTTCTTTTTTCCAAGTTTATGCATTTAGTGCTTAAATGTTTCTTCTTTTTTTTTGTATGTACAAACCTATATTGTGTTTTATATAGGATATATAAAATGTGCGTTTTTATGTAGCATATTTTGAGGTTATTATTTTACTGTAGATATTCCTTGGACATCGAATTAAAAAAGTTCTACTGTATATTATAACTCTACACACATATTATAAAAAAAGGGGGGAATTGAATAGGTTCATGTTTTATGGCGGCCCTCCATGTCTCACGTACGTCTGACCTTTTAACCTAACACGTGATCACTCTGTTTAAGGTGTTCGATTCCCTCGAGCACTAGCGCGATTAGTGTTAACGGCTCCTGATCAATTTACAACACACCTACAGAACTGGATTGTACAGTATGTTAACCTTTTAGGGCACATGATGACGAACCCTGTGCCTCAACTTTCCCTGAACAGACCTCGGACGTGACCTATCAGTCTCGCATCGGAGAGAAGGTCTATTAACTGCCTAAGGATAGTCGCAAGATTATCCAAAGTTTGGGACCCCAAGCTACGGGAGATCATAAAATATGGTGGGTAAATAATTAGTAAACAAAAAGAAAATAGCACCGCGTTATAATATCCAATCGGACTGTATCCTAATGTTTAGGAGTGGGTAAAGTTGAATTTAGAGGGAGTGTACCCACATTAGCGTGGAGGGAGAATGGAAAACCATATGGGGGGGGGAACCTCTGCACATCCAACTGGGGTTAAAACCTCGTAGTCAGCTAGTATTTCTGTGAACAGTAGACCTCATTCCCTCCATCTTCTTATCGTTACTACAGTATTAACATATCTCTTTGTATTTCAAGTTGAACTATCTTTTAATAATATCGCCTTGGATTTGAAGTTGATATTTTTCCTTGGAGATAAAGTTAGACAGGAAACAAATTAATACCTAATACCATACAACCCGCCTCGGTGGCGTAGTTAGCTAACGCGCTAGTCTCGTATTGAGCTAGCCTGCCAAGGATGGGGAGATCGAGGTTTGAGTCTCGGTCAGGTGAACTGGGGGTGGTTTTCCTAAATGGTTTTCCACCCTCCCTCAACACAAATGTGGGTTCACTTCCTCTAAATTCAACCTCTCCAATTCCTAAACCATTAGCGTAGCCTAATTAGTACTTAAGCGTAGCCTATAACCCGAACAGGTAGTAAGACGTGGTCCTAAATATATATATTTTTTAATACCATATTATTCATTTGTACCTTATATTCATGTGGTATAGCCGTTGTTCACGTGGTTTAATGCGCCAGTCTCGCATTATATATAAAAATAAATACAAAATACAAAATACGCCCTAGGTACTCGATCTACTGCTTAGAATCTTAAATTTAAATTACTAGAGATTAGCTATTAAAATAAACCCTTTTGAGAGACTGCCATATTGAAATGAAAAACCTTGTACATTCACCGTTCAGCCGAGGTTCATAGAATCTCATTGACAATATTTCGCTAGGCCTATAATTGGTCCTCGCATTTGACAGTAATCGCGGAACAAACATCCAGTGAAATGCCAATTGGTTAACAGGACCTTGCTATAATCGGTCAAAAAAAATACATATTTTAAAACAACCACATCCGTTTTAAACCTTTTTTTAATCATTAATGACGGTGTATTTACGTATTCCGAATGTCCTTGAGGATGTCCCAGTGATGAATGACTTCCTCTCAACCTCTTAAGAGCTGGTGACTGCAACCAAAGACAGCAAACGGTGTGCTAATGGCCCGTCATGTTGCATTGTGTTTATAAACAAGAACCACTTGTGTACGAGGATATTGTCGACAGTTGTGTGGAGGTTGATTCGCGATCTGGAGGATGAATAGAAGCGACAGTCCAAAACATGCACGGGTTATTTTGTGACGGCTTCAGTCCCAGTGTTTTTTTATAGTTATTATAACCGAAAAAAAAACTTGTCGGCCAACATAAATTAAATATTGCTTAAGTAGATACATTAAGTGATTGTTTTTACAGATTTCTAAAGGTCTTGAAAATCTATCGTAAGCAAATTGACATTTGAGCATCATAATCAATTGTTTTCAGCCTGTGGCCGGGTTAGTTTAATATAATGCCTCCATCTTCCTCTATACTCCAACCATTATTCCTAATTTAATTGCTTCCATTCTTCTCCTCTCACTTGCACACTTTCTGTTATCTGCTCCCCTCGTCTCTAACTAGGAAACTGGGGGCCACGGGAATGAAGTTTCTGAGGAGCATGCTAGTTGTCACGAGGAGAAACAGGATTAGGAATGAAGCTATCCGGGAAAGAGCAGGGACTACACGATACATTTGAACATAAACTTTCAAAATGAAGAACAAAAGTACTGTTCGAATTCCACGATACCTAAAGCAGATCTTCAAGATATGTCGATATTTCTATTCGTAGAAAATTAAACTAAACGCATTTACTGGGGCTATTTTATATTTTGTTTGTACTTAAGAGTTTTTTGTTACAAAAACTATAAACTTACTTTAACTGACATTACTTTCACCCAACCTAAATTAATTCAATGTTATTTACAATCTGATTATTTATATTAACCCGCACTGGTGGTCACATGAAACAAGCCGTCAGTCTTGGTTTATATGGTTTGCCAACTGCCGGTGATGGGAGAGATCCTAGTTCGAACACCGACTGGATTGTACTGAAGGCGGTTTTTACTCAATAGTTTCCACTCACCCACTTGGGGGGCCGCATGGTCTAAGGCATCACTCTCGCAATAGACTGAACTTCCGATGACAGGAAGATCAGAGTTCGAATCTCGATCGGGTGTACTAAGAATGGGTTTTCCTAAAGAGTTTCCCACTCTTCTTTCACGACAATTCTGGCACATATCTTTTGAATTATACCTTCCTCATCTCTACTACATTAGCGTACACTCACCGGCTTTGGAGGTCGCATGGTCTAACGTGCTACTCTCGCAGTAGACTAGACCATGATGACGGGGAGATCAAGGTTCGAATCTTGGTTGGGTGTACTTAGGGTGGTTTTTCACCCTCCCTCAATGCAAATGTGGTTACACTTCCCCTAAATGTAACGTTACTAATCCCTAAACCAAATAGCGGAATTACTACATAATCGTTTAGCCCAAATGGGTAGTAAGACACGGTGTTAAAAAATTAGCGAACACTCTGTTTACCCTGAAAGTTATATCAGTCTTACTTTGACGAATAACACTATGGTCCTATATTATAAGTCATACCATAGTGTAATAATGCAAGGAAAGTTTGCTACCTTACAGGACAGACGAAGGGTGTATATGAAAGGGTTTGGGAAAATCATAGAAAAATAAGGCTTATGGGTAAAATCCTTCCCCAGTGTATGCCGACGGGATTCGAACTGGAAACCAACATTCTGGTTCCGAAATGACCACGCGCGTCTCTTCTTCACGCTACCGTCGAGCCAACTCTACCTGAGCGAAGGTCGCAATTGTTCCGTAAGGCTGCTTTTATGCAGGCGTTTTGTGCCGCGTGACACACGGCGGCAAAGCCGTCGCGTTTTGTAGGTTCATTTTATGCACGCGGCATTTGCCGCCCGTCGATAAAAATAGTAGTGGGGGAGGATAAATCATCTCAGTGCTGCCATTGCCTTTGTGTTGAGGAATGTAACTATTTTTGAATGGAAAAACTCATAACACACTTCTTTCTATCCAGTGACTTTTCTTTATATTTCGGGTTTTGTACTTTTCCGATGGTTAATTTCAAATTACTTTATTTTTCTTGATTTCATCTTTAAAACGTTCAGTATACAAATTATTTTTTTTTAATAAAAATAATAAAAATATCAATTAGTCAAATGACAAAATAATCCTATTTGTAAACCTCCAGGCAACTGGACAAATATTATTTACTAGCCAGGGGTTGGCAGCTCTGATGTCTAGACAGCGGACGGCTGAAAAGCGGCGCGTTTGCATAAATGGACCCATAAGATGCCATGTACTTAGATTATTTCGGGCGGCTTTTGCCGCTGGCGTTTTGTAAAACACGACGGCATGTTTTATAAAACGCGACGGCAAGTTTTTCGGACGGCAGAGCATAAAAGGACTCATTTATTCCCAGTGGCTTAGAAAACGCAACGGCTTTTGCCGCCGTGTGTCGCGCGGCACAAAACGCCTGCATAAAAGGGCTCTAAGGCTGTTAGTAAGCGCTCGTGGTCCTCCCACAGCCAATCACGGCACGGCTCAGCGCTGTTTGAATAACTGTCGTCACCCACACAGCAACTACCCAACCCGTGGGACGGAGGAGGACGAGAGAAAAAGGTCAGGGTTTTTGCAGTTGTCTTAAGTAAACAATTATTTTTGCTCCAAAATAAATCAAATATTGCTCCAGTAGAAACAAAGAACCCTTGAATATTTTGTCATGAGCATATTAAAATTTGATGAGACACTTTTTAAGTGAAGAGAAGGAGTTATCAAAATTTCAGGACCTCCTTGACCGATACTCAACAACTGATGAGGTCACCATGTGAAGAAAATTAAGCTCTATGTTTCTACTGAATAAATATTTATTTTTTATCTTACCACCAAAAAAAAAGTTTGCCATAAAAACTGCAAAAATTCTGCCCTTAGCTCGTAATCCCTACCAACCAACCTTTTAACAAATCCTAGACAGTTCAACCACTAAGCTCAGTTGGTGTAAGCGTGTCCACAGGACTAAATAAAAACCAGTTATTCTGAATAAAAACACTAACAATACTAGTTTTATGAAAAAACTTCTCGACATAAAAGTTGTGAGACAATAACTATCATCAAGATGATTCCTCACTTGTTCCAATTATTTTTTTCCTTAGATTAGGAGGAATCCAATATGAAACATCCAAAGTGAAAGTAATCAAAAAACCACGTTAATATTTAGCTAAAACATGAAATAAATTCAAATATTACTAAGTTGTGTCCAGGCTGGAATCCATCATTTTGAACAAAATAAATCAATAAAATAAAAAATTTAATATTTTATTTAATACCTATACTTTGGTTTTGTTTAGTTGTTTTTTTTTCTGGGTGTTCGAAAAGGAAGCGTAAAATAGATAATCTCCAAAAGACAACTTAAGTTAGTTTTTCGATATCCTACAGTTTATTTGTTTAATCTGAGGGCATCCTGTATAACCAGTTAATTGTGGGGAAGAAGGTAATTCACCACCGGGTCCCCAAGGAACGTAACTGACTGTTTCTAAATGTATGTCTTAATGTATTCATACGTTAAGTATTGGGTCTTCAGCTGTTACTCTTTACCTTCTACGGTGACCGCATCATCTAAGGCGTCACTCTCGCAACAGACTAGACTGCCGATGACAGGAATATCGGGGTTCGAATCCCGGTCGGGTGTACTGAGAGTGGTTTTTCCTAAATGGTTTTTTACTCTCCCTTCACCTCCTCAGTGGCCACTCGAACAAAAGGAATGGTCTCCTCTCGTCTAGTTTTCCGGTGATGAGATATTTTGGTGTTCGAAAACAAGCTACGTGTGCTGAGGTGAATCTTACTAAATGGTTTAGCAGTATTCTTCCCCGCAAATTCGGGTATATTTCCTCTAAATTCTAACTTCCCGATCACTAGCTCATCAGTGTAAGTTTGCTGATATTCCGGATGGGTAGTAAGATGGGGATTGCCGTATTTTTTCTCAGTAGTTTGTGCGTCTATTGAGCTAAAGGACTCCTGATTCAATACTTTGCTTTTCCAAAATAATAATTAATTAATCAGTTATCGCTGTTGGAATTAGTGATTTCCTTTTTCATAGTAATAAACTTATAACCGTGGGACTGAATTCACTAAATGTTCTGGAGTTAAGTTAGATTGTAAGTCTTATACTTATACATTCACTTGTGTTCAGAAAGTCTGGTTTTAAAACATACTAACAACCTAAAATCATTTTCAAGGGTTCGCCCATGAAACTCTCGAGAAAGATAATTAATTTTCTGATATTGACCTTGTCCTAACTCAGGTATGACCACCCTCTAATGGGGTTATGAATTGTCTATTATATTTCATAGCCAATGGGTTTATGTCATATTCAAATTATAGAAACATTATAAAAACACATAAAAAACAAATTACTTCCGTTGAAAGTGCTACTTTCAAGATGCAATACTTATATGACCTTCATTAAAATAGCAGTGAGAAATAATTAGGTGATGTCACTTCCTGTCTAGTAGTGTCATCACTCAAGTTAAATCCAGAAAATTAGAAATTATGACACGGCTAGAAACTAACACTTAAATTACACTTAGATTACAGTTGCAATTCATCTCACGGTGCAAGGTAGAATTTAGAGGAACTATATCAACATTTGCGGGGAGGTAGAGAAAGAAATAATGTTGAAAAAACAAAATAAAGGAACTTCAGTAGTCCCAATCTTAATTCTAACCCCTGGATTTCTCTTACTCTAACTTTTCCAAAGAAATATCCCGCTAAATTGAGGTTGATGAACAGATCTATCGATCTGAATGTTGTTGTTTTTCCACCCGAGCTATGCATTTACAATCTTACAACTCGTTCAGGTTATACGGATTTTTGATAAATAGGTACTTTAGTGGGTTAGGGTTGAGAAAGGGAACATTTTAGAGGTAATACACCTGCATTTGTGTGGAAGGAGAGTGGGAAACAGTCTAAGAAAAACCACCCTCAGTAGACCCGACCGGTGTTTCACCGTCAGCAGCAGGCCAATCTAACACGATAGTGACTCCTTAGACCGTTTGACCAGTGAAGCGTGGGTAGTATTTACAGTAATGACCAGGGCCCGGATTTTTGTGGCATGTCATCTTTTTTCTGGTTCGTCACACACAACGCTCATAAGTATATGAACAATGCTCATGATCCCCTTGCTGTAGAAATATACGTTTTAGAATTCATTTTTGTGTCATTTTTAAGCATTTTAAGGGATTTTAGAATCATTTTTATGCATTTTTTAGTCATTTTAAGGCATTTATGTTGAATGAATATTCTATTAATAATATCGTATTTTATAAATGCGTAAATGCTCAAACATGAAGTTTTTCAACCCACATTTGTATGAATGAGAAGATAATGTAGGCCATGAATTTTGTATCCTCTTTTCTTGTTTGCTAGTTTAATACACATCCCTGGTGAGACACTGCAACTTGGCTTGAGAGGGTTGCGTTGGGAAGGGGTAGCTATTACTTCTGAAGCAGATATTTATAAAGCAACGTTATATTTAGCAGAATGTATGAGTTTAGTTGTTAAAGGCTTTTCATTGCATAGAATATTTTTGTAAAGTTCATGTTTGATTTAGCCGTGTGCATTTATTACGAGTTTTGTTCATATTTTTAGATAATTTTTTGAAAATAAGTAATTTTTTAGAATTCTAAGTTCTTTTAAAGGTTTAAAAAAAAGTAGGTTATCAAAATCCGGGCCCTGGTATAAAGGTACAAGATGAGGAGGATTAATCTTAAATAAGTGCACACACATTGTGTAAGAACCATCATCCAGTGCAGACAAAAAGACTCAAGTACGATAGTCATGCATCCTAATCCTGATTGCGTCTTGGTTTGACTGGGTCACCTCCTGACATTTCAAAGAGTGGGTGTTAATTTCAGGGACGCCATGGTAAGTGTGTGGATCGCACCTCCTACATATTGGCAGGAGATGAAACAACCTTAACTTCAACACCAACCCATGACGCTATCGGCTACTAAACATGTTGGTTCAACATTTTTGGTAGCGATGTTGGTTCTATTTTGGTAACACTATTGGACACTGATCAAAACTTCAATTCTTTTATACAATGTATTCGGTATTTCTTCAAATATTTCTGACATTTTAAAACGTATTAATTTTGTTATGCTTCAATAAAGTATCAGTGAAAATCCCAGAAATGTTTAGATTTTTTTTCTAATTGACGCGGATACTTTCGATTATGGCGAAGAAATAATAGGACCACCAAATTCTTCCTTGACCCTTCTGACCACGTATATCTTTAGAGAATAAAGTCAAGCCCCCTCCACTCCACCCCACAGTACGGGGTTTGACTGGGTTGGCTGATTTAAAAATTCAATCAAACTCAATATTATTTATAGAATCTAATGTTTCATGCTTTTGTAAACATAACAAATAAAACTGTTTACATAAAAATACTTGGAGAACTTTGAAATGAAGTGCTGGAGAAGACTTGAGAAGATCGGTTGGACAGACAAGATGACAGATGTAAGAGTTCTAAGAAGAATGGGTGAAAAGAGAACCATTTCGGATGTGATTCTTCTGTACAAAGCAAACTGGATCGAACATATCTTTAGGAGGAACTGTCTTCTGCATGATGGTTGAGGAAAAGAGGAAGCATAAGAGGAAGGAGGATTCAAATATTATATGACTTGAAGGAAAGAATAAAATTCCGGGAAATGAAGGAAGAGGTAAAGAATAGGGTGGATCGGCGGTCTAAGTTCACTGACAACAGGAATGGACATGTCGTAAGACAGAACACATAATAGTAATAATAGTGATAATAATATTAATAATAATAATATACAAGTGTTGTAATAATTGTATGAATGAATGAATGAATGATTGGAGTTAATCTAACAATCACATTTAAAATTTAATCAATTAATGTTACTATTATTATTATAAATGTAAGTTATACTCACTGCGGGACAACCGAGGCCCTGAGTATAGGGGGTGGTAAAATGTATGCAGAAAGAACAGTGAAATGTTGGATACAAAAATAGAATATAATTGCATTAAATTAGTAATTACAGTAATAGTAGGGTTTTTTTTTTACATTCTAAACTTCATAATTTTTGATAATCAATTATTCAGATGTGTTAGCCTAAAGTTGGTACAATCTTCCTTTTCCTATGTGATTTGTGTTTACCGAGAAAGAAACAGAGCGTAGGTTGGATGTTTCGTATTTAACCTTTTACATTTAAAATGTCTGTATCATATGTAATCAACATTCTTTAAGTCATTTTTATATACAAAACATCCTGGGATTCTGTGGACCACACTTCTATAAACACTGCTTTAGCCCATTCGACCAGCGAAGCGGGTGTTAATTAAATAACAATCAATCTCAAGATGTCAGACGTTTAAAAACGATATCTCTCCTATCCCCCTTCCTACTCGCAGTTAATGTATTTCACCGAATCACCCCGCACTTTCCTCTGTCCGTGCAAGATGACACCTTATAAGGCAACTCGGCCACCTAGATTACAGCCGACAGCTGCACACAAACCTTTCACTATTTTATCTTTTTTAGTCCGCAATACCAGAGGGGATTTTTTTTCCTCTCTATAATACCAATTTCTTCATAACAGTTTCCTTTATTATTATTCACCTATTAAAACCTATGATCCGCCTCGACTGCCATGAAAGGAAATCTGTTGTTGTCTTGAGGGAGATAGAGAAGGGGGGTGGGGTTTGGGGAGGGGCAACAAATAGCGAACTGTTACTTTCACAGTATGTTACTTAGTTTATTACTTTCCCCTCCTCCTTTGTATGGATTGTAAATCGATTCCTATTACGTGCTTTGAGGATATCGGACATTTTTCTGAAATGCATTCCCCTCCCCCCACCCCACTCCCTCTGCCTTACTCCTTTCTACAACCGCCTTTCTCCACTGACATAACAGTACTGTCTAGAACAGTGATATTCAACCTTTTTGTTCACGTACACCCAGTTAAAATGTATCTTCAATTTTGTACCATCAATGTCTTTTTTAGCACCCCGTCCCGTTCGGGTTATACGTTTATGTACTAATTATGCTAATGGTTTTAGGGATCATGAAGGTTATATTATTAAGAAGTGTGCCCAAATTTGCGTGAAGGAAGAGTGGAAAACAATTGACTGCTGCCACCGAAGCTGTTGTACCCCCAAGCTATACATATTCTATAATCAACATCTAAAATAAATAAAATAATTTGAATCTAATACAAAGGTTATAGAAAGAGTAAATTATCTTCGTCGACATTATCCAGATTTGAACAAAAGCTTTTAGTAACTTGAAGTAAATCACTTTAACTACGAATCTAAGGAGATGTGTAGCTTTTTTTTTTGTTATTGAATCTCTTCCTTCCCCTTATCTCTGATTTCCCCGTAGCCCCTAAAAGACCTACACACATGTATTGACATCACATTCCTTATTAGTAACTTGATTTAACAGACTCGTTGCGGCATCAACAACTCTTTGAACATTACACTGCCGCAACAGCTGTTCATGTCTGTTGTTCTTTACAAACACACATCGTTGTTTTCCAGCTAGCTATTAATTGGTCCTCCTTCGCAACATCATCGCCGTATGGTAATTATAATTTTAATTTTTCAACTATGAACTTAGAATTAATAACTACAATTTTATATCACGTGATGTAATGTTGAATTTACCGTTATAAAGCATTATATCTTGATTAGAGACAGTCGTTTAATTAATCTGACGTTTTAACTATTAAGTGAAAGTGTGTTTTATACTTCCAGGATTTGTTGTTGTACTTTCAGATTAAGGGTTATTTAAGACTTAATTTAATGGGTTTGAAAATGAAGAGTGGACTTAAAAAAAACTAACCACATTAACAACAAGGAAGAATAGAAAATCCACAGTAATAAATCACCTTCAATGCACCCAACCAGTATTCGTATCACGACCTTCCAACTAAAGCCACCAAATGAATTTCAACAGTTATCTTAGAAAGTAAATATAGCTGGGGTGGTTTTTTTAAATAATAAAATGAACTTTTTATTTACCTTGATAGAGTACGGCTTATAAAAAAAGTCAAAAACTCAAATCATTCGTTATGAACACTGAACAGTTTGTTCACTTTAAAAAAAACAGAATTTACTTGCATACAAACACGAGCAGGTCCATGAATTTATTTCTAAATAATTAGTCAATCGGTTATTTTACCACTTTTCTGAATGTGTATCCTCCTCTATATCTTTATTCCAATGTTACATTTTCACATCATTATATTCTTATTCTTTCAATTTTCTTAATATTTTTACCATTTTGTTTCTTTTATTTCGAACCACCACTTTCTCGTCAAATGTTTTTCTTCTTTCCCCTTTATAAATATTTATCTTCCACTTTATCCTTATTTCAATCTACAGCTTCCTTGCTATTAGTCCTTATTATTCCATTTTCTAAATATTTTTATTACTTTTTCTTTTCATTTCAATATTATCCTTTTTAGCTAAATGTCCTTATTATTTCTTATTTCTAAATATTTTTATTTTTCTCTCTTCTACTTTCTCGTCAAAATGTTCATATTCTTTCCCTTTTATGAATATTTACTATACTCTTTTTCTCCTTTTCAATCTTCCCCTATCCGAACACATATTCTTATTCTGTTGATTTTCTTATTATTATAATCTCCTTCTTCTTTATTTGTGTATTTCCCTTTCTAGATACATTATTATTATTATTATTATTATTATTATTATTATTATTATTATTATTCCACCTTTATTATTTTACTTTCGTTTTAGTAAAAAAAAAAACGCTGAAGTGGCCGGATGGTCTAACGCGCAACTCTCGCAGTAGACTAGACTACCGATGACAGGGAGATCGAGGTTCGAATCTCGGTCAGGTTTACAGAGGGCGGTTCTTTTTTCAAAATGGTTTTCCACTCTCCTTCCACTCAAATGCGAGTACACTTCCGCAACAATATAGCCTTCATAATCCTTAAAAAACTATTAGATTAATTAGCACATTAGAGTGTACCCCGGACGGGTAGTAAGACTTTGTGCTAATGATAACAATTTAGAGTAAAACAAAGTTTTCTAATAAGTTACGATTAAATCATTGTGTTTTTGCAACAGTAATAGCGAAACATTTTGACACGTTTGGGAGTATTTGTTTGAATAAAACAAAAGGTAGGTTTAAAATAATTGCAAGTCAATACATAATGATTTTTTTTTTACGAGTAAAGTACACTTTCTTTAACAACCCAGAAACAGGAACTAGTACAGTACAATGACCTCATATCAAAAAAAAACTCCATGGTGTCAGCTTGCAAATAAGCCATGCCGACCAAGCGGCCGCCGTCTTTTGGCGAATAATTTTTAATAATTTTTAATTATTTTGGCAGCCAAATCTTTGGCCACGTAGTCTAAGGCACCGGTTCTCAAACTTTTTTTTTATTGTACTCCTTGGCCATGACTAAAAGTTTATCGGTGACCTGGTGGTCTAGGGGTAAGGTGTCAGACTTCTATGCTGGGGGTTCGGGGTTCAATCCTCGGTCCGGCACAGATTTATCTGATTACCAAACCCTCCCTTAACCTGTGACAAGACGTGTATTAATCACAACTTGTGAATGTGTGGAATGCCAGGCCTCCACCGTGGTTCGGATCCCACGTTAAACTGTGGGTCCTCCATTTCATCTCACAATCACCCTACCATTGCACATTAGCGTAAGTGCGTGTAGCCGGAACGGGTAGTAAGACGCGGTGATGATGATGATAATAATAATAATAATACTAAAAGTTTAATGTAGCCCCAAGATAAAAAAAATTCCAAATGACAGGCCTTAGAAAATATGACCAGATGGTAAATTATTGAATATTTAATCTATTGGGAAAAAATATCCGCTATCAAAATATTTCAAATGTAACAAAGCTATTTAGAGAGAATCCTACTGCTATAGACTTAACATTATCTCTTATTGAGAATCGTTATGCTCAGTTAAATAAACATAATTTTACTGTAAAAAGTCTGTAGAAAAGTTTTACGCATTTTCTTCTCAAATTCTTTCAAAAATAGAGAGGAAAAAAGTAAACCTAAACAAAAAAAATTCAAATCAAGATTTATAATTGTAATTCTGGAGCTGATATATTATGAATCCCAAAGTTTTTTTGTGAGAGGGACGTGGCTGCATGGCTTGGCACAACTTTTTTTATGTCTGTTTGTCCAGTTGAAACTTTCAAGTGGAGGTCCAGCTCCAGATATAGCCAATTATGTTACTTATTTTAAAGTTACATCATTGATGAAAAACTACTCTCACAGAGATATGTTTTAGATAAAGGCTAATGTAGAAGGTGTCAAGTAGATGGTTGAAAATGTTCAGAAACCGGTCAATAGCCGAGAGCAGATACGGGGAAAAGAGGGTTGGAAATAACCAGATAACGATAACTGTCAATAATGAGTGTTTTCCACAAGTCCCCTGTTATTCTGTCATCTTTCCCTTGAGAGCTGCTCGCGGGCCCCCTGAAAGGTGCCCGCGTACCCCAGTTTGAGAACCGCTGGTCTAAGGCATCAGGCTCATAAAATATACCGGGTTGTCAGTGATGGATAAATTGAGGTTCAAATATCGGTCAGGTTTTTTTTACATAGCCTAATCCCTAATAACGTAAATAATGCCGTTAAAACATCGATCCCAAAACTTCTAATAAATTAAACCTCTTTGAATACTGCTAGGAATTGTTTTTGTTAGCACCACGTCTTACTTACCGTTCGGGCTATACACCTATGTACTAATTACACTAACTGTGTTAGGTATTAGAAAGGTTTATTTAGATGAAGTGCACCCGCATTTGCGTGAGTGAATATATTTTTTTAATCGGAAAAACCGCCCTTGGTGCACCCGACTGGTATCGAATCCCGATCTCCCCGCTATTGGCAGTCCAGTCTATTTCGAGAGTTACGCCTCCGGGCTTATATCATACGAGCCCCGAAAGTTACTTTATTAGTTACTACAGTAATGACGTACAGACTCCCAGAGATGCCGAGACTATATTAATGTTTATTATTATTTAATTTATCCAGGCATAAGCTTCCCACTTGGTGGACCTTCACAATCTATCACATACGGTCCAAATTGGTCGAAAGCCGTTCGCGTATTCCTAATCATACAAATGAACAGAGACGTAGCTAAAAACTCTTTCTTTTTGTGCGTGCCTCCCACGTCTTACTACCCATTCGGACTACCCCCAATGAGTTAAGGATGAAAAAGGTAAAATATCGAGAAAGTTCACCAGAATTTTCGCAGGAAAACCAATAATAAAAAAAAAACCTTTCACTACACCCGGTTGAGAATCGAACCCCTAGCTCTCCGTTACCGGCAAACCAGACAAGACGGGACTGATGGCACTCCCCCTACCCCAACCACCAATGAGTCTGCTGACAAGAAAAAAAAACTCTACCTTATGTAACAGAAGCTTAACAGAAATGTGGTCATGTGACGCGCTCTAAACCAATACCAAGATTTCCTTCCTTCTCATTGGCGAGAGCCATTCTACTAAAGTCCAACTAATCTCTACTTCTTCCGCTAGTCCTGAGATCTTCTCTTCTCAGTCCGCTCTGCACGGCACGGGAGAACCAATCAAATCTCAACAAATCAACGGTCTCTAATCAGTGCGCATGCTTTGTGGAACTAGAAGCAACCAGACAGCTACGTTGGCCGTTGTAAGGAGATTTGAAATAATCCTTCAATGGGAACCGTGTGTGGCAATGGATTGGCTTGAGCCAAGACACAGCATTCATCGAGAGAATTATCTAAAATATATGTCTATCTACTAGAAAATAAAATATGTTGATACTTGATAGTCAGCGGTTTTAAGTCTACATCATGGGTCAACATACAGCGTGCGCCAATCAGGCAGATTATGATATTTCCGAAGTAACGTGTGAATCAAGCGTAGCTCGAGGATCCAAGCCGCGATGTTAAAACCAGTCCCCGGTGATATTATCCTCGACCGAACCAGAGCTTGGGCGACATCAGACCTCTCTAGCCAAGGCATTCCGGTAACCTATGACACTCGACACTTTCCTCGGAGGCCACCCGGTTTTTTCGAACCTCTGGACCCGACAAGTAGAGATCACCGTCCCGTTACCGAGTTTTCCTTCTTTTTTCTAATCTCTCGGGCGGTTTCTAAAGGTGATAAAGGGCGTGGTTTCGAATCTGTCATGACAGTGAGGGGAGGTATAGCGTGATTGAAACAGTCACCTTGTAATCTCTGGAAGAGTGCCAAAATATAATCAAAACAACACCTCCCGCCGACCTCGGACATGGTCTAAAATATCGAGGCGTCATGATTCATACGATGTCCAACCACCTCCAAGCAGTGGCGCAGGAACAAAGGGGTGCATGGTTAGAGATTACCCAGCAAAAGGTCCATTAATGGGTAAACAATTTAATTTGTACCAACCCACATGCTAAGTAAAACTCATAGCTTGAAGGGGAAGTATTTTATATAAGTGATATATTTGTGGATTTTTTTACGTGAGATATATTGTGGGCTGTATCGCTCGAACGAGTTTAAGGTGGTATGGAATGGAATGGGAGAAAAAGCAAGTTTTTTTTTTCAGTTTTTATGGCAAAACATTTTTTTAGACTCTAGTAGAAATATAGAGTTTAATTTCCTTCACATGGTGGTATTAACAGTTGTTGGATATCTGTCAAGGATGTCCTGGAATTTAACGACAACGTTTTATCTTCATTTAAAAAGTCTCTCATCTAATGAAGTTATGCTCATGACAGATATTCAACAACTGTTGATATCACCGTGTGAAGAAAAATAAATTCTATGTTTCTAATGAAGCAATGTTTTTTTTATTTTGGCAAAACAAAAAGTTTTGCTATAAAAACTGTAAAAATACTGTCCTTTTCTCGCGTCCCCTTCCACCCCGGTCCTGGCAGGGACCCAAAGGATCCTGTTGATCTTCCCGAAGGTCGACGAGAGCGTAGGAGCGGCGCCAACGCGAGTGTTTTTGTACCTCCTCAATAACAAAAGTAACATTTCACCACATTAAAGAGTTCTCTCATGTACCCTCACCTGCTCGCCCAAGGGAAACCCACGCAGGAGGGAGAAGGGGGGGGGGGGTCACAGCTCGTGGAGGACTCGTGAACTCTGGGTTAGAGAGTTTCGCAAGTCCTCATGGGAGGCACACACTCCCTTCAGTCCCCCCACACATGCTCTGAGAGTGGCTGGTACTCCAGAAAGTAACCTCGCTCCTAATGTCAGCTGATCGCTCTTCAACACCCTCATTACTAGACGCTTGACTCAAGTGTTGACACGTGGCTGGAACCTACAAAATGCTAGCGGTACAGTCTTCTCTAGAGCTTCCGAACGTATGTGGGAGTGCATGCGTTGGAAACAAAAAAACAAACAATTTTTTTTTAAATTATCTTATGTATTTAACATGCAATATCTGAACCGACTGATTTTACCAGCCCACGAGAATTTCTAAGAGTGAGAGTGAAAGGGCCTACCTATTTGACAGGAAATGTATTTTCCCATACCTTCTAGGGTTCTTTTACATGCCATGGGACTGACAGCTTTATTTCCCCTCTGAAGGAAGTTGTGCTACAGATTTTTATTGCTCAAGAACAATCCATCGACCCCAGATGGGTTCGAACCCACGAACAGTGGGTCCTGAGGCAAGTACTTTACCCCAAGACTACCAAGGTCAACAAAAAATATAATGAAAGCCTGATCGATACGTCACTTTTGGGTAGCTTGTTTTAAATTTTATTTTACGCATTTAAATGTAGATAAACGTTTCAAAATTGATTTTTGCCATTATCGTTTTTGAAAATAGATTGAAAAAATATTTTCCATTCATAGCCATTTTATTTAATTTTAAAAAAAATTGTTTTTTAATAATTTATAGTGTTAACCTTCCAAAATTCTTTATATATTTCAAATTTCAATTTTTTTTTTTTACTTTCTCATATATATAAGTTGTTGTTATCGTAAACATGTTTGACCTTGATATGATGATGATTAAGGAAAGGTGCTTTCGTACTCATAAAAGTGAGTTTTACGATTATGTTTGCCTGTCTCAACCGTTGATGGATCTATGTCCTAGTCAAATGCCGCGATACCTAGCTTCTATATTAATAACATGTGTTTGTTTATTTGTTTGTTTGTTTGTTTGTCTGTCTGTCTGTCTGTCTGTCATGAACATTGCACGATATCTACCGTACGCAGAGAGGCCTGACATTTTAAAATTAGTAGGCCCTTGTGCACCTCAAAGCCGGAATTTTAAAATTTAAAGTTACCTTCCGCTTACAATCATCAAACTAAAAACATTACTCCCGGGCAGCGACGGATAATTCAACTACTTATAGAATATTCAACAAGAGACCCGCTTCGATGGCCGCACGGTATAGCGCGCTACTCTCGCAGCAGACTAGATTGCCGATGACGGGGGGATCGAGGTTCAAATCTTGGTCGGGTGTACTGAGGCTGTTTTTTTTTTCAAAAATGGCTTTCCACTCTCCCTCCCCGCCAATGTGGGTACACATCCTATAACATAACCTTTCCAATCCCTAAAACCATTAGTATAATTAGTAAGCTTCGATAGCTTCAAAATCACCAAGTAGAGAACGTCGATAGCCTCGAAATCACCAAGTAGAGAACGTCGATAGCCTCGAAATTACCAAATAGACAACGTCGATAGCCTCGAAATCACCAAGTAGAGAACGTCGATAGCCTCGAAATCACCAAGTAGAGAACGTCGATAGCCTCGAAATTACCAAATAGACAACGTCGATAGCCTCGAAATCACCAAGTAGACAACGTCGATAGCTTCTAAATCACCAAGTAGAGAACGTCGATAGCCTCGAAATCACCAAGTAGAGAACGTCGATAGCCTCGAAATTACCAAATAGACAACGTCGATAGCCTCGAAATCACCAAGTAGAGAACGTCGATAGCCTCGAAATTACCAAATAGACAACGTCGATAGCCTCGAAATCACCAAGTAGACAACGTCGATAGCTTCTAAATCACCAAGTAGAGAACGTCGATAGCCTCGAAATCACCAAGTAGAGAACGTCGATAGCCTCGAAATTACCAAATAGACAACGTCGATAGCCTCGAAATCACCAAGTAGACAACGTCGATAGCTTCTAAATCACCAAGTAGAGAACGTCGATAGCCTCGAAATCACCAAGTAGAGAACGTCGATAGCCTCGAAATTACCAAATAGACAACGTCGATAGCCTCGAAATCACCAAGTAGAGAACGTCGATAGCCTCGAAATTACCAAGTAGACAACGTCGATAGCCTCGAAATCACCAAGTAGACAACGTCGATAGCTTCTAAATCACCAAGTAGACAATGTCGATAGCCTTGAAATCACCAAGTAGAGAACGTCGATAGCCTTGAAATCACCAAGTAGGCAACGTCAGCTGAGATTATTCTAAAGCTGCGTGATGAACCAGCCCTCGGTAACTTCCTTCTCCTTCCGTCAGTTTGAAGAGATTCCCGGCTCTTCAACTGAACGATCGGTCCAAACGTCTCGCCCCCGTGGACGCCATCTTGAGCAGAAAATCGTGAGACCAGAGACATAAACTCGACACCCACTTGTAAAGAAGATGTGTCCTCCAGACTTGCAGTCTTCCTGGTAACGACGGAGTGGGTGGGACCACGAACGACGGTCAATAGAAAGTGTTATCCTTTCCTTTTTTTTATATATATAGGCGTTCACTTTCTAAACACAAGGCAATAACAGCAAGTGGCTTATAAAAATAATAAAGTTCTTGTGGTCACGTTGGCAAAGGCTCCAGTCTCGTCCTGTTTGGATTGCCAGGTGCGAATGAGGTTAGAATTTATACCGGGCTCATCAGGAATAGTTTATCCCATTAATGAAGGTGCATTTCCTCTAAATTACCCTCCCATTGTTTATTGCTCTGGTTGTTGAATATAATAATTTAATAAGAAAACATATGACATCTTATTTAGTATAGGTGTAAAGTCTTAAAGACTTGTAGTCGACCTGCAGATTCAAAGTCCACTACTTTATTCGTGATAGTTTGAAAATAAAAAGAAAACTAAATATACATACGAGTTTTATGGGTGTAAACAAAGCAAATAATTGTACTTTTAATATTATTTTCGTGCTTCCTATATGTCTAATGTATAATTGGGTTGAGATTTACAATAACTAATATAACTACAGCACCAGAGTCACGACTCTGCGCAAAGTGGCAAAGCTGGATAGTACGGAATTCGAGTGTAAATAATCTTCAGTTAGGGTTTGCACCATGTAGCTACGCCTCGCGCATACCTCCCTTGACACAGCTTCTGTTTCTAGTCACAACAAAACAGTGCTGCTATCTACACCTCCCTTAACGCAGCTTCTGTTTCCAGCCATATCAAAACAGTGCTGCTATCTACGCCTCCCTTGACACAGATTCTGTTTCCAGCCATATCAAAACAGTGCTGCAATCTACACCTCCCTTGACACAGCTTCTGTTTCCAGCCATATCAAAACAGTGCTGCTATCTACACCTCCCTTTACACAGCTTCTGTTTCCAGCCATATCAAAACAGTGCTGCTATCTACACCTCCCTTGACACAGCTTCTGTTTCCAGCCATATCAAAACAGTGCTGCTATCTACACTGACTGCAATTATACTGTATTATACACCAACTGCATCCATAGAAGTTATGCTTCGCTGTCTCTAATGTAACAGTTGTAAGGCGTTTGCAATAGATTTTTTTTATTAATTACTTGTGGATATGTATACCAGGACTTATGGACCAAGACTCTGTAGACAGAGCAATCAGTTTCTGTTGCCTGCATTTCTTACGGACCATGGAATACACACCTTAAAGTGGGATGGAAGGGGACGCGAGAAAAGGCCATTGTTTTTACAATTTTTATAGCAAAACTTTTTTTGGTCAAAATAAATAAAATATTTTTCCTGTAAAAACATAGAGCTTAATGTTCTTCACATGGTGACTTCAATAGTTTGTTGAATCTCTGTCAAGGGTGTCCTTAAATTTAATAACAACATTGTCTCTTCATTTTAAAGGTTTGTCATCTAATGCCACCATGCTCATAACAGATATTCAACAACTGTTGATATCACCATGTGGATAAAATTAAAATCTTGTTTCTACGGGAGCAATATTTTATTTATTTTGGGTTAAAAAAATTACTATAAAAACTGCAAAAAACACTGGCCTTTTCTGGCCTTCCCTTCCACCGCAGGGCTTAAGATAAATGCATCTCCACTTTATCTCCACTCAGTGCACAGGGTAAGGATTGAACTCCAACCTCCAGGTCAAACAGCTCATTTAATTCTTCCAGCTATGATAAATTAATATACTCTGTAATGGCAAACCAATAAATATATTAAAAAAGGTTTACGTATACGCTAGTTCAGGTTCATTATAATGATGCCTACACGCTCCCCCATCAAGGCCTCCCAATCCTGCCCCTGGACAACGCTCCATCTTTCCTACCCACACTTCTAAAGGGGAAGGTCTTCGACCCTCGACGATACCAGAGGCTTGCACAATATTTTCGAAATATTGCTCTTCTTAATGACGTGTTGCCGAGGCCTTTTGCGGCAACGACAACGACTGTTCACGAGGGGACTGGAGGAGGGGGTGATCAAGGGACATTGCTCGTGCGTTCACACCTCCTAGTTCTGGGGGCCCACGCCACCCTAGGATCATTGCTAATGGCAGGATGACGTTTCCGCAAACAACAGACGCGAATAAAGCAGACAGGTCGTTGACTTGGACACTTTTATTTAAAGGTGCACTTCAACAGATGAACTCCATTATCACAATTTAATGTGAAACTTATATTAAGCAGTGGAGTTAAAATAGTATAATAAAATCGAGAGTAAAATAAGACTAGCTAACACACCATATGTCAAATGTCTCTCCTCCACCCCTCCCCCCTCCCCCCCAAAATATCTTTCAACTGCATACTTAGATTTTAGAAATGTATATTGGAGGCTAGATTAACCGAAATCACAAACTCTTCCCGTTGAATATGTTTGAAATTTAAAATTTTTGAGAACATTCTCTCTATGAAAATCTGTTCTGTAAAATTCTGGGAATCATTGACAAAAAAAAAATAGCTTCATATTTTAAATATAAAATTATTTTGATGAACGCAATTAACTAAAGAAAACTCCTTATTTAATCCATCTTCTCTAACTTTCTCCACACTTCCTATCCTTGCATACTCCCTTTGCTTCAGTAACATCCATTCACCGAGTCATACATGCTCTTTTTATTAATGTTTATCTTTTTCACATATTCATCTACAACATTTAACCACGTCTAACATGGCCTACCCCTTCCTTTTCATCCATACTCTACCTTCATATATTTGCTTCGTCAATACTAAACCTAATAAAATATATTAAATATTCCTAAGACTAAGTAAACGTTTGAAAACCGATTTTAAAGATAAAATAGTGTTTATTTACCACAACAAATTAAATTTACCCAATTTTATTAGAAAAATGTTGTAACAAATTTAATCTTAAGCTAATAAATCAATATTCACTTCAATTACTGCGAAATATTGTAATGTACACCCCATCTACTCTAAAAGATAAGAGTCTTACCTTAGCATATTACACTATAGCTCTTACTTATAAACCACACCATAGCTTAATTCTTCAAAGTAAGCTTGTCATCTTTCAGAGTAAATGGATTATGCATAATATCCCAGAATGACAACCATATAAAATAAATGTGTATTTTAATAATTATTATTTGGCAAAGCTTCGTACCCCCCTAAGAGCAGATAATGTACTGTTCTCAACCCTATGAATGTCAAAAAGGGACTCTCAAGAAACGCGAAAAGATACAGATTTTCACAATCCAAACACTTTAGAGACACTGACAATTATTAATTAACGTCCATTTTGTTTCTTCTTTTTTCCAAATTACTACCGCGAATAGTTTTCATTTTCTATAATGACCGCCTTTTTTCAGCCCAAAAAACTGTATCCAGCCTATCTTGTCCTGTGGCATGCCCCCCACCTTAAGACGACTCTCAACCTAAATAGACCTTGTCAGTAGTTTCACAAGATGCTCGTCAGCGTTCTTTGTGCCCTCAGGAGTAAACATGACCACGATTCCCAGCACGATTCCTGTCAGGAGTTACAGACATGCGTACGTTCGTAAAAAAAAAATTAAAGAAAAAAAGAAACTTGGCCACGTGAATATTTCTTAAGCAAACACAGAATTCCGGTGCAATATGCTCTGCCCGAGTCAACGACGTCGCCTACTGGGAGATTTCGAAGCTATTTTGTGAAGCGGGTTGCGTTTTAACTTGACGCACCTAAGCAGTCGAAACACTATAAACACCTGGACACCAATATACGTCATAGATAGAGAAGGAATAAAATGAGCAGTACATCCCACGGGCCTCTTATTTATCTACTGATACTTTCCCTTTCCTCTGACGAGTTTATACAGTCACTATACTATTTGATCTTTGAAAACAATGAAAAGCTTTTTTAAAAATTACCCTTATCTACTTGTTTTCTACTTCTAGATAAACATTTGCTTCACCGGACTTTTTTTTAATCCACATCCTGACAGGAAGACTCCTACAGGCAATTTTTGTAACCAAGCCAAATAGCCTAAGATGTAGCTAATCTATATATTTAAAAAAGCTAATTCAAGATAAAATAGATAATAATTTGGTGACACTGTAAGACCATTTTTAGAATTATTTAAGAATTCAACGTTATATCTTTAAAACTCGCAGAATAAAACTCAAATCTATTAACATGGTGACGTCACAGGTAGGCAACCTACCAACGTCCATAAAATAGTTTCAAATTTGTCCACTCTGCCACCGTAACGATCTTCTTGTGAGAGCCAATCAACGCTCACATGCAACAGACTCTGGTTCAGTGCGCGTGTGAAGTGTTATTATTATTAGGTGTTCTGTCTTACGACAGGTCCATTACTTTGTCAGTGAACTTAAGCCACTAATGCACCCTGTCCTCTGCCCCCTCTTCAGCCCCCAGAATTTTCTTCTTTCCTCAAGTCATCTAATATTTGAATTCTTCTTCTTAAGCTCCTCTTTCCCTCAAGCGTAACTAAAGACAAATCAACAACCCATCGAGTTGTTGAAGTGATTAGAAACCGACACATTTTAAATTGTACAAATGTGTTCTCAACTGTGTTTGAGTTGTGTCGTGACTGAAAACACTGGATTAAAAAAACAACCTAAAAGGTTTGTTTAGTCACTCGGAAACAAAACATGTTGATAATTAACTTTTTTTAGCCCGCATTTTACTACCCGCTCGGGTTATACGCTAATGGTTTTAGGGATTAGGAATGCTATATTTCGAGGAAATGTAGCCGCATTTGCGTTGATGTAGATTGAAAAACCATTTAGGAAAAAACCTCAGTACACCCGACCGAGATTCGAATCTCGATCTCCCCATCATCAACATGAGAGTAGCACGTTAGACCAGGAGCCCACCCTAAGTGGGTTGATAATTAACTGTTTTCTAATTTGAGTTGCAACGCATTTATAGTTCCTCAAAACATTTATGCAATTATTGTATTAACTCGCTGAACCAATTAAGCGGATTCTTATATCGAGGTACAGTATTTTCAGAGAACGTGCGAATAAAGATTAAGGTCATTCGATAGTAAACATTTTATTACACAATTTTAACAAGTGTATAGTAAATAAACTATAAATAATGATTCATTGATTTCAAGTCATTACAGTCACGTATTATAAGAGTCAAACTTGCTATTTTATGTTTTTTGCATACCATGGTCAAGGTAAATTTCATGCGAATATCTTGCTATATGAAATTTTATCCCAGCCAAAGCTATTATTTAGGTCCCGGGTTCGATTCCCGTGTCCAGGTGCCTTTTTCAATTTTCAGAATATGATAAAATAGTAAGTTAACCCCTCATAGCTTGTGAACTATAATGATTTGAAATATTTAAATAGCTATTTATAGCTTACTTGTTAAAATTGTGCAATAATTTTTTTATTTATGATTTTTTTAAATGTGTCATAATGCATATATGACAAATGTTTAAAAAAAGTGTCATAATGCATATATGACTTGGAGGGACATGACATCCAGGATTGATCGTCTTATGTGTAGACTATTAGTCACTCTGATGGCACAGAGAGTTACCCATAATAGATTGTCTACACGTTGTACCCGCAATGAAATGATAGTTAATATGATGTTGTGGAGCGGGGTGAGTCTTAACCTAACTTAAGACTGTCAACCAAACCCTGGTGACCGTTGGGATCATTCCCCTTAAAAGAAAGATCCCCAAGGTACCAACCGCAAATCGAACCCGGGACCCCTAGACCGTGGCCAAGTGCAATGACCACAACACCACGAGGCTGGTTTTTTATTATCGCATGACCTTAAGACCAAAAAACTGTACATTTCATTACAATCGAAACACATAATCAATTAATGATATAGCACTTGCGGTTGACCTCGAAACGGAAATAGAACAGTACCACCTTAGGTTAATATTTCATAACATCTTGTTTATGAAGGTTTTAAACACGAGACTTTCAAAACCTCTTTATAGACATTTGTTATCCAATATATGTGAAGCCAAGCTTATACTTTGACGATGTGAAAATCATGTGAGCCTTTGAAGTATCTTCAGAGAACCTACACAGTGGGGCATGCAGACTAAGGCGTCAGTCTAGTCTGGTTTGGTTTGCCGGTAATGTCGATGGGTCGAATCATACCAGAGTGTGCCGAGTTTTTATTTCCTAAGCATTTCCCACTTTAATCCAGGCAAATGCGATACCTTTTCTATAAAATCTAATTCCCTGATTCCTAACCCATTTAGTGTTAGTTTAATATGTGGATAGCCTAGCATTAACGGTTAATAAGTAGGGCGTGAAGTAAGAATTTTCCCAAAAAGTTAAAATTTTTGGCCAATTTTCAACAGAGGTTCCATTTAAGCAGCTTGAGCTTTTTTTTTTTCTTTAAACTAACTGAAATTTTTTCAGGACAAAAAATTTCCTGGAAAGAATTAAAAAGAAAATTTTTTAAAACGTAAAAAAGTCTACCCGTTTCGGTGGCCGCATGGTCTTCGGTGTCACTCTCGCGATATACTAAGACTGGGAGATCAGGGTTTGGATCCCGGTCGGGGTGTACTGAGAGTGGTTTTTTTACTTAAATGATTTTTCACTCTCCCTCCACGTAAACGCTCACATCTCTGTGTATGCTTACAGAAGGAAAAGTACCACGTCATACTAAGATAAAGGTCAGTTACCTTGCAGGCTATGGCGTTATGTTAATGATGGCAATGATATGGCTGGACTCTCAGTCAGGAGGTTCCACGGATTGGATAGATAAAGACCTCCTCTCTTCCCCCCTGTGATTATCTCGTGGTTATTATACCAGAGTCTACACAGAGGATCTACAATCGCATGTGGGCGACTTGTAATGGAAATGGCCCCCAACCCGCGAGTATAATGTTGCACTGTTTAACTGCCTACACTCGCGACCGAGGACCGATGTCTGGTCCGCCTCAAGAGATTACTTGACGTTCTTACCCAAGACTGCCACAACAGACGAGGAACCATCCTAGGCGAACTGTCCTACAATTTAAGGGTAAAGGTTATACTACACACATTTCCAGGACAACAACTTTTACATCTCAAACCCCATAAAGACCCCAACAAATACTTTTTTAAATTAATTTAAATATGACACAGATTTCTTTAAACCAAAATATAAAGTGCATTAGAAAGGCATCATGATTGTCTAACAGATGGCAGCACTAACTACATTTTTCCTTTTTACCCTTCAATTAAAAGGTATTATCTCAGACACCTTAACTCAGTCGGTAGCGTACTGAGATAAGGATCCCGGGTTGAACTTCCGATATTGCTGAAATGTTTATCATTGTTGAAATGTGGGTTTTTTCTCCTTTCCCAGGGGTGAATTAATGGTCGGTGGGCTGGGTGCTTTCTGTGTCTGTCCTAGATTTAAGTTAGTTTATAAGTCATGTGCTGATATAATCAGTTCGGAAAGAGCACTTTAAATACTACATAGATCCGTTTCGGTGGCCATGTTGTCTAACGCGCTACTCTCGCAGTGGACTAGACTGCCAATAACGGGAAGATCGAGGTTCAAATCTCGGTGGGGTGTAATGAGGGTTTTTAAATGGTTTTCTACTCTTCCTCCACGAATATTTTGGTACACTTCCTATAAATGGAACAAGGCCGATTAAGACTTGTTAGGACTAATGAGAACTACTTGAATGAAAAAAAGTAGCAGCTCCGGTCTATAAAACTGGTATTAACGGCCGTAAGGTTCATTGTGCTGACAACATGAAACCCTTTATCCACCACAGTTGGTACTATCTTTTCCAAAAGACTGTGGCTGTTCAATCCATATGGCTCAATCGTGGACTGTCTTGGTCCAGGATTCAAATCCCGACCTCCCAGGCCCAGAACTGATCACATCAATAAGCCTGCACTTGCTATACACATTCCGTCACCAGGGTTGGATGTAAATAGGCGAATCGTGTAGTTAATGATTGTCCACAAAACTCTTCTTGTCCTAATTCCTCACCAAATACTAGCCAACCACGCACACCCAACAGCGTAGTGTGTTCCTCATGATGTCTCAGCACCCGGCACGCGCGACAAGTTAATAACACACGTGTTACATGCACCACACCCTGGTTTAATTCACCAACCGGAGAGTTCACGGTTTCTACCTACACCGCCACCGTCGGGTCTTTGAACTTTGATGTCACCTGCAAACACCTTTCTATGATAACCCGCCCAACTGACTGACTATATGACGTCTAAGAAGACACGGGTGCCTAAAAAAAAGTTTACTATAATTATTTGAGGATTTAAGGAGTACTTTCTAATTATATCATCCCACTACTTATCGACTAACTTTAATTAAGAACAGACACAACATCCAGTCTCTCTCCCGTTAATGTATGCCTGTTGGCGAAGATAGTACCAACTTCTGCTATATATAATATTGCGCGTCTGGGCTACATCATTTGTAGCCCAGTTTGTGGACAGTTTATCCAGTACTAAAGTACCGTTGCTCAGGGGACGCCCGAATGTACTAATCTTACATCATTTCCATGGAGGCTCTTTCCATGTCCCGATGAGATGAGGTGATGGTGATAGTGGTATGAGGGTGTGGAACCAGCGGAAACACTCAAACCTAACTTAAGCCTAACTAACCAAACCCTGGTGGCAGTTGGGGTAATTCCCCTTTCGGGAAAAATACCCAAGGTACCGGCCAGGAATCAAACCCGGAACCCCTAAGCTCGGAGCCAGGACCAACTTCTGCTGATAGAAGGTGTCATGTGATCAGCACAACAAACCCTCCGGCCATTAATATCAGTTTTCTAGACCATAGGTGCTACTTTTTGATTCAAGTGGTTCCTCATTTTGTCCTCACGAGACTGAGTTTGACCCCCTCCCAGATTCAATGATTTACAGAAAATATGGAAGTGCCGGTGATCTAACCCGAGACCTATGGGCATGTATCCAGGAGCTCTGTCCACTACACCACGGAGGCGGTCAAGTAACTTTCATAATTGATAAAAAAAAAGTTCCTTTCTCTATAAATTAAACTGTATCTACCTCCATGGAGCGTTTACACGGTAGTCGGTTGTTGAGAGACTTGAACGCTAGTGTAGAACACGAACTCTGTCGTAATCAACATTTCTAACAACAAATTACTGCCCAGAGCGAATTAATGGTTTATAAATTGAGATTGATTTGTTTAGTTTAGTTTAAAAACATAATGAAACAGTGAACATACGACTCGCATACTAACTTAACCAAAACGATCAACAATATACATCTATATTGACCTTTTATCGATGGTGGTCACTTTGCATTTACTTTTCATATGCTCTAAGAGATTACGCCAATGTCCAATATTATGATATTGGGACCACACTTATCAATCACTTTTATCCTTTCTCATAACGAAAAGAGTAAGAAACTTCAAAATTCATCTCCAATGAAACTTTTTAATCATTATCATCATCATTATTATTATCATTAGGGTGTGCGAGTATTCGAAAATTCTAGTTCGAGTCAAGTTTTAGTACCGGCTCGAACTCGACTAGAAAATTTGAGTACTTGGGAATTCTTGATCTTTTTCTCGAAACTTGTTGGTTTTATTAATTGTATTCAATTTTAATGTATAATTTTAAAGAAAATAGTATACCTCAATATTTTCTTTTGTCTAGTAAAAATTTTTTAAATATTATATTAAATTTATTTAAAAATTCAAATTAGTACAATTATTATACCTTTTTTTTTTACAAAAAATGTGACTCCAAACAAATTATGTTTGCACCTATTTATTGTTCAGATATTACGGAAATTCAACTCGAGATATTGAACAATTGGCAACCCACTTCGGTGGGCACACGGGTTGTAGCGTACGCATATAGAATAGTTACGATAATGTGCTAAGGTTGAGGAACTTTTTTCTTAGCATCGCGTCATGGGCTATACACCTATGTACTAACCATACTAATCTGATAGGGATTAGGAAGGTTAAATTTAGAGAAAGTTTATCCACATTTGCATGTAGGTATAGTGGAAAACCCATTTAGGAAAAACCACCCTCAGTACACCCGACTGTGATCGAACTCCGATCTCCCCGTCTTCGTAAGTCTAATCTATTGCAAGAGTAGCGCATTAGATCCCTGCGGCCACCAAAGAGTGTATGAAGAAGGTTGAATTTAGAAGGAAGTATACCTACAATTGTGTGGAGGGAGAATATAAAACCATTTAGCATAAATCACCCTCAATACACCCGACCGGGATTCTAACCTCGGTTTCCCCATCTTCGGAAGTCCAGTCTATCGCAAGAGATAAGTCTTAGGCCAATATATCGAAGTGGGCTATGTTTATTTTCTTATCCCTGATCTATTGCTGTGGTTGGATGCATACATCCCTAACGGGTAGTAAGACGCAGTGAAAACAAAAAATAAAATGAGTCATAATGGAAGTTGCTCATTCTTAAAGACGAACCGCTAATGGTATTGTACCGAGGAACCGAATTAATATCGTAATACCCACGTGGGCCGTAAATCAAGGCCGTGACTCGACCCATTCAGTTTCTATATTAGGCCTGACACCACCGGGAAGAAAGGTCAGGTCATAGTGGACCCAATCATCTTCCTCGAGTGACGTCACTCGCCATCTCCTGGACGCCTCCCACTTCCTGTCCAGCGCTTCCTTTCACTTGTTGTGTAACAGAGGGTACTCTGGCCTCGCCCTAACTGACCGGTCTTCACACGTCAGATGGTGGTCTTGTACACACGTACCTTTAGTACGTACTAGAAACTTGTACTGAAAGATATTAGATCAGTTATTGACTAACACCTCGGTTAGTCTGACTGCCGATGACTGGAGATAGAGGTTCGAACCTGTACTGAGGGTGGCTTTTCCGTTTTCCCCTCCAGCCTCTCCCTCCACGAAAATGCGGGCACACTTTATATAAATATAGCCTTCCTAAAACCATTAACATATTTGGTACGTAAGCGTATAGCCCGAACAGATAGTAAGACGCGGTGCTAAGAAAAAATTGACGTTTAACTTTTTGTTTTACCATTTTTACTTTCTCACTATCTTAAAGGTAGAGAAAGTATTGTGATAGTCAAAAAGATCAAACTCGAGATTTTGATGAATCTCCACGTTTCATGACCCCCTGAATCCAAAAAAGTAGTTTTTGAATTCCTGTCTGTGTGTCTGTCTGTCTGTCTGTCTGTACCTCCAACTAGAGCCTAAACTATTTTACCGATCGGGCTAAAACTTCGTATCTAGGGTTTTCATAGAGTTGCCCCACGGGGTTTTTGGAATTGGATATCTAACCCTAAAATTAAGGGTAGTTTACAGAAGGGCAAAATTTTTTTTAAAAGATTTACTCAAAATTGGCTCTAACGATTTTATTAAAATTCGTATCTAGGAGTTGATAAAGATTTAAATGAAATGGTTATTTTCATTTTCCCATGAAAATAAATTTTAGGGTACTTTACAGAAGCGTAAACTTCCGTATGTCCGCAACTATTTGAGATACTAAATAACTTATCGATGCAAAATTGTTGTACTATTATAAATAAAAAACTTTTACCTGAAATATATTTTTATAAAACCAACAGTTTCTGAGATATTGGCAATATATTAATATAATTTTGTGAGCTTTAGTTTTGGAGAGATACTACTTAAGTTTTAATGCAATAATTATCCAATGCCGAGAGTAATTAAATACAAGTAAGTCTCTCAAAAAGTTTATGTTATTTTTCCTTAAACCTCTTAGAAAAATGTTTGTACAACAATGATCTATCTCCATTTTAGACTCAATTGTCAATATTTACATTTTTTATTGGTCAAAATTTATAAACGAGGAATTTAATAGCAATGCGATGACCTGAATATGTGCAACACCTAATAAAATTATAAAATTTAATTTAACCTGAAGTCGAAATTTTCAATACGAAGTGTTGACCATTGTGGACCCAATATAGATCTTTTTATTGGTCCAAACATACAAACGAGGACATAATTCTTTAAAATAAAATTTAAAACCGGGACACAAAAAATGTTTAACGTAAGTATAGTGCAACTTATGCTTGGGTTTGCTAGTGTGTTATTTTTTTCCACATATATATAAGAGTTTTGAGTAAATATCTCAATTTTTAAACAATAGAGCGAGAAAGTCCGTGCAGAGTTCTGTACCATTTATTTTCCATGTTTTAAAAATGGTTTCATTTTATATCAATTTATTTCTTCACTTTCGGCAGTGATATTGCATGTGATCAATTTTTATGAGGAGTTCAGAGCTAGAATCCCGGCTGGTGCATTTAGTGATAGCTTTCCAGCACCTCTCTAGGCTAGTGCTGTTGCATTTCCTTTCAAATACCCTCCGTCAATTTATTTCTTGGCTAGAGTCTTAGTATCCTTGATGGTGAATGTATTAATTAGATAGTCACTAGGGGAAATATTTAAGTGAAAAGGATACCAATTTTCAATAGTGCATTAAATTCTTGAGAAGAACCGTTTTTCACGTGGTTTAAGGTCAGGCTCGTATTAATTGTAATTTTTTTTTAAATTACACTTTAAGTACTACGATTGATTGTATAGAATTTTAAATTAAATCACTTGAGATGGTTTTTAAACGAAAAATCTTTTGAGCGGCCGCCATATTGAAACTGATAAGAAGATTGAAAAAACTATGCACATATATATATCATTCACCGAGGTTCAAAGAATGTTCCTCATGAATTTCGCTAAAATTTGTCCACGCATTTGACAGTTATTACCGAACAAACATCCAGAAAACAGATAAATATGATAAAAACAGAATCTCGCTACGATAATTCAATAATATATTATTTTGTATGTTTATATTATAATCAAATTGATAAGAAAAATACTATTAGCTATTCAACGACTTTTAAAATAAACGTTACATCACTTTAACATAATATATTATTAATTATTATTTTTGATCGTTTAATCTACCGAAACATATCTTCCTATAAACGTTCAACAGAGAATGTGTGTTGACATTTGTTCCGTTGTCAGGTTGTAATTAAAGCGATGTAAAACACGTTCATTGGCTCGATCCCTCGTCCCGTCAGATATCGTGTGGAACTGTTCCGACTCAGGGCAAGGACATCCTAGAACAAACGATACGGGTCATCCAACTCTTGGAGCGAGAGTTTCGATACTCACCGTCACTATCACTGGACAAACAAGGAGAGACCAGAGGAGTCGACCAAGTTGCCCAATAGACACGATTTTTTGGGGTTTTATTTCTCAATACTCCGTGGGAAGTAGGCTCTGAAGACTTTATTAGCGGCAATCGTGATGTCGGTAAGAATAATAGTCTATAGCTTATGAATATTTCGTGCGCTCTTATTTTTCTTTCTAAGAATAAAAAAAAAAAGTGAGATGATTGTCAAAACAATGAGATCGTACACGCACGTTTGTGGCCATACGGTCTAAGGAAGAATTTCCCAATTGGGGTCCACGAATAGTCCTGTGGGAGTCCGCGAAATAAATCTAAATTATCAAGCTATTTTTTATTTGTATTTTCACATCATATAATATAAAATATTCGCTATTCACAATTTGCTTGAAAATCTGTGGAATTTTTCATTACTGTCTGAATATTTATTTTTATTTTATTAATATTAATGGGTTACGCAGAGTATAGTACTAGAAATGTGTAAGTAGGTTTCTAATTTCCCTTCTTGTGGCGGCAGGTTATCATTGGCTTCAGGAGGTTCGCGATAGGGAAAAGTTTGGTAAATATTGGTCCAAGGCATTGGTCTCACACGATACTGTACTGGATTGTCAATGACAAGGAGGTTCAAGGTTCAAAATCTCGTTTGGGTGCACTGGGTGGGGATAGGAAGGGGGATGGGGGCGTTCACGTGTAGTTTATTACTTTGGTTTTTACGTCCTCTCTCCACGTTGACGCGGGTACGCTGCCTAGCTACCTAAATCAATCTTATGCCTTAACGGCGTTGTCTACCTGGTGAATTCGAAGCTACTTTTGCGAAGGGGATTGTATCTTTATCTCGACGCACTTGAGACTGTACGATTGGAGAGGGTAACGGTAATTTTTTACTTTTTTTGTAAGGACGCTACCTGCTAGTACTAAATCAACTATCCTTCACCGTTTCTACCGCTGACGAGCTATTTGCGATGCACTTTCCTCGTACCACTTGAGACTGTCAATCTAGAAGAGAGGGAACAATTCCGTTCCCTTTGAACGAGACCTCACCTGCTGATAACACTTCCCCTCTTCCGCTGACGAGTAGACACATTTACTATTCTATTCGCTCCTGGAAGCATTGACTTGCATTACAAAATTAACTTTTTCTTGTTTCTTATTCAAGATGGACATATGCTTACACTGATTTTTTTTAAATCTGAATCCTTGAAAGAAAATTTCTACAAGGCTATTTTCGTCATACAAACCAAATAGCCTAAGCTAAATTCAATTTTTTTAAAAAATCATTTGCAAAAATCTACTTGGAGATCAAAAAATGCGATGACAATGTAATACCATTTTTCGAGTATTTTTTTAAGAATTTATACTTTTTGTTTCCACTGCTATGTCTTTAAAATCTCGCTGTTTAAAACGTAGATATATTGACATGGGAAATACTAACTTGACTTGCAGTGAGTGACGTTATATGTCGACAACGTCTTTAAGTAAAACCATTAATAGCCATTTAGGGGGAGGGGGAACACCTTGATATATACGACCATTATTAAAACCATGTTCTCTCAGTCACTGTTAAGCCAGACAAGGTAAGACTGACACCTCTGTCTCCATGATCCCCGATGTGAGTGACAGGGCTGTTAGAATTAAGTAACCAGTTTTGTTTGATTATATCCCCCTCCCCCACCACGGTCACGATTTGCAAAACCGAGTACGACTCCCTAACCTCTTCCCCCTTTCATAAGAGTGCAATAGAAAGTGTTGCAGTCTGTGACGGTGACCCCCAACAAACCGTAACAAACCTCAACAGAAGGCCGGGCCTCGGTTGGGTTGGAAGGTTGAGTGAGACAAAGTGAAAGTCATGTCTATCTCTCGATGTTCTTGTTCTCTTGGTTAACCCCTCTCAAGACAGTCAGTACCGCTGTTTCATTGCAGAAAATATCAACAGAGATGACCTTTGATGATGGAAATAACGGAACTCCTCACTTGGTACGTGACATCACTATTCTACTGCATCAGAAGAGGCATCATGGGAAAGAACGATTCACTTGTTGGTGTAGTTCACACTTGCTTTGTTACTTGCCATTATCTGTTTATTTTTATTTCATTAGTTCACTCATTTCCACCAAGTTCAGTTGAAAGAAATATCAGAAGTTCGGCAAGTCTTTCTTAGCGAATACAGTCTTTTTTAAATTGGGAAATCCTTAAAAAAATTATCCACTCATTTCCGTGTGGTTTTATAATAGAAAGAAATATCTTAGTTCAGAAGTTCGGCAAGTCTGTCCAAAATAAATAATTCAAGGTTACAAGATGTAACCTCCGTTTACGCCGAAAGGTAACAGTCTTACCTTGAATTGTTCCACTTTAGCGTGTTTTATAATATAGGGACGTCATGTCAAGCTCGTTTAGTAAGTTTTTTCCAGTGATGTAGAGGACAGGGTTCAAATTCTTACCGGGTGAGCTACGAAAATGGGGATGGATGTCATCAAAACTTCACTTTGCTCATCTTTTCTGAGAATTAGTGTAGCCAAATGAGTCCAGACTGGAAGAGGACTAGATCAGACGAGGAAAAAAAAAGTCCAAAATAATTTAAAACCATCTTGAAAGTGTCTTGACTAAAAGTGTGTACGCAAACGTGCACTACAAGTTTATAAGCATTGATATTATTTTTTAAAAAGGTAACAACTGAGGATCACATGACTTGACGTGCGAATTTATGACTGTAGCTTTAGTAAATTTTGTCACAAACGTCCTTTCTCTCCAAAATTAACAACCTAGTCCACATTGACATACAATATATAAAGGCAGATATTTTTCTAGATGGTAAAAGATAGTCCGTGTCTCTTCCATGTTCGTGTTGGCCGTGGATGTCACGAACCGCATTTGTCTATCCCTCTCCGAGCATTTCCAATTATTACTCACGAGTTGGCCAACGATTGAACCCGTATCAATCACTGCAATCTTTCTCTCTACCACTCTACCACATACCACAATCCGGTTGGTGGCTTACCACAAGTCTCGCCGTTCAAAGAGAACAAGAGATATCGGAAAGTGTTGCACGCAATTCCATTGTGCAATGAAACAATCGCTGCACGAAGTACGATACAGAACAGTTTTGAATACGTTCGTGTGGCAGGACTTGATATCACCAAACCATATCGTATCCTAGACTGGAGTGAACAAATAAATTAGCTAGGTGAGGACTGTTGCGACTGGCATATCAGCTCGGTACAGCACAGCTCAATTTTCATAAGCAGCTCCTTTTAAAAAAATAGAAACGTGTTTTATTGCTGTCAACATTGATAACATTTGCTACATTATTGTGTATTATAGCTATCAATTATATATATATATATATATAAAGTGACAGCTGCAGATCGCTCAACTTGACGTTATTACGTCTTACGACATTCCCAATCATTTTGTCAGTGAACTTAGACCTCCAATGCGCTCTGTCCTCTTCCTCCTCCTTCAGCTCCCAAATTTTCTTCTTTCCTTCAATTCTTCCAATATTTAATCCTCCTCCTTTTTAAGCTCCTCTTTCCCTCAACCTTTACTTCTATGACGTCGTGCAGAAGACAGTTCCTCCTAAGGATGTATCTGATCCAGTTTTCTTTGTACCGAAGAATCACATCCAGAATTGTTCTCTTCTCCCCCATTATTCTTGGGACTTCTTCATTTGACATCTTGTTTGTCCACATGATCCTCTCAAGTCCTTCTCCAGCACCACATCTCAAAGCTCTCCATCACCCCGAGAGTCCAAGTTTCTGTTCCTTACAACGTGATGCTCCAAATATTCCATTTCATCAGTTTCATCTTCAGTTCCAAACATAACTTGTTGGTCATCGGTAACCTCTTGAATATGTAAAAGTAAATCTAGGTAACTTTCCTGTCAGATAAAGTTCTTCCCATGAAAATTACACTATAACTGTGTTAAATAACTGAACTTTCCAAACGCAATGGCTTCAAAGTCCAAAAAACCACCGTGGCAAAGGGACCCCTTCACAGCGCCCCCTAGACAACTTAACCCCCACCCCCCAATGTCGTCTAACCTTACCAAGGAAACTTTGAATGCACGTGAGATCAATGACTTCCCCCAAGTAATTTTTGCAATATTCAACGGCTTTAGAAGCCATTCAAAAAGCAGTTCCCTTCATTTTTGTCTTCCTTTATTTCACTTTTTCTTCTTTAAATATATTCCTCTACCCTCTGCCATCCTACCCAAAATTCTTACGAGTGTTTCGAACGCAACACCTTGACCCTGGGCTGGTCGCTATTGTCTAAGTGTGTTGTTAAATTAAATAAATGCTTGTAAATTTGAAAACCATGGAATTTATTTTCATCGCATCCTTACTTATGCCTGTCTGGGCTATACTCATACTTTGCTCTCTAGAGGAGGCTAGGAAAGTAGAATTTAGAAGAAGTACACACAAATGCGAGTCAAAGGAGAGCACTTAAGGGTTAAAGAAAAACTCACTTCAATGTATCCGGCCGGGATACAAACCCTGACCGCCCCGTCACCGGAAAACTATACGAGATGATACCGACATCTTTGTACCAATGCGGGTATATATTATTAAAAAATCAATTATGAGCATCAAAATTCACAAAATGATTTTATCAGCATACGAGCATTTCTATGAGCGAGAGCGAAAGTTCCTACCAACTTTAGCGGGAAAGGTATTTTCACATAACTTCCAGGGTTCTTTTACATGTCATAATTGACATGGGACCGACGGCTTTGCTTCCCCTCCGTAGGAATTTGTGCTACGAATTTTTATCACTCAAGAAAAATCCGTCGACCCCGGCTGGTTTTGAACCCAAGGATATCGGGTCCTGAGGCAAGCACACTACCCCCAAGGCCACCGAGTCAACCATAGTAATTCGAAAAAGCTTGTTTTCTGTAAAATTGTTCGGGCACAGTACAAGGAAGTATTATTCTCACAAAAAAAGGGGATATTTACTTACTTAATCCATAAAAAATGTAATACTCAAATAACGTTGGCAATTATCACGGATACAACCTGCATAACAGCTGTGGAATAATACAGTGTTCTTTACCTTGGTCGTTGTTTTCATCCTTGTTTTGAGACTAGTTAACATTACACTTTTTTTTCATAAACTGGTTTGTGTGGATGAAATGTTTAATATATGGGTTTTTAATATATATAATATAATAGTATATATATATATATATAATAGATTTAATTAAAACCTCTTTGGTTGAACATCTTTTCAAACTATGGTATTAGGTTTTATTTTTGTCCGAAATTCAGGGAGAATCTCTGTTCAATTTGTATCTCTTCTGTGAATGCGTGTGTACTTAAACCTCGGCGAAATTTAGGGCCTACGTGGTTACCAAATTACGCGCAAGTTTCCATGATAGCTACTTGATTATCCAATAGTCGCCATGATAGATGAATCGCACATAATTAAATAAGGAAACATCTCCATTGTGTATGGTGTGTTATAATACCACTACATAAGTAGTCGTTCTCCGAAAAACAGTATGGATGATGAATAAATACTGTTATATGCTGGTAACAACTATATCAAGCGAGAGGGGAGGGGGGGAACCGCCTCAGGGTTATTAATGCATTCAAACTGGTCGTTCTACAAGGTCAAATGAAAGTGAGTGTTTTTTTTAACATATGAGTAAATATCACACCAAAGATGCGAGAGAGAGTCGTACAAAAACAAAGATACATACCATTACATTCTTCACATTTAGTTGACCCAACAAAACAAAGCACAACCCCAAGCAAAAACAAATAGAATACAATACTCATAATCCATTGTAAAAACATAAACACTTCAATCAGGAGACATATAGATCATTGTTGGAAACGAGCTAAATGTTTCGAACATATGTTTATTTCAACCTTGAAACTTTTCATTGTTCCTAGCAACAATGCCAACACAAATTATATTACAAAGATAATGAATAAAAAGATGGAACACTACAAATCCTTTTTCTGGTGTTTTCTAAAGATACCAGCCCTTTAAAAACATAATTATTGTCGACTGCAACAATCATAATATACAGAGCACAATCAAAAGACATATTATAAACAGTTAAATATGAAGTAGATATTCAACAATATTAATAGTTTCTAATAATGTTCATGTTTATTTGGTAAGAAGTAGAAATAATTGATAATATGGTTAAATCTTCGCTTTTAATCCCTTCTCCTTATTATATATAGATTTCTTCTATGACGACGACATGGAAAGTTGTGAAAATTTTATCTAGTGAGATGATCAACAATGATTGATAATATTTATTAAAAGTAATAGCTGCATATCACATGACCTGATGTATGCATATGTGAAAGAAGATCTAATAGATTTTATAGGTGTCAAATAAGGTTATTCCTATGAAAATAATACCTAGGCCTACTGTAGTTTTGCTAACGTTTGATTCCTGCTGAATATTTTAAAAATATTCTCATTTTTTTTCAAAGAGAAGAATGTTGTTTTAAAGGTAACGTTTATGACTAAAAACTATTCCGATCAAACTTGATAAACATATAGTGCTCATATTGTATGACAACTTTTTTTGTTGTTGTAAGATTGTGACACCCTCAAAATGGCGTTATAAAGGATAACGAGTAATCTAAATACCCATGTTAATTATAAACTACGCTTCGAATCTACAGTTACAGGACCAATAGATTCGTAGCCCTTTTGCCCTTAGTGACGTCACGGCCACAGATATATAATTTTGTTGAGTCCAACTCACAGAGCTCTTGGCTAAGCATTCCTCTCTAGTTGAAAGTACGCGCATGTGCAGTAAGTTCAAACGACGTAACAACTAAGAGAAAAGTTGATCTCGTATTGTAAAGGGTCCATGGTTAGAGACTAGCAGTCTTGGGTAAAAAATGTATTGCACTCTCCAAGGAACAACTGAGGTTGTTATTCTTTTAGTGTTTAAGTCCCCGGGCGTTCCTTTCGGCGACATGAGAAAGTTGAAAGTTATATAGCATTAACATGTTTCCGTATTAGTTATTACAAAAACTAGTTTATCTGGTACACTTCAATAAACTCGCACATTAAGAATACATTACATTTAATTCAGTCCAAACACGATTTAATGTAACCTATTTGAACGGAACTAAATTATTTAACTTCATACAAACAATGACTTAACGTGATGTTTTAACAGTCATTGTCACCCAAACCATTGACTAAGTGGTATAGTTAAGTGGTAAATGGTCGATTACAAGTTTAGGGCACACCGGTTCAATTCCGTGGGGGGGGCTGAAGATAAGTACTATTTGGTATCCAGTTAGTGGTTTTTGGCAGTTACACAAATTACTCTATATTCTTTAATACATTCATACACAAAGTCATGTAACCTAAAGATGTCACTTTTAATATAAAGTATGGTAACTATATATAATAAAACATGTAGTAAAATAACAGAATGTTGGCAAAGAAAGCTAAACAAAAGCAGTATTAGTAGGCAGTCGGGAATAAGCGCTTGTCTCGTCAAGTCTGGTTTGGAAAACAAGCACACAGTGTTGTATCTACCGTGTAAAATATTCTTCAGTAATACACCCTTTAATAATAATTTATTCTCACGCGAAAAACCTGTATAAGAGTTTTATTTTTATTTATTACGTAAAGCACTCCACAGAAAAATAATTAGAGCATTTTCGAACAATTTTACATTTTTGAAATCCAACATTCAGTCATTTTCAAACAATTTTAAATTTTCAAAATTCAGTTTTCAATAAACCACCATTAAATAAATATTTTTATGCAAATAATGTGAGAAAAAATATATATATCTAAAGAATTTGTCCATACAAATATATATATATATAAGTTATTTATATATTTGTATAGTTATTTATCATTAAAAACACTTAACAGATACCCATCTTGATCAAAATCATTAGAACAATCTCTAAACAATTTCAAAGCATGTATCTATTAAATTGAATAAATTCTTTAGAACCAAAATAATTCAAATTTTCAAAAATCAACAAATTAATAATTACCATTTATTTTTGAACAAGATTTAAAACACACAAAGTATTCTGTCTGGGACGAAATCCATCAAGTCGTTTTGGTAGAAAGAATTGCTAAACCTTTTTTTTGTAGTTTGGATACACAAAAGCGTGTCAACAAATCTATCATAAGCTAGAAAATTGTAACGATTACATTACTTTACCTATACGAGAAAGTAAAAACGACTTAAATACTAAAGTTGTGAATTTTCCTTGTGCTTTCAGGATGATGGCTCAGAGTTACAAACTGATAGTGGCGCTCCTGGCGGCGTTCGCGTGTTACTGCGATTGCGCGGTCCCGGACAAAGCTGTGAGCGTGGTTGGCTCTAGGAAGCTCGCGACTGCGCATGACTGTAACGGTGCGATAGCCTTCTCCGCGCTCGGCGCGCAGCCCAAGGCGGAAGGCTCAACGAGCAAGCTCGCCTTCAGGAATGTTCTGGCTGACAAAGGGGTCGGTTGGAGCAAAGACTCTGGGAGTTCACTTGCTTCTGTCCCGGACTGTATCAGTTTTCCTTTGCAGGAAGCGGTACTCCTGCAACGAGGTGAGAATAGAGTCTGTTCATGATAGGTTTTTACCTGGATGACAAGTTCAAAAATCATATGTTTAGGTTTTGGGTTGGCAACGCTTGTAAAATATCACTGTTTTGTAATAGATGTTAAGTTTTTTAATTACATGTTATATCTACATTTAAAATAACGTAAGTTTAAGTTTTTTCACATTATTTCATTACTTTTAATAATTTCTTTTTATCAAATCCGAAACAATATGTTAAACATAATTAAAAGTACTTACTCGTATTCTTCGTTTTGGAATGGTAGCTATGATGTGTAATATAGTGCATACATTAATACCTTTTAATACAGGCGTCAAATTTACCTGTAAAAGAGAAAATGCTTGTCATTTATTTAATATATAATAAATTATTTTATGTTTATTTTATCGTATTTCAAAATATTTAACCGAATAAAATATTTTTTTATCCATTGCGTAGGTGCATCATTGTAAAGAACTTGTTTCCGCCACGTTCAATCATGTGGTTTGAATTCGATGGTCGCCATTTTGAAGCTATGTTAGTTAGTGAAAGTGATGTGAATAATATATTTATTTTTAAGTGGAATAAAACGATAACTAAGCTTTGTGCCTGACCTCAAATAAATATATAATTAATATTGGCCTAAATTAATGTGGCTAGCTATCACATTCATACATTACCAAATATTTTCATTACAGTTATCCAAAGTGACATTGTGTCAGCTGTTGGTGTAGGGATATATTATGGACTATTTCTAGTAGCTTTTTGAGCTGTCATCCAAGTAAATTAAGATCGTCAATGTATTGTAGCAATTATTTTTTTTGTATTCTTTGTATTGCTAATCGACCGGGCTATTCTTTAATTACACACATGAGAAAAAGATGAGGAAGGTAGAATTAAGAGGAAATTTACCCGTTCCTATGAGGATTGAGGCTGGAAAACAATTTTGTAATAAAAAAACCAACTGTAACTCGAAACTCGTGATCCCAGTCACAAGAAATCCAATCTTATGCGACTGTGATGCCATAAAGTATCGGTTTCCAACTTAAAATATCCCGAGGGCCACAATTTAATCCACAGGTCTAATGACCCTTCTGAATCGATTGAATATATCAACAAACAACTTACAAACTAATTTAATTCTAGAACAGGCACCATATCCTGTCTCCCGTCTCATAATTCATCACTGTGAAAGGGGAAGCCCCAATTCAACCAATAAAAATTTTCTCGGACATTCCGGGAGTCAAACTCAGTAGGCAGAGAACTGTGTTGGACTGTTAGAACTAAGCTAATAGACTTCAGTTTATATTCATTCGTGAATATCATTCAGAATCAGCAGTCTCATTTTTTCCTTCTTCTGACATCATTTGTTACAGTCGCTAGACACGTAGTCTTTGTATCTATAGAAATATAATGAAGAGTTTATATGTTTATCATGAGCATGAACAATATCTACCGCACCCCTGAGGTCTGAAATTTTAAAATTAGTAGCCCCTGTGCACAAACATGTGCACCTGAAACTTTAATTATACATTTTTATTAGATTTTTCAAATTTATCAAAAAACTGGGCCATTGCGTGGCTACCCCGGGAAACGCCGGGTACTTCTTCTAGTTTTAAATACGATTTAAAAAAAATGGTTAATACAATCATGTAAAAAGAAAACATTCAAAATTGATCATTGATTCCAGAGTTTATTTTAAGGTCTCGAGTCGACATCCGAATCCCCAGATCGTGAGAGATGATTACAACGCACCAAACAAAAGTGTACTATAGTCACGTGGCAGATAAACAGAGACTGCGCACGAGGTAGTAGTTCCCGTTTCAAATGGAACAGTGACGTCACGAACTGGTACAAGGACGTTCCACGCGGCTCGTAGTTGAAATGACAGAGGTGCATTGGCGCGGTTTGACCTTTTCGCAAGTGTTGCCAGAGACCTACACCATAAAGTGACTTGCAGCAGTGCAGTAAATTGTATCAGTTAGCTCGGCGGCTCAGTCAGTAATAAATTGCATTCTCACTTGAGCAATGTAGCTAAAAACTAGATCTATGGCATCTATGGTGTAGCGCATGCGCATCACGGAGTTACCAAAATGCTTGTTATCCATTCGCATTCGTAGACGCAGTTATGAGGTTCGTTTTTAGAGTGACAAAAAAAGTAGAAAGTAGGCTACATTTCTAATGTATGAACCGGTTGTCTTCTGCTAAGAAAACATTTCCTTTCATTTTCAGATGTTATCAATGGGAAATTTATGGCAATACATGATTTACAAACTATAGCTTTAAAACAGATACGACACAATAGTAGTGCGATATTATATTTTGAAAAAAGGCTGCTAGTCGTTACTATGGTATTCTATTTGGCAAAAAAAAGAAAAATTTTACCACGTAAACGCCGATGGTAGTTTAAAATTATTGTTTTAAATAGAGTTTTGAGAAATGTGAAGTTGAAAATGCACAGATAATGTGTTTCTCTAACAGTGTTTATTATTAATTGTTCATGTATTCTCTTTGGTGAAATGAGATGTTCTTTTTTCCCCCGCTATGTATTATAACGGCAAAGCTTCGGGCGTAGATGGGATCACAAGTGAAATGCTCAAGTGTTGGGGGCATGGTACTACTTGCCAGGTTGTGTGAGTTGTTAAATGTGAGTCCTGGGATTTCGAATTTTCTCTAACGACTGGAAGAACGCTGACATTATTCCTTTGTGTAAAGGCAAAGGCAGTAAGAGTGAATGTAAGAATTATAGGGCAATTAGTTTGTTGAGTATTACAAGAAAAGTTTTTGGGATAATTTTAATTGAGAGGGTGCGTGAAAAAACTGCGGACAATATATGGGGTGTACAATGTGGATCAGATATTTGCATTGTAACAAGTGATTGAGAAATAAATGGCAATAAGGTAAAATGTTATCTTTTGTACAATATTCACAGTTTCTTGCCTGCCCCGTAAGGGAACGGCGTGATTAGGTATGTATGTATGTATGTATGTATGTATGTATGTATGTATGTATGTATGTTTCTATAACCATATAGACCCTATATTATTTCGTTTCGCATCTCACGAGCTATATCCTGTGAGTATAAGTGAGAAGGAGCAAGAAAGACCGCGTGATGCACCGTTCTATTTATTTATCTTATACTACTACCACCTGTATGTATGTTTGTTATAGACTTTCCTTGAAGAAGAAGCTGTCCACCAGCGAGGAGTGGACCACGATCGTGTCCACAGGACCTGGAGGGGGTGCCAACTTCGCCATCACCGACATGGACATCGGCGATCAGGCCGCCGTCTGGCTTGAGGCCGGCGAACTACTCCCGGACGTGAAGACCTCTTCCTTCAGTCTGTTCCGCCTCGCCAAGAAATGATGGAGGACCTCTCCTTCGTATTCCAGAGACTAGAAGATCCGTACAGTAATGGTAGGGAGACACTGCATGGTTGGAACGAGTGTTAAATCATAAAGTGCTCTGTGCGATTCAACTTTAGGTTTTTTTTATTTAAAAACAATAATGATTTGGCCAAAGACAAAAATATTCAAAGCAATAGATTTATTATTCCTAGACTTTTCATTCTTTGTCATTATTACCCCAGTACTAAGCGTGACCAACAATTATTTGTTGTTATGACGTCAGTTGAGGTAGTAGATTACATGACATTTTGTTTAGACTTGAGTTGATGCGCTGTCTAGGAATAATAAATATGTTACCAAACATATGAATAACCCAAACAGTTATATAAAATGAATTATATCCAAAAGTTATCAAATTAAAATAAATATAGATCTTCCAAAGGTAAATTAGATTTAAAGGCGTTTTATATAAATATCATTATTTTTAAAGAGCTCTTTATACATATTCAGAGAACGATCTTAAGGTCACTATGTTAAGTCTTAGAATAAAGTTTTTTTTTAAAGTCCCTAATGTTTTTAAGATAGGCTATGCAGTTTTCAATATTTCAAAGGCTCTACATTTCAAAAATAGTCGCTATGTATAGGATGATGGCTGTTGTGAAATTAATTGAATCGTGCAATTAAATTTTTTGTCAATATGGGGGTACGACTCTGCTTTGAACTATGGGCCCCTAATTTTTTACTTTTTATAATTTCTTTATAACATACTAATTGTAGCTTTGATTTTTTTATACAAAATGTTAAGATCCTGTACAATGAACTTTTCCTTTTAAAGCTCTATTTTGTAATATAGTTTAAAATATTATATAAATCGATTCATAGCTGCACTGTCTCCCTATCGTTCAAATATACTCAGACTATATTTTGGAAACATAATATTCTTGAAAAAATAAGGTACAAATATTGATCTTACAGGCCTATTGATTTGTTGTACTCTGCTTTATTTTAGTGAAGCTTATTTTTCTATTCTTATCATTAATAAGTCTACAGTTTAAGGCAATATAATTAGTTTTTAGGCTTTGAGCTTAGATTTTTTTTTACAATACTGTGTTGTTTTTATGTTCGTGATTTTTGAGTCCCACCCATTTCAAAAGTTATTCATAATATGTTCCTAAACTGTGATAACTATCAGTTTTATGACTAACATAAACAACAATTCTGATTTAGTTTAAAATGAATATGCTATAATGACTGTATTATTTCATTCAATAGCGCTTCTAGTCCAATATTATAGATTTTAAAACAAATTTGAATGAAAGTGGTGAACGGATATCTTATGACAAGTGTAAAAGAAGGAACTATCTCGAATTTTAATCTAGTATTTTATCATATCACTCCTGAGAAGTCACGAATATGCTTACTAGACAAAAAATTGCTAACATTTTCCATATATTTGTTTTATATTATAATAAAACTAGCATATTAAATGTAAAACAAATGCTGTTACTTGTGCTAGAGACATCTAGTATCGCTTTTTGTAATTAATATAAGCTATATGATTTGCCCGTGAATACGATATTACGATTATATCCGTATATTGTTTCGAAAGTTAGTGAGAAGTGCGACTATATTAATTGTAAGGGTTAAATCAGTAACATAGAATGCCATTTGAGGAATATTGTTTGGCGAGTAATGAGTATTGAATCTTACTTTTAACGATTCAATTCTAAAGTACAAACGATAAAAGGAGAACCAATCTTTAAAATAGAATATGGGAGCAAGGAAGATAATAAATATATCAGATAGATTTTGATCTCGATGTGAAATATAGTCAATTAATTTCCTATAATTTTCAGTGTTTTACAGGTACATTTTTAATAGTCGTTTTGTTTGTCCCTCTAAATAAATAGATACAAAGTTTATCGTTCAGCCACACAAATAAATGTGTACAATATCTCATTAATAATTATTAGTAATGACATAACAGGGCATCGATTTAACAAGTGGATGCATTTTGAGTGGAAAAACGTGAATTCATTGACGGCATATTAATATCGCTTGGACCTCTACTTTTTAAACATTTGTGTTTAGTCACACTTTTTGAAAATATGAATTAAACAAATTATTTTTGGTCAATACTTTGGCGATTAAATTAAATGTCCTTATCTGTATTAACAAGATGAAAATTTGAAATAACGTAGAGCCAATAGGTCCATTTTGTCACTTTTAATAGGTACACTTTATTTTCTTCATAATTGTAGCTTTTGTATGATCTAGTCAAGCTGTTTTTGAATCCACGTCTATGAAAAAGTGTTAAATTCTTGTCTGAATGTCTTATATTTTATTAAAATAGTTCTTCTATGTTTATCTTCACTGTAAAAGAACAAAATCTTACTTCTGTCTTTCTATCAATTTGTAGTGTAAACATTAATACATATTTTTCGCTATGAAAACTTTGGAAATGCTGTAATAAGCCTAATAAAATTCGCAATTTCTTCTTTAACTAACGGTGCTTTTCTATTTTCTTTGTAGTGTTGTTTATTTTCTCATTCCTTCTCCTTTTTTCACTGTCATTCTTTGGTATACACACACAAATACATTTCGGAAATGGTTGGGTGAAAGGTATTTTTAAAAGTAGACAGTCTTTTCATGATTTCCTTCCTTCTCTTCTTGGGTTTCCCGTGGAACAATATTTTTGTATGGGTTGGCAAAGTATGGTATTCATTTACACGCTTTACACAGTGCACACACCAAGTATACTTTATTTACTTGCTTAACATTCTGAAAATATTTTAAAAGTGGTAACTATGGTGTGGTGAATGTGACTAACAGAGGCCATGGTGACAAAATTAATGGTATATTCAAATGAGTTAGTCTCTCCCAATGTTCCGGTTAGTAAGCCATTGTTGGAAGGCCACAGACAATAATTAACCAATTAAGTCACATCACAATCAGCACTGTACTTAGTTTTTAATTTTAACCCTACGTTACAAATAACTTTCATGGAAAATTAAATTATAAACACACGATACGTGCCTAAATGTCTATTCATTAGGTATTTACAATAACTATTTAGAATAATTTGAAATTACAATATGTCTTTGAACGTGAATTGGTCGGTTTTATGACTACAACCTTAATTTGTGTGGTTATAGTCACTAAAATCAAATACATTGTCCATTAAAGAATAAGAATAGAGTTCACATGTTACAATGATGCCAATTGACACTATATTTATTACTAACCATTGCCCTTGTGCAGATTGTCGTTGCATGGATAGCTTTTCCCAATAACTCTGTAGCAGTGACGTCATTAAAGGCAGGAGTATTGTGATACTATTTGGTTTCATTCGATTAAGATTTTATGCGTTGTCTAGTAGACTTTTGTATATATTTTCATAGACACAATTTATTGTTCAGGCACCTCAAAAGCGAAAAGGAAATTTTTAAGTCAAATAAAGAAGTATTTTCATCAACACATTAAATAAATTAAGTAATTTTTGTTTCTAGAAATGTCAAACTCTATTTTAGTAATATCGTTTTTGTTTTTTAACAAGAGGTGTGGATCAAAATAAAGTAGGTAAGGATGGATTGGGATTTGTATTATCTCGTGGCTATGAACGTGCGTAAGACACCGGGCTAATAATTAGAGGCTTGGAGCAAAAATCGACAGTTGATCTTATAAAATGTTCGTTATTTAGAGTGATCTGGAGAGTAAGCTATCCAGATTTATTATTTTTGTTTCTTTGGGAGGGACGGGATTTGGTTCAAAGAACAAAGAGGGGATGAGTAACGAAAGGGCTGGACTTGGATTTGTTGGGGCTCAAAATAAAATGCCGTGGTGCAACCACGGGGCAGTGGGGGGTGTCTGATCATACCTGCCCAGGCTGTACGCATGGTGCAGACACAGAGGAGGCAAGAGGTCCAAGGAGTCATCCACTCTGACAACCAAAAGACACGGCGGCTCTCGCCCTCCGATGGGCCAAGATCTGAGAAGAAAGATCCTTCAGTTCTTGTAGAAGACTTTGAACCGAGAGTAATCGGCCCAGAACAACCCTGTCAGGAGTCAAAGGGAGGAGTGTGAGGACATGTGGATGAGAGAGGAGAAGAATACTTAATGTCGAGGAGGCCATCCACAACCTGAGATTCACCATAGCTATTTTCCATCAGGTGTGTGTCTATATTAATAACATTATATTAGTTCATTTGTACTTTCTAAACGCATGTATTTTAATTGGGATATTACTTACAAACTAACTTAATATAAGAAAATACACGTACAGTTATGGATGGACTGGCAGATTTCAACTATAAATTATGACAAAACTTTAGCATATGTACTTTCAAAATCACTGTAAAATCAGTGTAAGCTGAAGTGAAAAAGGGAAGTATTTATATTTTTATCACTGGAAAACTTAATCCCAAGACTATTTCAGCTACGTTATCGATGATTACGTCGCTATTCTGTCCGCTTAAAACATCAGTTTCTACGTTCTTCTGGCATGAGCAAAAATTATTTTAAATTGTCTTGAAAATTCTTCATGGAAGGGAACTCAGGTAGGAAAGGCGTGACTCGTTCGCTACGTGTGTGGTCTCGGCTACTAATGGTCTTATCCATGCTTATACCTTTATAAAACCATACGATCAACACTTCGCTTACACCTGGAAGGTGGAAGTCTTACCTTGACAGACTACACCATGGCCCTATCTTAAACAATACACCATGGTGGAATCATGCAAGTTAAGTTTTCTACTTTTCTAGGAAAACGGAGGGTACCTATGCAGGGGCGCCCTCAGGGGGCAGCCAGGGGGGCAGTTTCCCCCCCTGAGATTCTGAGGTTGTATAAATATTATAAGTAGGCTAATTCCGCCCAAGAGTGTTCTTAACTAGCGCTCAAACAATGCACCCAGCCAACAAACAGAGCGTCATAGAATATAACTAATAAACTAATTACTAGCGCCCACCACCACCTGTTAACATTAGGGTTGATAGTTTGGCGCATGCGCGAGCAATTCCAGCAGCATTCACCATTCAGATCGTTAAGATCAAATGTCCACCCACGAATTTGGATAAATTTGAAACCATTTTTCTTATGTCGTATTTTATTTTCAGAAGACAAGGATTGCCTTAAAAAGCGTCTTTTGGGGCTTCAACTTAATAAATAAATTTTTTTCCGGAGGGGAATCAAATACCCATACCTGCCGGTTCACCCCCCCCGCCCTTGATAAAAATCATGCAGGCGCCCTTGTACCTATAAACACAAACTCTGGGAAGCCCATTTTAAACCACCAACATTGAGTGAAAGTTACTCAAAGTTAGAATTCTATATTTATGTCTTATTTGCCTTATTAATAAATAAAGTTAATCTAAAAAGTTATCTAACACTTCCAATACACTTCTTCATGTATGTCTAATTTATCTTTACATCATTAACTAAACGGACTAAGAATGTAAATACAATTGTAACTTTTTTTTTCTCTGCATTGTGGCAACATGAGTTTCCAGTTTTCAAATAATGGGGTTCATATCCAAATTCAGAACAGGTGGTTATAGAGGCTACCATGTCCAGCCCAAACATCTGCCCGATGTAAGTTCCATGAACATGCGAAGAGCTTTTAGGTGCATTTACTTACACAACGGGGTTGGCTTGAAGCAGTGGCGTAGCCAGTATTTAAAGGATGGCTGTGGGGGAGAACTTGCATTTTAACTCTTGGGGAACAACGAAGGCGTTTTGGGGTTCCAAGAGAAAGTTTTAGGTGTCGGGTGCCTTTAGAAATAATTTTGGACGTGTTTTCTCGCATTTTTCTGTTTTATCAGTGGGTTTGTCACTTCCTAACAACTTGTAGTCCACCATTGGTGGCTAATTGACGGCTAAAGAAGAATGGTCGGGAGATCAAGTGGGATTCCGTATTTTTCTAGTTTTTTTAAATCAAAAAAACTTTTTAGCCAAAATAAATAAAATATTTCTCCAGTAGATACTTTATGAGATCATCCCGCAATCGAGCCATACAGAACAAGCAGACGCCGTCTGTTGGCGAAGATTGTGCCAACTTTTGCAGAAACAGGGTGTAATGGGGTTGGTAAACGATCCTTATGGCAGTTAATGATTTTTCCATTCAGGGGGCTTCTCATTTTGTCCTCACGAGGTTGAGTTTGGCCCCACTCTAGACCCACTGCTTCACATAAGAATATGGAAGTTTCGGAGACAGAACACGGGACCTCTGGATTTATGGCCAGGAAATCTGACCACTAGATCACAGAAGTAGTCCTCCAGTAGATACATTTCGTTTATTTATTTATTTCATATGGTAGTAATCTTTAACCATTTTTGAATATTTGTCACGGGTATTTTGGCCAAAAAGGATATTTGTTATAATTTTAACCGTCACATCTTAAGACTAGCCTACTAAGAAACCCGTTCTCTTACCACCAACCTCCCCTCAAATCCAAATAAATATAGAATGTTTTGTGATAAATCTGTAAATAGGGGGATATACCCTTCCCAAACCTCCACCAATGGCTTGTAGTTATTACACTAATTCAAGTTTTGTGGTTGTCCAAAAGGTTTCCCCGGAAACGCGAGCTCACGACGCCCATCTAAAGGAAGTCTAACGCCGGAGGATGGACGTGGGAGGATTTGGGGCTCCTACAAAGAGGTAGATAAATATACCTTTGGATAAGCGCCGTCGAAGAACCGAACGTAGGGGCATCGGACTGGAAGAAATGGGTGATCCCCGACAAAGTCCCTTATCAAGTCAAGATGTGAAAAAGGGTCAAAATAAAGAAGAGGCCATAATAAATCATGTTTGAGGGCAAGGTAGAGAGAGTTTTGTGAGATTTCTCTAAGTGTCCCTTTCAGTAAATCCAAATTAGCTCAATTTGTTTCATATATATATATATATATATATATATATATATATATATACACCTATTTGTTAGCACTTGAATTCCTGAATACTGATCCTAATGAAATATGTAGAGCCTTATCAATAAACATGACAGAGTTTAAAGTGAACCTCGAATTAAAACCCTTTGTCTCTTATCAATAATGTTGGCCTGGATTTCAAATGTATGGCCAGGATCATTATAACCTATAGATTAATCAAATTATATTCAGACTAATTTATTTTTATGATTTAGCATTGAAAGATTAGGGTTTTAATTGTTTTATAGTTATATGAGTTTATAGTCTAATTAAAAGTTTGTATTCTCTTTGTATCTACTTTCCTCTTAATGTATGTTTATATTTTATTCTATTTCTGTCTAATTTTTCTTGATGTCTATAACTCTTTTTATTTTCATTCTCTTTCTCTCTTGTTTTTCTTTAAAGCGATAGTTCTCTTTATTTTAATTCTCTTTCTGTCAATTTTTTCTCGATGTTTATAATTCTCTTTATTTTCAATTTCTTTAACTCTTGTTTTTCTTTAGTTCTATAGTTCTTATTATTTTCATTCTTTTTCTGTCAAATTTTTCTTGATATCTATAACTCTCTTTATTTTAATACTATTTCTCTCTTGTTTTTCTTTAAGTTTATAGTTCTATTTATTTTCATTCTATTTCTGTAAAATTATTCTTTATGTCTATAACTCTATTTATTTTCATTTTCTTTCTCTATGGTTTTTCTTTAATTCTATAGTTCTCTTTATTTTCATTCTCTTTCTCTCTTGTTTTTTTAAAGTCTATAGTTATCTTTATTTTCATTATCTTTCTGTCAAATTTTTATTGATATCTATAGTTCTTTTTATTTTCACTCTCGTTCTGTCAATTTTTTTTTGATGTCTATAACTCTCTTTATTTTAATTCTATTTATCTCCTGTTTTTTATATAAGTTTATAATTCTCTTTATTTTCATTCGCTTTCTGTTAAATTTTTATTGATGTCTATAACTCAATTTATTTTCATTCTCTTTCTCTCTTGTTTTTCTTTAATTCTATAGTTCTCGTTATTTTCATTCTCTTTCTATTAAATTTTTCTTGATTTCTATAACTCTTTTTATTTTCAATCTCTTTTCCTCTTGTCTATCTTTAAGTTTATAGTTCTCTTTATTTTCATTCTCTTCCTGTAAAATTTTTCTTGGTGTTTATAACTCTATTTATTTTCATTCTCTTTCTATCTTGTTTTTCTTTAAGTTTGTAGTTCTCTTTATTTTCATTCTCTTCCTGTAAAATTTTTCTTGATGTTTATAACTCTCTTTATTTTCATTCTCTTTTTCTCTTGTTTTTCTTTAAGTATATATTTCTATTTATTTTCATTCTCTTTCTGTAAAATTATTCTTTATGTCTAACTCTATTTATTTTCATTTTCTTTCTCTATGGTTTTTCTTTAATACTATAGTTCTCTTTATTTTCATTCTCTTTCTCTCTTGTTTTTTTAAAGTCTATAGTTCTCTTTATTTTCATTCTCGTTCTGTCAATTTTTTTTTGATGTCTATAACTCTCTTTATTTTCATTCTATTTATCTCCTGTTTTTCTTTAAATTTATAATTCTCTTTATTTTCATTCTCTTTCTGTCAAATTTTTATTGATGTCTATAACTCTCTTTATTTTCATTCTCTTTCTCTCATGTTTTTCTTTAATTCTATAGTTCTCGTTATTTTCATTTTCTTTCTATCAAATTGTTCTTGATTTCTATAACTCTTTTTATTTTCAATCTCTTTTCCTCTTGTCTATCTTTAAGTCTATAGTTCTCTTTATCTACATTCTCTTTCTATCAAATTTTTCTTCATGTCTAAAACTCTCTTTATTTTCATTCTATTTATCTCCTGTTTTGCTTTAAGTTTATAATTCTCTATATTTTCATTCTATTTTTGTCAAATTTTTCTTGATGTCTATAACTCTATTTATTTTCATTCTCTTTCTATCCTGTTTTTCTTTAAGTTTATAATTCTCTTTATTTTCATTCTCTTTCTGTCAAATTTTTCTTGATGTTTATAACTCTCTTTATTTTCATTCTCTTTCTCTCTTGTTTTTCTTTAAGTTTATATTTCTCTTTATTTTCACTCTCTTTATGTCAAATTTTTCTTGATGTCTATAACTCTCTTTATTTTCAATATATTTTCCTCTTGTGTGTCTTTAAGTTTATATTTATCTTTATTTTCACTCTCTTTATGTAAAAGTTTTCTTGATGACTATAATTCTATTTATTTTCATTCTCTTTCCCTCTAGTTTTTCTTTAATTCTATAGTTCTCTATATTTTCATTCTCTTTCTGTCAAATTTTTCTTGATGTCTATAACTCTATTTATTTTCATTCTCTTTCTATCCTGTTTTTCTTTAAGTTTATAATTCTCTTTATTTTCATTCTCTTTCTGTCAAATTTTTCTTGATGTTTATAACTCTCTTTATTTTCATTCTCTTTCTCTCTTGTTTTTCTTTAAGTTTATATTTCTCTTTATTTTCATTCTCTTTATGTCACATTTTTCTTGATGTCTATAACTCTCTTTATTTTCAATATATTTTCCTCTTGTCTGTCTTTAAGTTTATATTTATCTTTATTTTCACTCTCTTTATGTCAAAGTTTTCTTGATGACTATAATTCTATTTATTTTCATTCTCTTTCCCTCTAGTTTTTCTTTAATTCTATAGTTCTCTTTATTTTCATTCTCTTTCTATCAAATTTTTCTTGATATTTATAACTCTCTTTATTATCATTTTCTTTCTCTTTTGTATTTCTTTAAGTTTATATTTCTCTTTATTTTCATTCTCTTTCTGTCAAATTTTTCTTGATGTCTATAACTCTATTTATTTTCATTCTCTTTCTCTCTTGTTTTTCTTTAAGTTTATAGTTCTCTTTATTTTATTCTCTTTCTGTCAAATTTTTTCTTGATGTCTATAACTCTATTTATTTTCATTCCCTTTCTCTCTTGTTTTTCTTTAATTATATAGTTCTATTTATTTTCATTCTCTTTCTATCAAATTTAACTTTATGTCCATAACTTTCTTTATTTTCAATCTCTTTTCCTCTTGTCTGTCTTAAAGTCTATAGTTCTCTTTAATAGCATTCTCTTTCTGTCAAATTTTTCTAGATGTCTATAACTTTCTTTATTTTCATTCTCTCTCCCTCTTGTTTTTCTTTAATTTTAAAATTCTCTTTATTTTAATTCTCTTTATGTCACATTTTTCTTGATGTCTATAACTCTCTTTATTTTCATTATCTTTCTCTCTTATCTTTTTTAAATCTATAGTTCTCTTTATTTTCATTCTCCTTATGTCAAATTTTTCTTGATGTCTATAACTATCTTTATTTTCATTCTCTATCCCTCTTGTTTTTCTTTAATTTTATAATTCTCTTTATTTTCATTCTCTTTATGTAAAATTTTTCTTGATGTTTATAACTCTTTTATTTTCATTATCCTTCTTTCTTGTTTTCATTAAGTCTATAGTTCTTTTTATTTTCACTAACGTTCTGTCAAATTTTTCTTCATGTCTATAACTTTCTTTATTTTCATTATACTTTCCTCTTGTCTTTCTTAAAGTCCATAGTTCTTTTAATTTTCACTTTCGTTCTATCAAATTTTTCTTGATGTCTATACCGCTTTTAATTTTTATTATCTTTCTCTCATGTTTTTCTTTAAGCCTATAGTTCTCTTTATTTTGGTTCTCTTTATGTCCAATTTTTCTTGATGTCTATAACTCTCTTTATTTTCATTCTCTTTCACTCTTGTTTTTCTTTAATTTTATAATTCTCTTTAATTTCTTTCTCTTTCTGTCAAATTTTTCTTGATGACTATAATTCTATTTATTTTCATTTTCTTTCTCTCTTGTTTTTCTTTAATTCTTTAGTTGTCTTTATTTTCATTCTCTTTCTATCAAATTTTTCTTGATGTCTTTAATTCTCTTTATTTTCATTCTCTTTCTCTCTTGTTTTTCTTTAAGTTTAATCATTCTCTTTATTTTCATTCTCGTTCTTTTAAATAAAATTTTTATGTCTATAACTCTCTTTATTTTCTGTCTCTTTCTCTCCTGTTTTTCTTTAAGTTTTCAATTCTCTTTATTTTCATTCTCTTTATGTGAAATTTTTCTTGATGTCTATAACTTTCTTCATTTTCATTTTCTTTCTCTCTTGTTTTTTTTTTAAGTTTATAATTCTCTTTATTTTCATTCTCTTTCTGTCAAATTTTGCTTGTCTTTAATTCTATTTATTTTCATTTTCTTTAATTATATAGTTTTCTTTATTTTCAATCTCTTCCTATCAAATTTTTCTTGATGTCTATAACTCTCTTTATTTTCTTTATTTTTCTCTCTTGTTTGTCTTTAAGTCTATAGTTCTTTTTGTTTTCACTCTAGTTCTGTCAAATTTTTCTTGATGTCTAAAACTCTCTTTATTTTCTTTATTTTTCTCTCTTGTTTGTCTTTAAGTCTATAGTTCTTTTTATTTTCACTCTCCTTCTGTCAAATTTTTCTTGATGTCTATAACTCTCTTTATTTTCATTCTCTTTCTATCAAATGTTTCTTGATGTCTATAACTCCTTATTTCCAATCTCTTAATCTCTTGTTTTCTTTAAGTCTCTTAATCTCTTGATATTCACTCTTTTTATGTCAAATTTTTCTTGATGTCTATAACTCTCTTTATTTTCATTCTTATTCTCTTGTTTTTCTTTATTTTTATAATTCTCTTTATTTACATTTTCTTTATGTCAAATTTTTCTTAATGTCTATAATGCTCTTTATTTTCATTATCTTTCTCTCTTGTTTGTCTTTAAGTCTATAGCTCTTTTTTATTTTCACTCTCGTTCTGTCAAATTTTTCTTGATGTCTATACCTCTCTTTATTTTTATTCTCTTTCTCTCTTATTTTTCTTTAAGCCTTTTTTTTAAATTTTCTAATTCACTTTATTTTCATTCTCTTTTTGTCAAATTTTTATTTATGTCTATAACTATTTTTATTTTCATTCTCTTTCTCACTTATTTTTCTTTAAGTTTATAATTCTCTATATTTTAATTTCTTTCTCTCTTGTTTATCTTTAATTCTATAGTTCTCTTTATTCTCATTCTATTTCTATAAAAATTTTCTTGATATCTATAACTCTCTTTATTTTCTTTACAGTTCTTTCTTGTTTGTCTTTAAGTCTATAGTTCTTTAATTTTCACTCTCGTTCAATCAAATTTTTCTTGATGTCTATAACTCTCTTTATTTTCATTTTCTTTCTCTCTTGTTTGTCTTTAAGTCTATAGTTATCTTTATTTTCATTCTCTTTCTATCAAATCTTTCTTGATGTCTATAATTCTATTATTTTCATTCTCTTTCTTTCTTGTTTTTCTTTAAGTTTATAGTTCTCTTTATTTTCATTCTCTTTCTGTAAAATTTTTCTTGGTGTCTATAACTCTTGTCATTATCATTTTCTTTCTGTCTTGTTTTTCTTGATGTCTATAATTCTATTTTTCATTCCTTTTCTGTCTTGTTTTTCTTAAAGTTTACAGCTCTCTTTATTTTCAATCTTTTTCTGCTTTGTTTTTCCTAAAATCCTAGGCTCTCTTTACTTTCATTCTATGTATGTCTAGTATTTCTTGACATATATAAAACATTGTTTAGTTTAATTAATTGTTTCTGTCACGTTTATCTTGATGTCAATAGCCAATAGAACGTAGCGAAGATCTTCAAATTTTCCATAAAGTTGTGGATCCTAGTTAAAGCTCTTTGTCAGTTATAAAAATGATCAAAGGTATAGAAAGGCAATTTAAGAATCTGGAGGAACAATTCTGGCAAATACCTCGGAGAGCTATGGTCACAAATTCGAAAAAATTGCTAGAAGAAGAGAAAAATTTGTGTGGTATGAAACTTACAAATTGTGATATGTGAAAATTTCAACAATATTTCATGTAGCTTCGATTAGAAGTAAGGAAAGCATGAAATGTTAGGGTTCATGATAGATTCTAATTGGTATGCTAAATAAAACATAATATGGTGAGCTATTGATAATAACCACTAAGATTGACATTAATTATGTGGTTAAAAATAAAATTCTGTCATGGTCGACAAAACAGGTTGAAGATAAACACTTTGTTTGCCCTGAAAGGTATCAATCTTACCATACCATGAATACTATAAACTTTGGGAAATGAAGTGTATGTTCATATTGATATTCTGAGTCTCTAAGTAGTTAAAAATATTAACTAAAACTATTTTAACACTTGTTTCTACTAACGACGGAGTAGATAATTATATATATATAATATATATATATATATATATATAATTATCTAGTAGATAATTATATATATATACAAATTCACTAATTCTGACATAAATAGTTTCTATTTTCTTTACCAAACTAACAATTTCCAATTTTATTTATCTTTTTCTATCTAACGTTATTAATCACCGTCTTATATGTATATATAATAATTGCTTAATACTAAGTTGAATTTCTTAGAAGGTTTTCTTCTGCTCACTGGCATTTTTATCAACTCTGTTTCTCATTTTCTATTTTCATTCTCCTCTATATCTCAGTTGTTTCCAAGAGACCATTTTACATTTTAATATTCAAATTAATACTACATTATATTAACATGTTCTTATTTTTACATTTTCTAAATACTACCCTTTCTCTCTTTTTTATTTCAATCTTTTATTTCTTTAGAAATATTATTATTCTTTACTTTTCTGAACATTTATCTTTCACTATATCCTTAATTCAACCTTCAACTTGGTTGCTATTATTATTATTCTTTCATTTTATTCACATTTTTCTTTATTTCGGTCTTTAATTGAATCTTCCTCCCTCTCTTAAAATTTTCTTATTAGTTCACATTTCTAAAAAAAAATTCTCTCTTTCTTTATTTAAATCTTCTATTTTTCACAAAATTTGATTATTCTTTACAATTTCTGAATAGTGATTTCCTCTTTATTTTTAAGTTTAAAATTCTTATTAAATTTCATAGTCTTTAAATTTTCTAAATATTTATCTTCCTCTCTCTATTTATTTATTTCAATCTTCCACTTTCTAGCAAAATGTTTTTATCATTTCTCTTTTTTTAATACATATCTTCTCCTTTCTTACCGCATGTTCTTAATCATACTATTTTTTAAATATTTATCATTCTCTGATTCTTTATTTCAGTCTTCCTCTTTATCGTCAAATGTGTTCAGTGTTTTCCTTTTTTGAACATTTATCTTCCTCTTTACCATTATTTAGATCATACACATTATTGCTATTAACCCTTATCCCTTCATTTTTGGTTGTCATTCTCTTTCTTTTTATTTCAATCATTTCCTTCTTAGAAAAATGTTCTTTTGATTTCCCCTTTATCTCTCTCTTTCTTAATTCCATTCTCCTCCTTTATCGCCAAATATTCTTATTATTTAACCCTTCTAACTATTTTTTTTTCTCTTTTGTTTCATTCTTCTACTTTCTCACAAAAAAATTTTATTATTTCAATTTTCTGAAAATTTGTCTTCCTCTTTTTCTTTATTTAATCTTCTCTTATCTTTCTACATGTTCTTATTCTGTAGATTTTCTTAGTATTTATATTCCTATTCTTGTTTATTTTACCCTTACTTTTCTAGAAACACGTTCTTATTATGTCATTTTTTTGAATATTTCTTTCTCTCTTTATTTCAATATTATATTTCTCTCAAAATATTTTTATCCTTTCCCTTTTCTGAATATTTATTTTCTTCTTTACCATTATTTCAAAACTAAACTTAATTTATTTTGATTTGAGTTTCTAAATATATTTCTCCTTCTTTCTCGCTTTTTATTTAAGTTTTTTTCTTTCTCCCCAAATAGTATTAGGCCTATTTTACATTCGTAAATATTCTTCCTTTTTTCTCTCTTTATATCCACCTTTATTTCACATTTAAAATAAATATTTTTCTTTCTCTCTTTATTTCAAGCTTCTGTTTTTAACCAAATGTGCTTACTTTTTCCCTTTTCTTAATACTTATGTCCCTCTTTACTTTTTGTTTTAATCTTCCTATTCATGTATCTTATTCTTTCAAATTTCTAATTATTAATTTTCCTCTTTCTTTTTGTTTAAATGTTTCCCTTAAAGCAAAATGTTTTTATTCTTTAACTTTTCTGAATATTTAACTTTTCCTTTCTTGCCACATATTATTAATAATTCTATTTTTCAAATAATACCCTTCTTTTCTTTCTTAATTTCATTATTTCACTTTCTTATCCTACGTTCATTTTCTTTTAATTTCTGGATATTTCTAAAACCTATTCTGTTTCTTCATTTAAATCAGACCCTTTCTCGCTAAATGTTTTTAATCCATATATCTTCCTCTTTATACTTATTTCAATCTTCCACTTTCTTATCATACGTTCATTTTCTTTTAATTTCTGGATATTTCTAAAACCTATTCTGTTTCTTCATTTAAATCAGACCCTTTCTCGCTAAATGTTTTTAATCCATATATCTTCCACTTTCTCGTCAAATATTATTCTTCTTTCACTTTTTTTAAATGTGTATCTTCCTCTATATCTTTATTCCAATGTTACATTTTCTCATCATTATATTCTAATTCTTTCAATTTTCAGAATATTTCTAGCACTTTGTTTCTTTTATTTCAAACCACCACTTTCTCATCAAATGTTTTTATTCTTTCCACTTTCTGAATATATATCTTCCACTTAATCCTTATTTCAATCTTAAACTTTCTTGTCATTAGTTCTTAACAGTATTCTTTCATTTTCTATTTTTTTCTTCTCTTATCTTTCTATTTCAATCTTCTCCTTTTTTTGTCAAATGTTCTTATTATTTAACATTTCTAAATATTTTTATTTCTTTACTTTCTTAACAAGTGTTCTTGTTCTTTCACTTTTTTAAATATTTATCATACTTTATCCTCTAGTTCCATCTTGCCCTACCTGAGCACATGTCATTACTATGTTGATTTTCTGAACATTATCTTCCCCTTCCTTTTTATTTTTATCTTTCTCTTTCTCAACACATTTTCTTACTATCCTAATTTATTGAATATTTCTCTTCAATTTACTCTTTATTCCTATCTCATCTCAGTCACCAAATGTTCTTATGCATTCACTTTACTGAATATTTATTTTCCTCTTCAACCTTATTTGTATCTTCCATTTTCACACTATATGTTTTGATTCTTTCAATTTTCTGAATGTTTCCATTAGTCTGTTTCTAGTTTTAATCTTCCCCCATGTGGAAAAATGCCAGCTCTGGCTCAGAATTGAAATTGACCAGACCTGGACCAGTTCTGGCCAAATATGATTTTTCCACATGGGCCCCTTATCGTCAAATTTTTTACTCTTTCATTTTCATCTTTATCTTTAATTTTAATCTTTCGATTCATGTATCTTATTATTTGCATTTATAATTATATTTCCTTTTTTATCTCTTTATTTCAAACTTCCTCTTTCAGTGGAAATGTTTTTAGTCTTTAACTTTTCTGAATATTTTGCTTTCCCTTTCTTGCCAAATGTTCTTAATAGTCCTATTTTCTAAATAATACTCCTTTTCTTACTTTATTTAATTCTTTCACTCTCATAATATTTTAATTTTCTTTCAATTTTTGAATATATCTAATACTATGTTTCCTTATTTCAATCGTTTCCTTTCTCCTAAAATCTTATTATTTCACACTTCTAAATATCCTTTCCTTTCTCTCTGTTTATTTCAATCTTTATTTGACATTTCTAAATTTGTTTCCTTCTCCCTTTCTTTTTATTTCAATCATCTAATCACCAAAAGCTCTTATTGTTTCCCTATTATGAATATTTATTTTCCTCTTTATATTTAATTTCAATCTTATATTAATTATCTTAGTCTTTCCTTTTTCTAAATTTCTCTTTCACTATATCTAACTCTTTATTTCAAAGTTACTCCTTTCAACCAAATATTTTTATTCTTTATCTATTCTGACTATTTTTCTCACCCTTTCTTGCTACACGATCTTAATAATACTATTTTAAAATTACACTCTTACTCTCTTTGCTTATTTCAGTCTTCCACATTCTCATAACACGTTCTTTTTCTTTCAAATTCTGAATAATTTTTATACTACTTTGTTTCTTTTGTTTCAATCCCCCACGTTCTCATAAAATGTTTTTATTTGTTTCTTTTTCTGAATATGTATCTTCCACTCTATTATTAGTTCAATCTTCAACTTTATTTCTATTTGTCCTTTTGCTTTCATTTTTAAAATATGCGTATTTCCTGATTTTTTATTTCAATCATCTCCTTTTTCGCCAAATGTTATTATTTAACCTTTCTAAATATTTTTCTTTTTCTTTCTTCTACTTTTTAGCAAAATGTTTTTATTCTATCATTTATTTGAATATTTATAATATTATTTTCTCTTTTAATCTCCCTTTATCTGAACACTTGTTTTTATTCTGTTGATTTTCTGAATATTATATTCCATTTCTTCTTTATTTTTATTTTTCTCTTTCTAAACACATGTTCTTTTTTTCCTACCCTTCTGAATACTTTTCTTCAACTCTCTTATTTCTATCTTCTCTCTGTCACCAAATTTTTTTGCTTTCAATTTACTGAATATTTATCTTCCTTTTTTATTTTCTAAATATTTATCTTCCTTTTTCTCGTTCTTTATTTCAATATTCACCTTTCTAGACAAATTTTTTTTTCTTTCATTTTACTAAATATTTAACTTCTTTTTTTTGCCAAATATTTTTAATTTCTAAATATTTCTCTTCCTCTCTCTTTATTTAAATCTTCCCCTTTCTAGACAAATATTTTTATTCTTTCACTTTTATGAATATTTATCTTTCTCTCACACTTTATTTCAATCTTCCTCTTTCTATCTAAAATGTTTTTATTTGTTCACTTTTTGAATATTTATATTTTCCTGTCTTTCCAAATATTCTTAATATTTGTATTTTATAAATAATTATCTTCCATTTTTTCCTTATTTCAATCATTATCTTTCTTACCAGATGTTCCTGTTTTATTCATTTTTAATTATTTCTCATTCTTTCGCTCTTTATTTCAATCTTTCAATCTTCCTTTTTTAAATAGATTTTCCTCTTTCTCTTATTTTAAATCTTTTGATTCATGTTATAATTCTTCCTTTCTATTTGTATTTCAATCCTTACCTTTCACACCATTTGTTTTTATTATTCCATATGTTTTAATATTTATTATAATTTCTCTCTTTTTATTTCAATCGTCTACTTTCTCACCTAAACTTTTTAATTTTTCACATTTATTAATATGTATATGACTCTTTCTACTTATATCACTACCATTTTCTTGCCATATGTTTCAATATCTCATTTCTAGTTATTTTTATTTTTCTCTCTCTCTCTTTTTATTTCTATCGTCTTTTTCTCGACAAACTGTTTTTATTATTTCCCTTTTCTAAATGTTTACTTTCCTCATTCTCTTCCGGTTAGTGTTTTTAATCATTCATTTCTTTCAAAATGTAACTTTTTCCTTTGTATTCAATTACTCCCCTTTCGAAGAATAAACTCTTACTCTTTTAATTTTTTAAATATTTATATTATACTTTTTCTTTATTTCAATCTTTTCTTTCTCTCCAACTTTTGTATTCTTTCATTTTTTCTGAATATTTATCTTCCTCGTTCTATTTATTTCAATTTTCCCTTTACAGCCAAATGTATCTATCCTTTCACGTTTCTCAATATTTTATCATCCCCTTTCTTGCCAAACGTTCTTTATCTTTATATTGTCTAATTATTTCTCTTTCTTTCTTTCTTTCTTTCTTTAATAGGTATACTATCCACTTTCTCAAAAAGTGTTCTTATTTTTTCCGACAGTATTTATTACTCTGTTTCTTATTTCATTTTCCCCTTTCTCATCAATTGTTTAAAATCTTTCAGTTTTCTGAATATTTATATATCTCTCTACCCTTATTTAAATAGTCTACTTTCTTGAGATTTTTCATTCTAACATTTTTTAATATTGTTTTCCCTTCTTTTTTTAAAAAATATTTTTCTTTCTCGCCAAATGTTCTTATTAGTTCACATTTCTAAATATTTTCTTTCTCTATTTATTTCAATATTTCATTTTATCACTAAATATTACTATTCTTACATTTTCTAAATATTTTTCTTCTTTTATTTTCTCGCTCTTTTTTTTTCTTGATATTTCACATTCCTTCATTTGTATCTTTCTCTTTATATTTCATTATTTCCCCTTTTCATCGAATGATTTTATTCTTTCAATTTTCTGAATAGCTATTCTATAACTGTATTTCTTACCCGCCTCGGAATCTCACTCGGATGAATTGTGCGGGTTTTCCTAAATGATTTTCCACTCACCCTCTATGCAAATGCGGGTTCACTTCCCTTATGTTCAACCATCCTAATTCCTAACCCATTAGCGTAATTAGTACTTAAGCGTATAAGCCGAAAGGGTAGTAAAACGCGCTGCTAAGTATTAGTATTATTGTGTTTCTTTGTTTCAATACTAACCTTTCTTCCCAATGTGTTTATTCTTCTCATTTTCTAAATATTCCCCATCCTCTCTTTCTTTCTCTTTATTTTAATCTTACCTTTTCTACACACGTTTTTATTATTTCACTTTTCTGGACATGTATCTTCATCTTCCATGATAAATATTCTTAATATTTTAATTCTATAAATATTCCTCTTTTCTCTATTTTTATTTCAATCTTCCCCTTTCCAGCCAAAGGTTTTTATTCTTTCACTTTTATAAATAATTATATTTTTCTCTTCTATCAATTCAATCTTATCCTTTATTTTCAAAGGTTTTTATTCGTACACATTTTTGAATATTTATCCAATCTTGTCTTGCTACGTACTCTTAATATTTCTATTTTCTAAATACAATCTCTCTTTCTCTTTGTTTCATTATTTCCCTTTTTCATAGTATGTTCTTAATCTTTCAATTTTCTGAATATTTCTATGGGTATGTTTCTTTGTTTCAATACTACCCTTTCTCTCCAAATGTTTTTATTCCTTCCATCTTCTAAATATTTTTCTTTATTTCAATCATGCCTTTTTTTAGACACGTTTCTATTCTGCCACTTTTCTGAATATCTATCTTCATCTTTCTTGCCATATATTTTTAGTATTATTATTTTCTAAATGTTTCTCTTCGCATCTCTAATTATCTTATATTTTTAGCTCTCTCCTTATTAATTTATTATTTTCCTTTATCGTTATAATTTCTTGTTCTATCAATTTTCTAAATATTCCTTTCTTTCATTACTAGCTCTTTTATCCAATTTTTTTTATTCATTCCATTACTTAAATAAGTATTTTTCTTTCTCTTTCTCTCAATCATCCCTTTACAAGACAAGTTCTTATTCTGTCACTTTTCTGAATTTCTATCTTCATATTTCTTGCCACATATTCCTAAGATTTTAGTTTTTTAAATAATATTAATCTTTCTATCTCTTCATTTCATTCAGTCAATTTTCCAGCATATGTTCTTATTATTTCAATTTTCTGAATATTTATATTAGTATGTTTCATTGATTCAATATCACCCTTTCTTTCCAATATTTTTATTTTTACATTTTCTTAATATTTTTCTTTCACTTTCTTTTTATTTCAATCATCCCTTTTCTAAACATGCTTCTATTCTATCACTTATCTGAATATTTATCGTCATCCTTCTTTCCAAATATTATTAATAGTTTTGTTTTCTAAATTTTTTCTTCTTCCTAATTTCATTTTCATCCCTTTTTTACAAATGTTTCTATTTTCACTTTTCTGAATATTTACCTTATCCTGCCTTGCCAGATATTCTAAATATTTTTATTTTCTTAATAAGTTTTTATCTTTCTTCCACTTTTTATTTCATTTTTTCCCTTATCCATTATGTGTTCTTATTCTTTCACTTTTTTGAATATTTTATTGGTAAGTTTATTTGCTACCCTTTCTTTACAATTGTATTTTTTTTTATTTCAATAATCCCTTTTATAAAAACGTTTTCTACTCTTTCACTTTTCTGAATATTTATAGTCATCCTTTTTGCCACATTTTCTTAATAGTTTTATTTTCTAATTATTTTTCTTCATTTCTTTCTTTATTTCAAACTTCCTCTTTCAAGTCAAATGTTTTTATTATTTAATTTTTCTAAATATTTCTCTCCTTCTCTCCTTATTTAATTCTTACCCTTTCTTTCCAAATGTTTTTATTCATTCACTTTTCTTAGTATTTATACTATCCTGTCTTGCCACATATTCTTAATATTTTAATTTTCTTAACAATTATTAATCTTTCTCTCTCTATTTATTTTATTCTTTCCTTTTCCCATCATATTAATTTCTTATTCTTTCAATTTTTTTAATATTTCTATTCTTGTATTTCTTTGTTTCAATATTATTCGTTCATTAAAATTGTTTGATTATTTTTACTTTCTAAATATTTTCCTCCTTCTTTATTCAAACATCCCTTTTTAAAGAAACGTTCCTATTCTTCTAATTTTCTGAATACCTATCTTTATCATTCTTGCCACATATTCTTAATATCAATTTCATTTTCTAAATATTTCTCTTTATATCTCTCCTTATTTCAATATTCCTTTCTCTAGTCAAATATTTTTACTATTTCAATTTTCCAAATATTTATCTTATTCCCTATCCTTATTTAAATCTTACCCCTTCTTTTCAATTGTTTTTATTCGCTCACTTTTTTGAACATTTATACGATCCTGTCTTACTTCGTATTCTTAACATTTTTATTTCCTAGATAAATAACTAATTTCTCTCTCTTTCTTTATTTTATTCTCTTTCTTTTTCATCGTAAGTTCTTAATCTTTCCATTTTCTGAGTATTTCTATTAGTATATTTCTTTGTTTCAATACCCTTCCTTTGCAAATGTTTTTATTCTTTTCATTTTCTAAATATTTGTTTCCCTCTTTATTTTTCTTTCAATCATCTCTTTTCATGAAACGTTTCTATTCTTTCACTTTTCTGAATATCTTTGTTCATCTTTCCTTATAATGTATTCTTAATATTTTCAATTTCTAAATATTTCTCTTCATCTCTTTAATTATTTAAATATTTCCGTTTCTATTAATTTTTTTTAATTCTTTCACTTTACTAAATATTCAACATTCCCTTATCTTAATTCCAAACCATTGATCTCTATAATAGAACAAGATGGACATACACATACACATTGCCAAGGACAAAAGCATGTCGCTCAAGTTTATCATCTGCTTCACTGTGGGGGGACAGATTTAACCGTTTATTTCAATGTTCTTATGCGAAAACATGTTTCTGATTAATTAAAGTGTTATTGTTTGAAAATAGGGAAGTATTATATCACATTTTACTGAAGAAACATTTACATTAAAGGATATACAATTCAGTTTTACAGGTAATACTGTACAAATATGATTAAAATCTTTAACATATTTAAATATGTAATTATCATCAATGTTCTTTAGAGTCTACCAAGACTACAGTTATATTTAAAGTTGGTTACTAGCTTGTATATTGGTTTCAGAAACGATAGGCTATTATATTGAAAGTTCGATAAATATAATTAATAAGTTATCTTAAAACTTGATTACATTTGTATGAATGACAAACTTTTTGTAGTTTCCATACATTCAACCTATCACTTAGGTTATAGGCTTGTAGAAAGTATTAATTTATTAAATTACCATATTTATAAAAAGTTGGCTCATATATTTTATATTGATTTCAGAAACCGAAAGTTCGATAACTATGATGAAACAAGTTAGCTAAAAACTGTATTAAATTTGTTTGAATGACATACTTTGTAAAGAAGTCTTACGTTCAAATGATAATTTAGGTTATAGGCTTATAAGACGTACGATATCTACTAAACCCTGAATTTAATAATAATTATAATCTGTAAGTGTTTATTTCGTACCAGAATATTATCATATATGTATATTGGTAGTATAAACGTTCATTTAGAACGGAAGTAAAGATTTCCTTCTGGAAGGTCTTTTATACTAGCTAAACACAACTTTAGGGTAGGATTCTGGTGCGAAATAAAGTCTTATAAACGAGCTTAATTAAAAAATCATCGTATATATTAGGCTACATCAACTTTTTCAAAGAAAAAATAACCAGTTTTGAACTTTTATATGCTCTTTAAAGCTTTTACTAACATATTTATTTCATTTAACTAATCACACATTGATATATCTCATATATTCAATCAAATTAATGAACTATGTCAAAATGCCACATTGCCTTGTATGGGTGTAAGAGAGAAAAAGATAGCCGAAAGTTTCTTTCTCTCCTACACAATGATATGCAGATGACAGCTCGAAAATTTCAGCCACAGATGTTCATCCAGTTAAATTATTGAGATCAATGTTTCAATCTGACCTCTTATTCCCAAATGTTTGTATTATAACATTTTTCTGAATATTTATCTTATCGTGTCCTGCCAAATATTCTTAGTATTTTTTATTTTCTAAATCACAATTTATTTTTCTTTCTCTCTCCCTTTATTTCATTCTTTCTCTTTCCCACTATATGTTTTTATTATTTAATTTTTTTAGTAAGTTTCTTTGTTTCAATACCACCTTATTTTAAAATTATTTATATTATTTTTATTTTCAAAATATTTTTCTTTCTCTTTATTACAATCAACACTTTTCTAGGCACGTTTTTATTCTTTCACTGTTCTAAATATCTATCTTCATCTTTCTTGCCACATATTCTTAATAATTTTATTTTCTTAATATTTCTCTTCATCTCTTTCTTTATCTCAATCTTTCCCTTTCCAGCCAAACATTTATATTCCTTCACTTTTATAAATTTGGTTTTTTCCTATCTTTACTTAACTCTTATCTTTTATTTCCAAATGATTTTATTCGTTCACTTTTCTTAGTATTTAAACTATCCCGTCTTAACACATTTCAATTTTCTGAATATATATATATATATATTAGTATGTTTATTTGTTTCAATACTATCCTTTCTTTCGAAATGTTTTTATTCTTTCAATTTTTTTAATATTTTTCTTTCAATTTATTTTTATTTCAATTATCCCTTTTCTAGACAGGTTTCTATTATTTCAATTTTCTGAATGTTTATCTTCATCCTTGTTTCCACATATTTTTAATAGTTTTGTTTTCTAAAAAAGGTTCTTCATCTCTTTCTTTATTTCAATCTTCCTCGTTCTAGCCAAGTATTTTTATTCTTACACTTTAATAAATATTTGTTCTACTCTTTTTCCTAATTTCGATTTCACCTCTTATTCCCAAATGTTTGTCTTCTTTCACTTTTCTGAAAATGTATCTTCCCATATTCGTAATATTTTCCTTTCCCTTATTTTTATTTCAATAATCTCTTTTCTAGAGACCTTTCAATTCTTTCACTATTCTAAATAACTATATTCATCTTTCTTGACACATATTCTTTATATTTTCATTTTCTAAATATTTATCTTCATCTTTCTTTGTATTTCAATCTTCCCCTTTCTAACCAAATGTTTACCTTCTTTCACTTTCTAAATATTTATCTTCTTCTCTTTCCTTATTTAAATTTTAACTTTTTTCCAAATGTTTTTTATTCAGTATATATATAATTCTGCCTTGCCACATATTCTTCATAATTTTATTTTCTAAATAAATATTGATCTTTCTCTCTCTCTCTTTAATTCTTTCCCTTTCTCATTATAAGTTCTTATTCTTCAAATTATCTGACTTTTTTTCAATAAGTTTCTTTGTTCAATACTATCCTCTCTTTACAGTTGTTTATATTCTTTTCATTTCTTCAATATTTTTCTTTCTCTTTATTTAAATAAAACCTTTTCTAGACACGTTTCTATTCGTTCACTGTTCTGAATGTATATCTTCATCTCTCTCTTTATTTCAATCTTCCCTTTCTAGCCAAATGTTTACATTCTTTCACTTTTATAAATATGGTTTTTCTTCACTTTACTTACTTAAATCTTACCCTTTCCTACCAAATGTTTTTATTCGTTAATTGACCTTTATATTTATATTATCCTGTCTTGCCACATATTCTTATTATATTTATTTTCTAAATAAATATATTCTCAATATATTTACTCTCCAAATCAATATTTAAATTTCTCTGTTTTTTATTAATTCTTTCCATTTTCCATCATATTATGTACTTCTTTCGATTTTCTGAATATGTCTATAGGTATGTTTCCTTGTTTCGATATTACCCTTTCTTTCCAGTTATATTTATTCTTTACATTTTCTAAATATTCTTCTTTCAATCATCACTTTTCTAGACCGTGTTTTTATTCTTTCACTTCTCTGAATATTTATCTTCCTCCTTCTTTCCACATATTCTTAATAGTTTTATTTTCTATTTGTTTTTTCATCTCTCTTTATTTCAATATTCCTCTTTCCAGCCAAATGTTTTAATTATTTCACTTTTCAAAAATATTTATCTTTCTCTTTATCTTAGTTCTAATCTCACCTCTTATTCCCAAATGGTGGTATTCTTTCACTTTTCTAAAAATGTATCTTAGCCTGTCTTGCTAAATAGTCTTAATATCTCTATTTTCTAAATAAATATTTAGCTTTCTTTCTCTCTATATATATCATTCTTTCCTTACCATCATATGTCCTTAATTCTTTCAATTTTCTGAACATTTCTATTAGTATGTTTTATTGTTTCAATAATACCCTTTCTTTCCAAATGTTTTTATTCTTTTCAATTTCTAAATATTTTTATTTCTATTTATTTCAATCATAGCTTTCCTAGACACGTTTTTAATCTTTCACTGTTCTGAATATCTATCTTAATCTTTCTTGCCACATATTCTTATAATTTTTATGTTCTAAATATTTCTCTTCGCATATCTCTTTATTTCAATATCCCCCTTTTTAGCAAAATATTGTTATAGTTTCACTTTTCTAAACATAGCTCTTACGCTTTCTTTTTATTTCAATATTTCCCTTTTTGTCAAATGTTTTTATTATTTTACTTTTTCAAATATTTATCTTTTTCTATCTCATAACTTCAATCTGACTCCTTATTCCAAAATGTTTGTATTCTTTCACTTTGCTGAATATTTATCTTCCTTTTTCTACTTAATTCAGTCATCACCATTTTTGTAAAATGTTCTAATTATTTATATTTTCTACTTTTTTCTTTCCCCATCGCTCTTTATTTCCTTCTTTTCTTATCCCTTTTCTGGGTGTATATTTTCCTTTATCTCTTATTTTTCTTAATCTTCTTTTACATTTTATTTCAATCTTCTCCTTTCTTACCATCTATTTTGATTATTTCCCATAATTTATCTCTCTTTATTCCAATCTTCTACTTTCTTACCAAACATTATTATTATTATTATTATTATTACAAATCTTCCTTTTTATTCTTATTTCAACCTTCTACTTTCTTGCCATGTGTTAATTCTTTCATTTTCAAATCGTTTTTCTTTGGCTCTATCTGTATTTATATATTCTCTTTCTCACCAAATGTTCTTACCTTTTCTAAGTGTTAAGTTTAATTTTGCTCCTTTTTAATCTTCCTAATCATTCTATGTTATCAATAAATAACTTCCTCTTTTTTATTTAATTATTCCCCTTTCTAATAATACTCTTCTTTTTTTTATAATATTCTTAGTATATTATTTCTTCATTTAAATCTTACTCCCTCTTTCCAAATGCTTTAATTCTTTCAGTTTTCTAAATATTTCTTTTCCTCTCTCTTTTATTTAAATCTTTTCTTTTTCGACAAATTTTCTTATTCTTTCACTTTTCTTAATATTAATTTCCCCCTCTTTCCTTATTTTAATTTTACCTTTCTGGCCAAACCTTTTTATCTCTCACGTTTCTGTATATTTATCATCACCTTTCTTGCCAAATGTTTTAAATCTTTAAATTTTTTAATTGTCTCTCTTTTTCCTCACTATTCCTATAACTCTGTATATTTACTTTAATTTTCCGCCTTCTTCGTCAATTGTTTTAATTCTTCCTCCCTCTTATTTCAATCTTCCACTCTCTTAACAATAATCATCCTTACATTATTATGGTATCTTATTTTCAATCTTCTTCTTTCTCGTCAAACGTTCTTATTAGATCACATTTCTAAATTTTTTCTTTCTTTCTCTTTCTCTTTATTTATTTCAATATTTGATTTTTTCAACAAATATTACTATTCTTACTTTTTCTACATATCCCCTTCTATCTCTTTTTTCCTTTCTCGCTATATGTTCTTTCTTAATATTTCACATACCTGATTTTCTCTCTTTTTTTTAAATCTTCTCTTTTACACCAAATGTTCCTATTCACTCTCACTTTCGTAATATTTATTTTCCTTTCCATCCTTATTTTAACCTTCTACTTTCTCACTAAATGTTAAACTTTCAATTTTCTGAATAATTTTAATATTGAATTTTTTAATTTCATTTTCGCCTTTGTCATGAAATGTTCTATTACTTCACTTTTCTGAATTTGTATTTTCCTTTTTAACCTTATTTTAATCTTCCACTTTCTTACCATATCTTCTTTTTGATCATTTTCTAATTATTTACTTTCCTTTTTTATATTAGTCTTCTCATTTTCTCATAAAAGTTCTTATTATTTCACATCTTTAAATATTTTTCTTTTCCTTTCTCTCTTTAGTTCAATACAATATTCTCTCACCAAATGTTTTCATTCTTTCACTTTTCTGAATATGTATCTTCCTTTTCATCCTTATTTCAATCTTTCACTTTTTGACCATAATTAATGTTCTTATTCGTACATTTTTTACATATTTTTCTTCCTCTCTCTACTCATTTCAATCTTCTTCTTTCCCGCCAAATGTTTTTATTCTTTAACTTTTCTACCTCCCTTTAGTTATTTCAATCTTCCTCTTTCTTTACAAATGTGTTCATTCTTTTATTTGAATATTTATATTCCTCATAATCATTATTTCAATTTTCCACTTACCTGCTATGTGGTCTTATTCTTCAATTTTATTAAAAAAAATGTCTTCATGGTGACCTGGCGGCTTAGGTGTGAGGTGTTGGACTTCTGTTCTTGGGGTCCGAGGTTCAATCCTTGGTCCCGGCACAGCTTTACCCTTCTTTTGCCTCTGACAAGAAGTGTATTTATCACAACTTGTGAATGTTTCAAATGCCAGGCCTCCACCGTGGTTTGGATCCCACGTTAAACTGTAAGTCCTCCATTTCATCTCACAATCACCCTACCATTACACATTAGCGTGTGTATAAATAGAACGGGTAGTAAGACGTGGTGCCAATAGTAATAATTTTCTACGTATCTCTCTTAATTACAATCTTCTTTCTTTCCAAATGTTCTTACTATTTCAGATTTATAAATTCATTCCTTTTTCTATCTTTTTATTTCATTCTTCTATATTCTCTCCAAATTTAATTATGACTTCATTTTCTGGATATTTAATTCAAGTTTCCACTTTCTCACCACAAGTTTTTATTTTTTACTTTTCTCAATATTTATTTTCATATTTAACCTTATTTTAAACTTATATTTTCTCACTACAAGGTGTCCTTTTTTTTTCAAATTTCTGATTATTTAACTTACTCTTAGTCTAATCTTCCACTTTATTGTTAAATGATCTTATTCTTTTATTTTTTTAAATATTTTCTTCCTTTTTTTTTTCTTTATTTCAATCTTCCACTATATAGTGAAATGTTATTATTTCACAATTCTAATATTTTTTTTCTATATTTCTATTTAAAACTTTAACATATTCGCTAAATATTCTTGTACTATCAATTTTCTGAATATATTTCTTTATTTCAATCTTCTCCTTTCTCACCGCATGTTATTAGTATTTAATTTTTTTGAATAATTATCTTTTCTCTCCCTTTATTAAAATCATATTTTCTCACCGTTTGTTCTTATTATTCCAGTTTTCTGAATATTTCTATTCTTTCTTTGTTTCAATCTTCCTCTTTCTGTCCTCAAGCTCTTATTTTCACTTTTCTGATTATTTATCTTCTCTTTTCAACTTATTTAAAACTTGCCCTTTCTAACCATGTTCTTTCATTTTTCTGGCTATTACTCTTTTTCTCTCTTTCTCTTTCAATCTCCCCCTTTCAACAGAATTTCTTAATATTCCAATTTTCTCAATATACTCACCTTTTTTAATTTCAATCTTCCCCTTTTTCAACACATGCTCTTAATCTTTATCTTTTTAAATATGTTTCTCCTCTTACTTTTTCTTTATTTTTATTTTCTAATTTCTTGCCACATGTTTTTATTCTTTGACTTTTCTGAATATTCCTCTTCTCTTTATTTAAAATTTCCCTTTCCACCATATGTTTTTGTTCTTTCACTTTACCTTATAATATATTTATCTTTTTCTGTCTTTTTATTTCAATTTTCCATCTTTATCACCATATGTTCTTTTCCTTTTACGTTTCTGAATATTTTTCTTCTTTTTCTTTATTTCAATTTTCCCCCTTTCTGAATTTTTCTCTTCTTCTCTCTCTTTATTTCACGCTTTCATTTCCTCACCATATGTTCTTATTCTTAGACTTTTCTTAATGTTTTTCGTCTCTTTCAATTAAAATTTGCCCTTTCTCACCACATATTATTCTTTGACTTTATGATTGTTTATTTTCTCTATCTCTTTACAATCTTTTCCTTTCTCGCACATGCACTTATTCTTACACTTTTTTTTTTAATATTAATCCTTTATTTATTAACCCCATGGTATTCTAAACACAAAGCTTTTACCTCTTTTGACACCAAAATTTAATTTTACCTTTTTGTCTCACTTAATCTGTATTTTGATTAAATTTTCACTTTCTTTATGTTATAGCTCTTTATCATTAATGTTAATGTTTGTTTAGATAGGTCAACTATCTATTAATCTCTTTTTAGTTATCCTTTTCCTAGTTCCCACCATGGCTTTATGGTCTTTTATTTTCACTACGCCAAGACAGTACATCTTCTTTTGTGACCTTTATGATGTGTTTATTTAAGTTTTATGTCAGTCTTTTTAACACTTCACTGTAGTCTCTCTTCTTTACTCAATCTTCCGTTTCTTTGTACTTTTGTCTATCCCTGTTTATTCTTAAAATTTTTACCTGTTTATTAAATTTTTTGAATCTGCACATAAAATTTTCCCTCTCCCATCTTTTTCTCAATTTATGCACCTCTTTAATATTATGTTCCATTAATATTCCTCTATATACTCTCCTATATATTTTCCATCTTCTTGTCTCTCTTTATTCTCATTTTCATTTTTTACTTACTTTCTTAATGTTTTCTATATCTTCTAAAACATTTGGCTATTAATTAAATTATTATAAACATAATTTCTGTTACTATTTTCTCTGACATGTGTATTATTTTTATAGTATCCATCCACTAAAATTTTAAAGTTTTATTTAACTTCTTTGAAAGTATGCCTACCTATCTTTATCACTACTGGTACCCTTCTTTTACTAAGTTACTAAGTTTTTGTTCCTCTACTTTATATTTTCCTGAGTTAGGTTATTGTTTGTTAATTTGAAAGTTGACATATTTGTATTATGAGATTGTCTCCCATGTTTTTAATTAAAATGTGTCATTTTATTTACTTTTCCATAAGAATATTTTAGTCATGCAAGCTTTTGTTGATACTTCTAAAAAAAAATTAGGATTTTTTTTTTCTTAGTTATATTTTTAAGTTTCTTTGTCTGGATTTATAGTAAACATATTTATATTTATATTTGTTGACTTTTAATTGTAAATGATGTCCCTTAAACTATTTTTTTTAGGCTTAAATATAACTCTTACTATCTTTGTTGCTGCCACGTTTATATTTCTGTGCAATTTATTGTGTATTCATAATGATTACTGTGATATTATTCTCAATCTCAATTAACAAGTTTTTCTTATTCTTGAATCAAGTTATTTTGTCAACAATAATGTCATAAATTGGTACTTATTGCTAAGGATGTGTCTTAGTCAATAAGCGAATAACTGTGTATTAGTTTAAAATTTCAAATATTCATGTAATAGTATACACAATCTTTCACAAAATAAATCTTATAAAATTGTGTTTATCATCATTAAACAATAACTTGAAGTGTATGTCCATACAATGCCACAAATTACATTTAATTCAATGTAATTGAGATAAAGTGTTTATATGTAAAATAACCTATAGGTAATAAATATAATGTTTATAATATTAAAATTACATATTATGTAAATATATCTATCACTGTTTTATTTAAGAATAGGCCTATTTTTTTATATAAAATTTTGTAATAGGTGATTTAAAATGCACATAAAAAAGAGGGCAGTTTGAAAAGTTACATTTCTTAACATTTAATGTTTTGTGAAACTTTTGTCAAAAGTAAAATGTTTTTAATTTGATATTCAAATTAAAACTTAATAAAATACCAATGGTACACTTTATTTGAATTAACTTTAAGAGCTTTTGATAACACCAGAAGGGTATGAAGCTGAAAACTATTAACTAAGTGAGAATGCAACTGTTTCATTAATAGGTATAGGCAAATATTAAGTTGTCCCACAGTGTACTAAACTTGTATTTTATGTTCAGATGTGTATTTATTAAAGGTGTCTGTATTTTACTGTAATAAACTGTATCAATAATTGTACAACTGCTGTCATAATTCATAATGTCTTATAAAGTTTTATTTTGATAATTTCTAGATAGCAAACTCTTCATTGAATAAATTGTTATTTCATGAAATTGGCAATAAAAAATATTTTTTTAAAAAAAACAATATATGCGTGAGTTTTTGTATCTAGTCCTTAGTCCTAACAACCATTTATATGAAACTAATCTTCCCCTTCTAGAGAGTCATTAAAATATAATATTGCATCAATCCATAGACTAGGTATTTAAAATATTTCATTGACATGTTTATTGGTAGGTCAATAATTGAAAATGTATTATTTTTTAATACTTAAATAGAGTATATACACACACACACACACATGAATGCATCCCCGCCCATAAAATTAGTTGAATTTCATTTTATATTATATTGTTATTTTAGTTTTGATTATCTATTTTAACTGAATAGTTATTTTTGATATTTCTTATAAAAATGTCGAACAATCCGACATTTTTTAATAACTTCAAGACATATACATTCTGTGTGTTGATTTTCTTAAGAATGTAAATTTGAAGCACCTTTATTAAAACACAACAAGTTTTTTGTGTGTTTGTCATATGTATGGTTTCTGGTTATCATTGAAAAGTGTCGAAAGAGCAACTCGTCAGAAAGAGAGGTATGCCAGTATATAACAAATATTAATGAAAATAAAATGGTTTATTTATTTTCAACTAAGCACATAATAGCTACATTCATAATATCTACAATTTTAGCAATGGTTGTCCAAGCCAATATATAAAATCCCCCCTATGACACTAAACATATGTTTCCACATTCAAAGTTACAGACAAACTATATCAAACAACAAACCCTCAGCTACTAACAATACTTTTTTTAAATTTCACCCTAAATTAATATACATTTTGAGTTTTGAAGGTGAATGGCCAATATAATCCAACTAAAAAAAACCTACAATCAGATAATTCCTTATAAAAAAACTTTAAGAACATTTGGGTGATTTAATTAGTACTATTTAGTTTACAAAGAAAAAATGTCTCCAAACAGCTGTATTAAACTAAACAGTGAAAGTAGGATAAAAGGGTAGATAAGTGTCAAACACAAACTGGACTATGGTAGCATGTCTAGGGGTTGAGCAAGGTCACTTAAATACTGTTGTTGCCTGTTTCTTGGATATAAGTGACCGTAATCAACCTCTAGCCATGCTGCCATAGTCCAATCTGTGTTTCACAATCTTCTGCTGACAAAGTGGACTGATATTCCCTGGAAATTTCATAATTATGTGTTTTGTCGTGTTTTTAACTATGAATTTTGAGGCCTATAGTTTTTCGGTAAGGGTGTAGGCCTTGACCTTCTAATCTCCTTTCAATGTTTAATTCAATGAACATCTATTTAAAAACTAATGAAAGACTATCTTTACAAAAGTCTTAGAATAGTGATTTGTCTTTGGTGAATAGATGAACAACAAAAACACTCGGATCCATCCAGACCCACATATTTGCCCAAAATTAATTCGAGCACAACAGCACTATATCTCCAAAGTAACTGGCTTGCCGACTCTTCCCTTATATTGGTCCAAGATGGGGTAAACCTCTTCTTGCAAAAATTCTGTCACCTAGAGAAACATTTAAACTAGCTACAAATATTACTATATAAAATGGTCCTAATGTTGAATTCAGACATTTATTTTTGTCAAGGTGGCATTAAATATTTATTAAAAGCGAACTCCAAATCAAAATAAGGCTTTTTTTTTTAAAAAAAAGGGGGGTCTAAAATGAACTTGTGGTGCCCTCAGAAATGATGTTGGCACCCTGTATAAACTAGAGTATACTGCTGACAATGGTGACACTAACACATGTGTGAGCTAAATTGATTAGAAGCTGCTTTGATATAAGATAAAGAATCAATAGGTGTCCACAAGATAGCCTACTGCTCTCAGAAGAGGCTTTGGAACGCAATTTAATTATCATCTAGGTACAGATAATTAATAGAAAAATAAAAGGGAGCCCAGGAGAAAGAATAAAATATTCATAATTAAAAAAAAGCCTAAAAGCAGTTGAAAATATGAGTTATTAATGAGTCTTTAGAATAAGTTATTGTTATATTAACACTAGAGATGGGCTCTCAAATACAAATATTGAATATGAATTTTAACTTTTATTTTGAATCTCAATTCCTAATTCAAATACTTGAATCTTTAAAAATGTAAAATTTCAGTGTAGTGAAAACATTTAAATTGAATTTTTAAAGTTTTTTTTATTTAGCATCGTGTCTTACTACCGGTTCAGGCTATATGTTTAAGTACTAATTATGCTAGTGGATTAGGAATTGGGAAGGTTGAATTTAGAGGAAGTGAACCCGAAAATGCGTGGAGAGAGAATGGAAAACCATTTAGGGAAAACCACCCCCAGTTCACCCAATCGAGATTCGAACCTTGATCTCCCCGACTAGCGCGTTAGCCAACTACGCCACCGAGGTGGGTCTGAAAAAGTTGTTTAAGACTTTTGGTACCACTAACTAAAGCTATTTTGTTTGCTATATCTATATATATAAATATAGTTTTTCAGAGTAAACTAATTATTATAATAATTCTACTAAGGTGTAGGCTCAGCTGGTAGCATGTTTGTCTACTGAGCTAAGAGTCCCGAGTTCAATTCCTGGCATGGCCAAAAAAATTATCATTTGTGAAATGTGGATTTACCATATCACATTGATAAATTAATGGCCGAGGACTGGATGTTGTGCCTGTCCTAGTCTTAAGTTAGATTATAAGGCACATGAAGCTACGACAGGCCTTGCAAGCCGGTAATGGAAAATATATGGCTTGAATAAAAAAGTGACCCAGGCCATAAGCTGGAAACAGTGATGGATGTAAAGTAAAATTATAATAATACAATTTTGTCCATTTTTTGTGATTTTGGTATTTTCTCAATTATACAAGTTTATATAATTACTGTTACCAATTGCTTAAAATTATGATTTTAAGTCAAGGCCTTCATTATTGTATTTGAGATATATTTTTGAGATTTTTACGAATCTCGAATACCATACAATTTGAGAGATTTGAGCATCTCCTTCTAATTGACATAAAACTCCTTGATCTTTCTCTGAGATGTGGGATCATCCCTGATAGAAAATGTCTGCAAGTAAATCAAAAAAGAAATAGAATGACACTAGTGTTAGTCGATAGGAAAAAAGTTAGGCTTACCTGCTCTGGCGCCCGGCCAACGAACGTTGCCGGATCCAACAGGTCGTCCAACTGAGGCAGTATGGGTGAGAAATATGAGGTACGCTTGATGCGCTCAATAAGGTCATTGTCCAACCCTTCCTGTTTCACCCTAGCTCCAGCCTCATGGGACAAGACACGAATATGTTCGTGGCACTCCTGGTGGACACATCCATCGTCGTCAACAGAATATTATATTAATGCAACTCAAATAGGCGTGGTATGGTCATGTAATGAGGACGGAAAAGGAGAGAATCCCAAGAAGAATGGTGGAGATGAAGAATATAGGAAAAAGACAGCAAGGGAGACCAAGAAGATGGGAGGAGCAGGTAACAACAAGTGTGCATGTGAGAGGGGGAAAGTGTAAGCAAATAAAGAAGGAAAAATGATGGACAGAAAGAGGACGATGGAGGCATTTTACTAAACTGGCCCGGGCATAGGCTGAGAAACGATGATGATGAGGATAATCAATGAGAGCTTAATGTATGTGTTGCAGTCCAAGCCATATGTAAACCAATAGTAAAATTCCCAAATGGCTAAACCAAAATAATATAATTTTAGCTAGTAAGCCTCATTACTATACATTTTATTTTTCTAAAGAATTTCTTCCGACTTTTTTACATATGTGTGTTTATTTTACCTATATAACCTGATATTTTATATGAATATATAATTAAAAGAACAACACTGTTCATACTTTACATTGCTGCCACTGGACGAAAAGGATATGGCAGCAATGTAAAGTACAATCTGTGTTCTTCTTTTCAATGTAAAAGCAATTTTGCGTTAATTCCCTTTTATGTGTTTCTTTGTATACCTCTTTTTTGTACCTCATACCTTATTTAATATGACCTCATTTATTCAGCCCTTATTGATCCGAATTTCCGGTTTAGCGAACAGAAATTTTGCATCAATTATGGCGGAAAAAGTCTGCATGACCGCGGCGCTCGTAAGCATCATTCAAAATTGGCACAATAAAAACTTAAATACTCAAAATTTTATGAGTGAATATGTGGTTGTAACATGATACAAATGTTTTAATTTGTTATTGTGAAAATAAATGATGAATTGTAACAATATATATTGGTTTAATACAGTTTTCCATTAAATTCTGGATTATTTGAATTTTCTTTAATCCTGATTACACCCCCCTCAACCCCCATTAGGCCGGATAAACAAGGTTCCACTGTACAGAAGTAGTAATTTGGAAAAAATGTTTACATATAAAATTAAAATAGAGAAAGATCAATGCAAAGTGTTTCATGATTGATTTTGAAATAAGCTATATTCATCTATGATCTGTGTTTATATGCGTGGGGGTTCGTGGCCTTGAATGTGGGAGGTTAAATTACAAATAATTAGGTTACTAATATCTTTCTAAAATTTCTTTTTTTCCAAAGTCTAACAAAAATCTTGGGGCAGTTTTTGACATTTCAGATCAGAGTGTGACAGGGGTAGGTGAAGCCTTTAGCATCCTTGAAAGACCTTATTTTTAAATAAAAGTATTTAAGATAAGATAAACCCTTATTTAGGAAGCCCACTTTCGACCAACATTAATTAAAAGTCACTAAAACTTGTCATTATAGAAATGTCTTATTTGATTTATTAATTATAAAGTTCATCTAAAGAGTTATCAAAAGCTTCCCATAATACTTCCGTATAGATTACTGTATAGTTTCCCTTTTCACTGTTGATTAAACGGACTAAGGATGTAAATTTAATTGTAAAGGATATTTTTTTCCTGTCATTGTGGCAACATGAGTTCTTACAAATTAACATTTCCTAATAATGGGACAATCCAAAAACAATTACAAAAAATTAGTTAACGCCTGGTATTGAACCAATGTTCCTTAGCTCTGCTGACAGTCTCACTAACCACTCTACCCAAGGGGTATGCTAACCTACCTGTCTGTCTGCCCCTTCCTTGACCATGGCCATGATGACATTCTCCGTGGACATGAAGGGTAGTTCCTGACTGATGTGACGCTCTATCACCTTGGGGTACACCACCAGACCTTCACAGACGTTCTGGAGGGTCAGTAGCACAGCATCCGCCGACAGGAACGCTTCAGCGAGAGTTATTCTCCTTTGGAAACAAAAATTCTTGGAGTGGACACTTTTGAATCTTCTAACACTCAAATCCTCAAGGATATTCAAGATTAGAGAATTAAAAAAATAAAACCCCCAGATCACTAATTTATCATTTAACTGAATGTGGATTTACATTATGACAAGGTAAAAATGTTGACATCTTTTCAAACGACAGTGATTCACTTAGAGTTAACTTGGAATGAACACACTCGTACAAGCCAAGGTCAGAGAGATGGTTTTCATATCTTGCTACTTGGTTTCTTATAAAAATGGCTGATCTCGTGTTGAGAGGTATCACAGCTGTCGAGGATATGTTGATAAAGGAGCTAGAAATTCATCAAAATCGCTCGCATAAAGGGAAGAAAAAAATTTGGACTCATAAATTAATTCTCAGGAGCAAAGAATTATGGGCATCTACTAATTTTCTCATTCGGTCCGCTGTCTAGCACAAGCTTCTTTCACAGTTCCGCATCTGGCCCCCAATGTCCTCTTCCCATTGGGTTTGTCAGATAGTAAGTACCCTGAACATGGTTTTAAATTCACCCATTTGCACTGTTGACATTTATAGTTATTATTTTTAGAGTAACTTAAAAATCAATGTGAGCAAACTGAGAATCAAAAGAAAAAAATTCAAATCGATAATGGGAATAATGACCTAGCTCTTATGCTTAATAAGTTTTCTAAGTTTCGGATTTGACCCATCCATTAAAAAAAACGTCAATTCAGGGGAAATTTAAAATGATTGTTTTAATAATTGTGATGAACAGTGACAAATTGACAAATAAAAAAATAACAAGCTATAATGGAGTTAGCTAGTTTTTGCATTCAAACTTTGAATTCCCTCTCGGAATCTTTCTAGCATGGTAGTGTTTGGGTGATTGATAGCAAGGGATTATATATTATATTAGGTAGTGAAAAAAGTAATTGTCAAAAATATGTATAATGAGACCGATAAATGTATAAAATAGGAGTGAAATTCTTTTGCTTAAGTTGTAGCAAACAACACAAACATTAAAAGTATTTAAACCAAATGCGGTTTTAGTCACAGAGATGTTTTTCATACTAAATGGATCTGATTAACAAAAAGTTTATTTAGGAACTAATCTTGCGAGTGAAGGAATAAGGCAATAAAATAATACGAAATGCACCCATACGCATGGACCTATAGAAAAGATGAAAAATCACATCATGAAAAAAAACACCACCCCAAAGAAAGTCACACAGTGAATTATTTGCTTGTTGGTATGGTGCCTATAAGTGACATAGCCGGCCTCATGCTATAGTGTATGTCCTGAGAGCAGCACTTTTGTATGCGTCATCGGTGCCATTATCATCGCCTCAATACACCCAAACAAGGTTCGAACCCCAATCTCCCTGTCATCAGCAGTATAATCTTTTTTGAGAGTAACACTAAACAAGCTACACTGAACACTGAAACAAGCTACAAACAATTAAGAAACAAGAAAAGCTTAGCATGTCTGATCCTGTGCACTGTTGCGTCTTCGTCATCATCATTATTATTATTGATGACATACAAACACAGCAACCATACTACGGGTAATTAGTTTACGACTCAGTATAACGAGCTACCTATTGGCCGAATCATCCAGCGTGCGCTCCATCCACTGTGTGGCGGCGGTGTGTAGAGGGTTGTTCACTAGAGTCATGAGGTGACGAGCTATGGCGCATGTGCGCTCGCTGCGCATGGGATTGCGTTTGTATGGCATCGCGCTTGAGCCAATCTGAGTCGACTCAAACGGCTCTTCGAGCTCCTTCATGTTGGCCAGTAGGCGGATGTCGGAACAAATCTGTGACACACCGTGCAGACACAGACATGTATGATGGAAGAACTTTCCAAATATTTCTCCCAGATGGTAGCACTAGTTTAATATATTTTAGGTTGAATAAAGGGACCATAGCCTTCACTTCACTGATTCATTTTAACGGTAGATTAAATAGCAAAGGTGTCATAGTTGCTAAGTATGGTTATAGCTTAGTGATAGGAGTATTGGCATTTTAAACCAAAGGTCCCAGGTATGAAAATACACCTTTAATTTGCTATTTACTATGTATTAAAATAATTTGTTTTCAGAGAATTCAAGTTACTTGAAGAGTCTAAGGGACTAGAAATTTCATTTGCTCACTTTTTTCTTTTTTTTCTTTTTTTTTTTTTTTCTTAAAAGTTAATCCCATTTGGCTATTAGAATTTAATTACACTTAAGGGTTAGGAATGAGGAAGGTGCAGTTTAAAATAAATGTATCCACATGTGTGTAAGGAAAGTGGGAATCCATCTAGGAAAAAACCAGCCTTCGTACACCTAATAAGGATTCAAAAATCGACCTTCTGTCACCGGACAAATCAGAATAGATGAGCTTGGCTTTTAGTCTGTGTCCCCACCGAGGAAGTTTTGGTCATTGTTGATGGAGGGGAGGAACCGGGATGTATGGGAGGTGGAGTAAGGTCAGGGTTCAAATCATGCAATGAGATGCAATAGGGATAGTTTTTTTTAAATGTAACTTTCACTGTGGTACCCGCCTCGGTGGCGTAGTTAGCTAACGCGCCAGTCATTGAGGTTCGAAATTCAGTCGGGTGAACTGGGAGTGGTTTTTCCTAAATGTTTTTCCACTCTCCCTCCATGCAAATGCGGGTTCACTTCCTTAAATTCAACCTTCCCAATTCCTAATCCATTAGTGTAATTATACTTAAGCGTATAACCCGAACGGGTAGTAAGACGCGGTGCTAAAAAATTAAATTAAATTAAATTAAATTTACTGTGGTTGATACTTTTTATCTCTCAACTTTCAATGTGTGTGCATTTCCTTGGTTGTGCTAAGGTTAAGTTTTAAAAAATGTTGTAAAAACTACAAACTATTTTTTTTTATCACCGAGTCTTACTATATGTTCAGGCTATACGCATATGTACTAATTATCCTAATGTGTTAGGAAAGAAGATTGAATTTAGAAAAAGTGTACACACATTTGCATGGACAAAGAGTGGAAAATAATTTAGGAAAAACCCCACTTAGTACACCAATCTTCCTACCATCGGCAGTCTAATCTATTCTGAGAGTAACGCCTTAGACCATGTGGCCACCGAAGCAGGTTACAAACTATTAAGAAACAAGGAAAACTTAATGTGTGTCTGACCTTGTGCGCTGTTGCGCCCAAACTGCTCAATACAGACACAGACTCCACGTCCACCTTGCGTGTGTATGTTTGCCCACACACGTGTAGGACCGGGCAAAGCCAGCCATCTCCGTCACTTTTTTGTCCAGAGCTTTCACCTTTTCTCCGTCACCTGAAACCATTTTTATTCAATCAAAGTTTACGTGACCAATGTAGTTTTTATTAAAATTATGTTGAGAGTCTTCAGTACATTTGGGCTAGAGAGTAACTAATTTAGGAACATGGAAGTAGAAGAGTGAACTAAAATAAATATCAGGTCAGCGTTGCCTTGGAGAGTTTATGGAAACCAATCAATAGTAATAATAATCTCTAGTACAGCCAATAAGAATTGAAGCTTGGCCTCCTAGTTAAAAAAACAATCATGAAAACCCCTAAAACTGCTTGTTTTGCCTAAATACGTTTATATTTTACAGGAGCAAGTTTTGCTTTAGCCACAACACATATGTAGCCTTATATATATATATATATAAAATGTGTACATATCATTATGTGTATATAATTACATATGTATATATAAGAATAATTTGGCTTAGTAATGTAAAGAATTGATATGTACATACAGTCCAAATATTATGTTAGTAAATATAAATAAAGCACATAAACTCTATTAATTATTTTATGTGAAAGGAGCCTCCTAAAATGCACTGCCCCTGTTGTCCTGAGTCCTCTTGCAAGCCCTGATGTAGGCCTACCACAATAAAGGAAAAAGTAATGTTTTTAATAATAATTGTGTACCATTGAAGAGTTGCAGGAAGGAGGCCTGGGAGCCTGTTGTGCCCTTCACGCCTCTGAACCTGAGGTCCTCCTTGGCCCTCTTTATGGCCCTCTCGTCCATCAACAGGTCCTGGAGCCACAGGCATGCGCGCTTGCCAACCGTCGTCAGCTGAGCTGGTCTGAAAAAAAAACACAATTTGGAAAGTTTAGTTAATGAACCCCTCAACTTTTCTAGATTTTTCAGAACAAAACATTTGAAAGGTACAGGGGGAAAAGGGGGATCCAATTTTATCTCAAACTGAGTTAGTGCTGCCATCTGTTAGACAATCATGAGACCTTTATAATTCACTTTAGATTGTGGTTAGAAGAGGTATCTGTCATATTTAAATTATTGAAAAAAAGTATTTGCTGGGGCCGTTATGGGGTTTGAGATATAAAAGTTGCGGTCCTAGAAAATGTATGTAATGTGACTCTTCCCCTTTTTTTCTGCACGCTTCATATGAATTATATTACATGCAAGTAAATAAACATCTCACTATTTTAATTGTTTTTGTAGTAATTATTGATACAATAGTCATTAAAGACATATGTCGGTGATTTTCAGATAACTGTATGAAATTGAGATAAAAACAGTTAGCTTGACCCCTCCCTCCCTCCAATCTGTGTTACGTAACTTTTCACCTCAAGAGTGAATGTCATTATTTCATAGGGAAGCTTTAGTGGAATTAAAAAGGGACTTGGATTTAATATTAAGTATAAGTATCACAAGTTATCCATAAGTATGTTTACAAATGGTGAAAATATGAACAAATTTTTTGTTTCAACATTAGAATTCAAGTATAATATCTGTGTTATATAATAGTGTTATGTCGTCGGCCCCTTCCCCCGCCCACTCCCCCCATGTAACACCTATGTAGACATCAGAGTTCCCCCGCTCAGCCATCCCAACACTGTTTCATGGTTTAAAGATGACCCCTATAGCTTGATTGCACACATTCGCCGAAAATAGAAAGCAGAATCTGTCTCAATGGTCCAGCAATTCATACACTGTATGTGTGTGATCCATTGCAACGCTAACTTAAAACAGCTGATTATCAACACTATTTTATTTTCAAAGTGGATAAACATATATTTTAGATCATTCTCATGTGGAGTTTACAAATTATAGCACTGTGTCGTGGCACAATCTAATACATCAATAAACACAAGTTATTTCAAATCTCCTCACAAAGACCAACGAAGCTTTCTGCTTTCTTCTGGCTGTAGAGACGCTTGACCTCACTGATTTTAGATGGTGGTTCTGAGATTTGATTGGTTCTCCTGTGCCAACATCTCAGGCAGAGCGGATAAAGTAGAGATTAGTGGAACAGCTCGCACAAATTAGGTGAAAATCTTGTGATTGGCTTAGAGCTAGTCACGTGACCATTTCTGTTCTGCGTTAGTTTTTCGTAAACGAAAGCTTTATTAAAATTTGGAATGATAATAATTTGACAATATATCAGATATTTATTCCCTTTAAATTTAATAAGCGCTGGAAAGTATGTTTGCTAAGACGTGCTCCAAAAAGGGGTAAGAGATTGGCGGTGTTTGGGTTTGGGAAACAGTCATTAGGCTTCTCAGTCCTGACGGAAACAAACTTTCACTGCATGCTTGCCACTGATTTTCATTTATTTCATTACAAAATTCCTTGTTTTTTTCAGAAATAAATTTGATTTTTTCCAGAATTTTCTTTTGTAGATATTTTAGATTAAATTATTGGGAAGTTAAACTTTGTTTTTCATAAACTTATCGGTGATTTAAGTCATATATATATTAAATTGTAGGTATGTTTTATTGTGTCGAGTGAAAATATTTTTAAGGTAATACCAAAAATACAATGTTGAGTTTTAGAAGAGAGATATTACTTTGGTTTAGAAAGTATTCATCCATATTGTTTTATAACTAAATAAATTACTGGTCGAATTTAATTACTGATCCCGTGGATAGCCATTATGTATCAGTTTGTGATACACATTAATTAATAATACCAAAAAGAAGACTAGAATAAGAGTTTCAATGTTTCATTTTATAAGTATTATTTAAAGTTTGCAGCTTAGTGAACCAAATTCGCAAAAAAAAATCCAGTAATTTTTAGCTTTTTGGTGAAATATCCTGTTTTTCCCCAGGTTTTTATAAACACACAAAATTCCCTATGTTTTTCCCTGTTCTCCAAGAGCGTGGTAGCCCTGCTTGAAGTAGAACTAGTTGTTGCGTACTGTAAGTGAGTAAATCCCAGGGTTGGTAGACTCTTGTATTGGTCAGCAAACTTAGCGAGCCGGTCGATGCAGCCGCCACCTTGGCAGGAGGACATCAAACCCATCTCGGAGAATGATCAGGTCCTTCAAATAGACAAGGCATAATACCAGTCAGTTAAAACAAAATTACATAAAGATGGATTGTCTAGAATTGTACATAAATTCTGTATGTTATATATAGTTAGTAAACATATTACAGTAAACTATGATTATTGAGGTTGCACTAACCGGGTTGCGGATCAACCAAGTCAATAATTATTTAATGCAATGCCAATTAATAGGCCCACCCTCCACGCTACAAAATGTCCGGCGATGTACAGGCCAGTAAAACTGAACATATGGATAAAAAATTTAACATGAAATGTAATAATTTTTTTTTCGTGTGACTGTACATAATAACAGAAAAAAATGCGAGACTGTTATTGAACAGAAGTGGTGTCATCTGCTTATAATACAAAATAATGGCTCAATGTTATTCAGTAATTTTAGTTAGCACCGCTCTTACTACCCGTTCGTATTATACTCTAATGTACAAATTACGCTAATAGTTTTGGGACTAGAAAGGCTATATTTATATGAAATGCACCCACATTTGCGTGGAGGGAAAGGGGAAGAATATTTTGGAGAAAAAACCTCAGACACCCGACCGAGATTCGAACCTTGGTCTCCTCGTCATCGGCAGCTAGTCTACTACGAGGATAGCGCGTTAGACCATGCGGCTTCTGAAGCGGGTCGTAATTATTCAGTGTTTATTTTGAGTTTTGGGTTTGTCCGATATTTTTAATCAAGGACAATTCCCCCTTCCCCGGATGGTCGGGAGTTTACTGTAATTGCTTTAGTTCTTCTAGTTATTTAAACTAAACGAACCTAGGACTTTTAATACACCTTCGACCACAAATAATCAGCTCATTAGATTTTGATTTTTCAGGAGGGAGGCAAAATGAGTCAAAGAGGCTCACACTGCATCCTTCTACCCGTCCAGTATTCACAGATTACATAATAGGATACGGAGGAGGGAGGTAGAATTAAGATGAAGTGTAACAGTATCTGCGTGGACAGAGGGTGGGAAACCATTTAGGAAACAACCAGCCTCAGTATATCCTGCCTGGACCAATATGTATATAAAAAAAGAGCTCCTTGTCAACGATAAACCAGACAAGACGATACTAAGACCTTAGTCCGCATTTCCACTAATGTGGATGGGAGTTTTGTGAAATTCTCTCTCAATTTTTTTTTTTTTTTTTTTTTTTAACTTTTGAATTGCTTCAAGACATATATGATGATAAAAAAACCTCACCATCTCCTGTTATGAGAATTACACCGTCTAACCCTCAATCCCAATTTATGTTTCAACCAAAATAAGCTTCCAAGTACGGTCCGGATAAAACCTTAGGCCGGGTGCACACGGGCGACGCACGTCATTTTTCTGCAGTCGCGTCCTGTGACGCCGCCACCGCTAAAGAGAAGTTCTCACAAGTGACCTGCGTCATGTAAGGCCACACACTAGAGACTTGCATCTAGTTTGGAGGTCCACACACAAACTGCACACAATGGCGCGTGCAGTACGTGTGCACTGCTCTAAATCTTCGTCACCGCTACGTCCCAAAGAAACCCACGTCCTATATTTGGACGCGCCACTGACGCCAACTTGATGCCGAACCTAGCGTCCCGTGTGTCCATGTCCTGATGAGATGAGGTGATGGTGATGGTGAGTATGAGGGTGTGGAACCAGTGGAAATAGTTAAACTTAACTTAAGAATAAGTAACCAAGCCATGGTGACCGTTGAAGTAATTCTCCTTTCGGGAAAAATAATCAAGGTACAAGCCGGGAATCGAACTCGGAACCTTTAGACTCGTAGCCAGGTGCACTGACCACTAAACCACGGGGCTGGTTAACGTAATGCCGGGACGAGGCGTCAGCTTGGCCTCACAGGACGCGACTGCAAGAAATGAGGCACGTCATCTGTGTGCACCAGGCCTCACAAGATAATAATACACTGAATCTAATGACCGTGTTGTCCCCCACGTAGCAGGAGGTGGCGCCCAGGTGGATGATGGGGGCGGCCCTGGGACACAGGGCGGCCAGAACGTGCACATGGGCCATGACGTCATGCCTGGTGAGCTTCTCCTCGGCGGCCGCTGCCTTGAAGTCCACGTTGAAGACGCTGCCCTCAAGCTCGCTGATCTGCTCGGGGGAGATGTCCAACCCCAACTCCTGGAACACGAGCAACCCGCGGCGCACGGTTAGCTTACAACTCCGGACCAACACAAGAACACTCTCTCTAGAGGCCATCCCCCGCAGGAGAGGTGTTATCTGACAGCTGGCAGAAGGTTCTTTATTGCAAATATTGACTAAAGGTGACTAATGTCAACATATTCGGAAATAGTTATTGTTTGCCTACTAATATCATATTATTAATAAAAAGTGTTTATAAACGATTCTATTAATACTTTCCTAATGATTATAGTTATTGGTGTTTTCGTAACTTATTGAAAGAACAACATAGTATATTAACAAAACTATTAGGTTTTTTGTTTCATAGTTGTGGCAACAAGTGATAATATAGTAGCTACATAAAATAATTAATCAAAATGTACAATATTCACACATGTATCTTGTTAGGATTGGCCACCCAAATAAAAATATGTTTTTATAACTTGGAAAAAGAGCCATACCAAACAAGAAATATGTTTCTGCAGATTATATGGTTTGGCGAATAGATACAACCATGGTGACTTTTCCTATGTGTCAGATACAACCTAATCTTCTGTGGATGTCCTATAGCAATAGTATCGAGTTCAGACTTTAAAACCTGTCGATAGCTATCAGTAACGGTAGGAGCACACAGGCAGTGACGCGAAGTGGGGCTAGGAATATTGTATCGAAAGAAAAGTATCGATACTGTACTCATTAAAAGTATCGGAAGAAAAATATCGATACCGTACTAGTATGGAAAGAAAAGTATCGCTAACACCAAGGGCCAGTTTCATAGTAAAATTTAGTACGCCTCAAGTGCGGCTCTATACTAAATATAGGACGACACCTACCTGAAATTGAATGGAATGGGCCAGTTTCATATGCGAAACTGGCCCATTCCATTCTAGTCTAGGTAGGTGTCGTCCTATATTTAGTATAGCGCCGCACTTGAGGCGTACTAAATTTGACCATGAAACTGGCCCTTGGTATCGGTATCGAAATTTTAATCTGGAAAATATATTTTCTTATCTATTAATAATAATTTCAACTTTTGCATCATAGTTTTATTTTCATATTGATTTAAACACTGAAAATTATCATGGTTTTTAATAATCTAAAACAAATTTAACAATATGCTTTTCCGCTATATCCAACTTCTTGCTTGTCATGCAAAAAATGAGTGAGAAATTAAATAGTGTCATTTGTTCTTCCTCCACAGTCCACTCTAGTAAAAATGTAATCCCAACATGAGTTAAGATGATAAAAAAGTTGTTTCTTTCGAAACAGATCCGATACCGGAGTGTGAGTACTAATATCAGTTAAAGTATCGGAAAAAAAAGTATCGAGTAAAGAAATACTAGTATCGAAAGGGAAATATCGATATTAGTAAAGTATCGATACTTTTTTCACATCCCTACTTGAGGCTGAGCGATGCTATGCGGACCGAGGCGACCCATAAAATAGTTTATTTCCATTGGTGGGTCTAACTAAATAGATTGGACTGCCAATGACGTGGTCCAAATCCCAGTCGAACTGAGGGTGATTTTTCCTACATGGTTTTCCACTCTTCCATCCACGCAAATTCGGGTGCACTTCCTCATCCCTAATACAGTATCGTAATTAGTACATATGCGTATAACCCGAATTAGCAGTAAGATGCGGTGCTAAAACAACAAAATAATAAATGGATGGGGAATGAAATGAGTGTAAATACAAATGGAGGGTGTATGAAGATGCAAACCTAGAAAGGTTTCTAGAGAGGACGTTCAACAGTCCCACTGCTCTACCATTGGTATACACTTCTCGCTTATCTGAGCAGAGCTTTGTGACGTCCCCTTTTGGACAAGCATATAGTCCCTAAGCCCCTGGGAAAGAAGAGAGATTGGTCGATCCAAGAAAACTGTCGTAAAAGGACTACTCAAGCTTCCGAAGTGGCCTTCGATGATCGGCGTCCAAGTATCGATAAATAGTCCTGTTGGAGGCGTACCAGGGTGCGATAGCGATGATTCTCGGACACCTGTTGTGGAACACCTGCATCCCGCCCACCAGGAGCTCCCACGCGGGACACGCATCATCGAAAAGCGGCCTGAGAAAGTGTTTGTACAACGTCGGGCCGTTGTTCCTCGTGGAGAGAGCGCGCTAGTCCTGACCAGCAGTGAGCCTAGGACACCCAGGCTCTGCATTGATGGTTTGCTTGGAGGAAGAGTGGGGAAACATTTAGGAAAACTACTCTTAGTACCCCACCAGGATTCGAACATTGACCTCGACGTCGATGGTAAACCAGACTAGACGTGCTTGACGCCTTTGCCCACGCACCCACCGATGCGAATGTGGGAATTTATTTTCACTGAATATTTATGCCTCCACCCGGCCTATACGAATTTAACTAAACTAATTGAGTTGAGATATTGAGGGAAAAATTGAAAGGAAATGTAGCCGAATTTGTGTGGTTAAGAAACCGTTTAAGGAAAAAAGAAATCCCCTTAGCACACACAGCCGGGATGCAAACCCAACCTTCCCCGTCATTGGCTAAACAAACCAAACGAGCTTGAAGCTTAGTTCCGCATGCCCACTGATGTGGTTAGTGGTAATTATTAATTATTTAATTAATTAATCAGAGGGTTGAATTGAAGATGTTTCCAAGAAATCCAGCGTGAGCATCATATTACTATTCCACAGGATGTAAAAACTCACTGTAATAAAATGTGACTAACGCTGCTTCTAGAACCGTGACTCAACTCATCAAACAAACAAACAAAAGTCACTCTCTTATCAATTCCAGGTAAACAGACTAAAGACTTCGCACGCTTTGAGCATTGGAAAACGTACGCTTAGCGTGCCCAGATGAAAAATAAAACGTTTATCTCGGAAATATGGCCGTAGCGCGCATGAACCAAGATAACGGGTGAATTAGTGGAGAATACGCCCTTCTGGTATGTAATCAACCGAGATAACAGCAGTCGACAGGTGGGAACATCCGAATCGGGTGTCATTTAACAAACGTTTTGAGATACACACAAACAAAATAATAGATATTTGTGCTAGTTTTTTTTTTACTAGTTATTTTTGTTGAGCAAAGAAGTTCTTGAAGAACAACAAGAATGGCGAACATTGAAACGATAGCTACCATATTCATCAAGATATTGAAAGTGGTAAGTACCTCCGACGAAAAAAAAATCTGATTATAGGACGAATGAGTTGACGGGCAAATATAAACCTTTAGACGTTATTTCGTTACAAATTCCTTCGCCTCAAAAAGGAAAAATAGTTTTACAAATTTACTTAATATAAAAGGATAAAAAGAATGGGAGGATTTTAAAAAAATTAGTAGTTAGTCGTGACCCAATTACAAAATGGCGGTCGAGATCAAAGTTGCCTTGCTGATAAGATTCAATAGGTTGTGTTTTTTTTGTTACACTACCACCGTTTTGGGTGTTTTCTAACGAACAAAATGCGGACGTGAATTAAATTGTTAGAGCTCCACTTCGATGGGCACGTGGTCCAATTGTCAAACCCGTTCATTGTGACTTACCGTTGACGGGGAGGGTCGGGGCTCGAATCCTGGCTGGGTGCACCGATGAGATTTTTTTTTAAATAATGTATTCACTTTACCTCCAAGTGAAGGAGGAAACATTTCCTCAAAATTCTACGTTCATCTTTACCCCTTTAGTATGATTAAATACGTGTAGCCCTGACGGGTAGTAAGACACGAAAAGGACCCGGGGGGGGGGGGATGATACTATTTAATATATTGACAAATAATGTCCGTTTTGATATTTAAGTGGCCATTAATTGTTTAAAGTGTTATTTAGCTTGCATGTTATAAACTAAACACAGGTTATAAAAAGCACACGGCTTACAAACACCTAACACTATACAGACTTGCACCGTCAGAGATTGAAGTGTGTGGATGCAAACACACAAGCATAACACAACTACTAAGTTATTTTAGACACTTGCCCCTCGAATCGAACCAAGGAACCCGTGGCAGGACTCCCTCAATGCTCGGGCTTTGAGCTGCTGTTAAAGTCTTGGACGATGGTGTACCCCCATAGGGCTATATAAGGTAGCCGTGTTACAAGGTTGTTTGGAGACTTCTACAGAAGTTAGTGTGTGCATAATACAAGTGGTTTTTAAAATTCACCATAATCAGTAGGTGCCATGCGCTAGTAGCCCATTTGACAAGTGCCTAGAACAATTATTCAAAGAGGGCCCCTGAGAAACTGCAAGTTATATTTTTTTGTTTAGAATTCATGAAATACTTATTTATTTTTTAGTTTCAAGTTTAAGATAACGTGTAAAAAATAATGTTCGATACAAAGTAAAAACTATTTTTTTGTCCAAAATATTTTTAGTAAGGTTTGATTGTATTAGGGAGGTTAATATACAGTCGTGTTCCTTACAGCTCGAAAACAAGGAACCTGAATTCACCTGTTACTTTACTTCCTAGCAGCTCGAAAACAAGGGACCTGAATTCACCTGTTACTTTACATCCTTACAGCTCGAAAACAAGGAACCTGAATTCACCTGTTACTTTACTTCCTAGCAGCTCGAAAACAAGGAACCTGAATTCACCTGTTACTTTACTTCCTAGCAGCTCGAAAACAAGGGACCTGAATTCACCTGTTACTTTACATCCTTACAGCTCGAAAACAAGGAACCTGAATTCACTCGTTACTTTACTTCCTAGCAGCTCGAAAACAACGGACCTGAATTCACCTGTTACTTTACATCCTTACAGCTCGAAAACAAGGAACCTGAATTCACCTGTTACTTTACTTCCTAGCAGCTCGAAAACAAGGGACCTGAATTCACCTGTTACTTTACATCCTTACAGCTCGAAAACAACGGACCTGAATTCACCTGTTACTTTACATCCTTACAGCTCGAAAACAAGGAACCTGAATTCACCTGTTACTTTACTTCCTAGCAGCTCGAAAACAAGGAACCTGAATTCACCTGTTACTTTACTTCCTAGCAGCTCGAAAACAAGGAACCTGAATTCACCTGTTACTTTACTTCCTAGCAGCTCGAAAACAAGGAACCTGAATTCACCTGTTACTTTACTTCCTAGCAGCTCGAAAACAAGGGACCTGAATTCACTCGTTACTTTACATCCTTACAGCTCGAAAACAAGGGACCTGAATTCACTCGTTACTTTACATCCTTACAGCTCGAAAACAAGGGACCTGAATTCACTCGTTACTTTACATCCTTACAGCTCGAAAACAAGGGACCTGAATTCACCTGTTACTTTACATCCTTACAGCTCGAAAACAAGGGACCTGAATTCACTCGTTACTTTACATCCTTACAGCTCGAAAACAAGGGACCTGAATTCACCTGTTACTTTACATCCTTACAGCTCGAAAACAAGGGACCTGAATTCACTCGTTACTTTACATCCTTACAGCTCGAAAACAAGGGACCTGAATTCACCTGTTACTTTACATCCTTACAGCTCGAAAACAAGGGACCTGAATTCACTCGTTACTTTACATCCTTACAGCTCGAAAACAAGGGACCTGAATTCACTCGTTACTTTACATCCTTACAGCTCGAAAACAAGGGACCTGAATTCACCTGTTACTTTACTTCCTAGCAGCTCGAAAACAAGGGACCTGAATTCACTCGTTACTTTACATCCTTACAGCTCGAAAACAAGGGACCTGAATTCACTCGTTACTTTACATCCTTACAGCTCGAAAACAAGGGACCTGAATTCACTCGTTACTTTACATCCTTACAGCTCGAAAACAAGGGACCTGAATTCACTCGTTACTTTACATCCTTACAGCTCGAAAACAAGGGACCTGAATTCACTCGTTACTTTACATCCTTACAGCTCGAAAACAAGGGACCTGAATTCACTCGTTACTTTACATCCTTACAGCTCGAAAACAAGGAACCCGAATTCACTCGTTACTTTACTTCCTAACAGCTCAAAATTGAGGAGGGGCACAAAATCATTAGTTAATTAATTCAAATGTTACTGGCAAGTTTCCCTGTGCCAGGCTGGTGAAATCCCCCAACATATTCATAGAATCTCCAAAGTGAAGCCATTGGCTGTGCCGGCAGTGATAAGCCCTGCTCACATAGAGATAACAGACCTAATCTCGAGCATCGTATCCATCCCGACCAATGGACAGATATACGAGACGATTAGTGAACACAGCTCACATAAACTGAAAAAACGAACACGCCATCAAAATGCCATAATTTAATACAGGGGTGTCCAACTTGAAGTTAGCTAAGGGCCTCGTTTTATATTCCTAGACCGTCTAGGCCGGGCCATATACGCGGAAACTAGTCCAATACAGTATCGACAGTGGGTTTTTAGTTGATACTCTTAAAACAGAGAGTCCGTTGCTTTTTTACTAAGTTAATTTTTTAGTTTGAGATTAATTGGTAGACTAATAGCTAATATTCTGAAAATTGGAAAATGACACCTGGACACGGGAATCAAACCCGGGACCTGGTGTCATTTTTCAATTTTCAGAATATGATATCTAGATGGTGAATTCCTCTCTAAAATTAATAATAGCTTCGGCTATTTGATTCCTAATAGCTAATATATTAACTCATCATCACAAAGTTTTATAATAAATTGATATAGGCCTATAGTATTGCAGAGCAAATAATACACATTATAGATTCTAGACAATATAAATCTGATTATGTTTAAGAAACTCCTGGATGACATTTATTTATTTTAAGCTTCTATAATGCGTCGTGGGCCACAAAATATGTTGCCAAAAATGTACTAAATAATGAACTTTATTTTCACACAAAAATACATTTTCATATAACTACCGTAATTACCGTAACACAAGCTTATGCTTGTAGGCCTACACATGTAACATTATAAACAGCTTGCTCATTTGTTCACATGTTCAAAAACACGCACTGATTATTTTAATTTGTCATTTTTGTCGGTAAAATGACGAAAATTTTAAATTTGTGTGCGGGCTGCACAAATTGTCGTCGCGGGCCGTAGTTTGCCCACGGCTGCCTTAGACCATTCAACCATATAATATGCGGTGAGGATGAGGAAAATCAAGAAAAAACGCGTCAGCGTTCGTATTTCCTACTTCCTTCCACCCCTTACCTTAGATGATTATAATGTGCCACTAGACTCGTAGATTCAATTGTGGCTCTAGCGAACCATTAAGTTGGAAACCCGTCCCTTAAAATGACACAAATCAATGAAATTATATTTGGAAATTGAAAAAATGACTCTGGACACGAGGGAATTCAAACCCGGACCTTTGGCTTAGTACGTCAATGCTCTAACCACTGATCTATCCATGAATCGTCCCAGTCCAGGGTCTTTCTTCACTCATATTTTAAGGCAGAGTCTATGATGGACGTGCGAAATCGTCGGCTACAAATGTGTGATTTTATTAAAATCACAAGCTATCAGATAACGCAGCCACCTTCGACTCGGTAGTTGGCTTGTTGCTGCCACTTGTACAATTATTATAATTGTAAGGGATTGCATATTAAGAATCAAATAGCCAAAGCTATTATTTATGCTTTTACTGAGGATTACTCCATCTAGATATCGTATTTTAAAATTGAAAAATGATTCCGTGTCCAGGTGTCATTTTTCAATTTTCAGAATATGATATCTAGATGGAGAATCCTCACTAAAAGCATAAATAATAGTTTTGGATAATTGATTCTTAATGAAATAATACCTAAAATTCCAAAATTGATCAAAAAATGAACTACAAACTATACATTTCTACAACTAGGGGATCATGAACATAGTTTATGTACTTTTAAGAATTGTATGTGGTGAAAAAAAAACAACATGCATGTCATCAAAATCAAGTCCCTGATAATACATGACTATGAGTCGTGCGAGTGACCGCGCCTGTCTCAATGTCAACACACGCAATAAGAGCGACAAGGAAGTGTTGCGGGCTAGGCGAGCTATTCAGGCGCGTCTGAATCTTGACTTCCATTTCGACACTACCATTTGATCGCAAGGGAATTTGAGACAGAGCTAAAAAAAAAGTAACGCTGATCAGTAAAAATTAATAATGTTTCTCTAGGACTTCAAAATAAATACTCCCATTTTTAATATGTGAAGATTATCTAGATGACAGTAAGATTCAATTATTTTCCTTAAATTAAACTATTTCGTTTGATGTATTTACGTTTAGATATCCCTTAGGGCCGGATTTATACCTAGGCCAGCCTAGGATCCGGGGGCGCCACTTGAAGGGCGAATGCTAAGGGACTTCCACCAAGAATTTATATATATACATATAAAATTTAATAAAAAAGTCTACGTAGAAATAAGGCATTAAGTAGGTTATTAAGAGTAAATAGCCAGAGCTATATTAATGGTAATTACTTCAGTTAGATATCATATGCTAAATTGCAAAAATGACTATGACACGATCATATCATGTGTATTCATTTTTAATTTCAGAAAGATTAAGTAGGTTAGCTTTAATAAATTGGCATATGTATTTTTGATCAATATCCGTTTATTGACTTCTTTGAAGGTATTCGGTTTTGTCAATGTACAAAAAAAGCTTAGCGCGTGCGACAGATACTGTCAGTTCTTCTGTAAATATTTTTGCTATTATTTTATTAATAATTTATTTATTATATATATTACTATAACGTTTAATAAGTTCCTAAAAAATAATGAATAGCTCAGTTTCTGTAAAAACTAGTAGTTAAATTGGCCTATTATAAATAATTATTTTTGTTACTTGGAAAGTTTATGTGCTCAAAATTTGCGGCCTAACACTAACAGACTAAAATGTGTAATTAGGTTATTTTTAATAACAGAAACTCACTTTTTTTTGTTTTCCTAGTGGATTCTGTGTCTGTAAAAAAGGGTCAGGGTACGGGTGGGGCGCAACCTTTCCAAGGGCCTAGGGAGCTCTCAGCATGTAAAAATACCTGTCCCCTGATATCCGCTATATGTCAAACCCCAATTATCAATATGTAAATTTCCTTCACTTGAGACTAATCAATTTAATTGAGAATGGTCCACGTGTTTGGATTCCCCTTTTAGGTTCTATTTATTAAATTACATTACAACGAGTTCGATCGAAAGCATAACCTCATTTTTTATTTTTGAATCATTAAAATACAATTAATCATATAAATGTGTGGTTTTTTATACACATCCTACCACCCATACGAGATATTAGTATTGAACTATACTAACAGGTAGGGACGTGGGAGGTAAAAAAATTTACCCGCATTTGCTTGGAAGGGTAGTGGAAAACTATTTAAGAAAAAACTCAGTACTCACAACCGGGATTATAAACCTGATTTTCCCAGTCATCGGTAGTTCAGTTGTTGCGAGAGTGACGCCTTAGACCATGCGGCCAGCAAAGTGGGTTTTCGTATGTTAACATTAGGTAAAGTCAGAGAAAAATCAACAACATTAATTTGCCTGAGAAGACAACATGCTCCTGTGCGTTAAAAAAAAAATTCTTCGTCGGGATTGAACCCTTGGTCTCCCAAGTAGATGTCGTGGCCAAATCCACCGGGCCCGACTGTGGAGACATAGCCTAATCATATTTTTGGATGCAGGTGTACCAAAAAAAGAGAGCTAAATCGGGTAATAGTTCGTTTCCTTCTTAGAAACTCAAAACTGTGTCATCTTTTAATCTGTGGATAACAGTTTCACAATAAGATGGCCGACAGATAACGCTAAAAACAAGCGATCAAAATGACTTCTTACACACGCAATGGCTGAGCCAAGTGAAGGAACAGCCACGACGAACTGTTTCTCAAATCACGGGTGGCGCCCCCTCATAGATTCCTCCGTTTTCAAGTGTTCGTTAAAGATGAAAAGGACCCGCACCGGTGGGCATGTGGACAAAGGCGCAAGTCTCATTTCGTCTGCTTTTCAGGAGCTTGAATCTCAGCCGCGAGCACTAGAAGGGTGATTTTGTCATCTTATTTCTCTCTGCTAATGTGGGTACATTTCCTCTAAGTTATATTTATCCACGCCACTTATATTAAATTACCAATAGCTCTTAGTGTTGAAAATGGTATTTTAAGAACACACAAGGGGCGTTATCAATGGCTAAACTTAGGAGGATGAGGAGTTTAACTTGAGAGGAAATAAACCCACATCAGCGTGGATAGAATGGGGAAAACCCGCAACATCCCCTTACTGTTGTTACCTCCAAAGCGACCAGCCGGGATTCAGATCCCGACCAGACAAAACTGACGTGTTCAAAAAGACTGCAGTTTATTGCAACCAAGTGTATATCGTTGTTGACAGGTGATCAACATCATCATCCTGGTGCTGTACCGGGTTGGGTACGACGGCCGGTTCCTAGGGGTCGGCGGCACCTGGAACCTCAACGAGGAGAAGAACCCCGACGTCGAGATAATTGCTTCCGGTGTGTTCGTGGGGTACATCATCTACACGCTCGCGGTGCTCGTCTCCTACTGCTTCGGCACCACGGAACAGAAGAGGACTCTGGTGGTGGGTACACGAACTAGTCTTGGTTCACATAGCCACGGCTTTGGGTTTAGACAGTGTTGCCAACTGTACGATCTGGATACTACTTTTGATATAATTTCACCACCTGTACAATCCAATTTTAGAATATTTTCTTAAAGTAATATCCTGTGGCCCTGCTATAATGTAACAAATTTGAAATATTTTTTTTTTATGGAAATTGGTGGGCTTATCAATATAATGTTAGACAGTAGTATCCTGCCGGTAAAAATACAATCCATTTCAGGTCCATGTACTATCGCTAGAGATTATAGAGTTGGCAACACTGGGTTTAGATAACGTTTACTGGGTGGAGCTGTCCGTCAGGTGGTGGATTGGGTACTTTTTATGTGAGAGATTGTTGCAACGGGCACCGTCAACTCGACCAGAGGACATTTTAACATGTGGATTGGGTACTTTTTATGTGAGAGATTGTTGCAACAGGCACCGTCAACTCGACCAGAGGACATTTTAAACATGTGGATTGGGTACTTTTTATGTGAGAGATTGTTGCAACAGGCACCGTCGACTCGACCAGAGGACATTTTAACATGTGGATTGGGTACTTTTTATGTGAGCGATTGTTGCAACAGGCACCGTCGACTCGACCAGAGGACATTTTAAACATGTGGATTGGGTACTTTTTATGTGAGAGATTGTTGCAACAGGCACCGTCGACTCGACCAGAGGACATTTTAACATGTGGATTGGGTACTTTTTATGTGAGCGATTGTTGCAACAAGCACCGTCGACTCGACCAGAGGACATTTTAAACATGTGGATTGGGTACTTTTTATGTGAGAGATTGTTGCAACAGGCACCGTCGACTCGACCAGAGGACATTTTAAACATGTGGATTGGGTACTTTTTATGTGAGAGATTGTTGCAACAGGCACCGTCGACTCGATCAGAGGACATTTTAACAGGTGGATTGGGTACTTTTTATGTGAGAGATTGTTGCAACAGGCACCGTCAACTCGACCAGAGGACATTTTAACAGGTGGATTGGGTACTTTTTATGTGAGAGATTGTTGCAACAGGCACCGTCGACTCGATCAGAGGACATTTTAACAGGTGGATTGGGCACTTCATAGCATTATTTAGCAGATTACACTTCAGTAGAAGCCATTCAGTTGAACGTTAGCTACTGTTCAACTGAATGGCTTATAAAAAAGGGGGACAATTTTGGCGGTGGCCTGAGGTCAAAAGCAGTGCCCAGTCCACCTACAACTATCCGTCAGTAGGAGAACAAATAGGGGAGGAGAAAAATACATATGTAAATACAAGTTGTATTGTGACACCCGCTATTAAATGAAATCATTCGATTCACAAAGATCCGTTCTAAGATCCGTTCTATGCTCCTATACCAGTTACATTTCATTTCCCGGGCATTTAGGTATTCATGATCAACCAAAATATGTGGATTTTTGGAATTTAGGAAAAAAGAAATTCCAACTTTTAAACTATTTTTATAAGTCTCATAGAAAATAATTGTGTGTTCATTCCAGTAAGCATCAAGCTTGGAGATTATTTTCAATGAATACTATATTCAATAATGCATTATATTTATATTTAATGACCGTTGTTCAGGTGGTTTAGACGTTAGTCTCGCAATATATGTAAAAAAAAATCGCCCTATGTAGGTACTCAATCGATTGCTTAGAATTACAATTTCAAAATCATTTGAGATTTGCTATTAGACGAAAAACCTTTGGAACGGTAGCTATAGCAAAACAAACTAACACTGTGAAACTATAAATCGTTAGGCCTAAGTTCAAAGAGTTTGTTTTATTTATTTATTCAGTGTTTACAGGCCCGGTATCTTACAAACTTTAAATTCGGGCCGTTTTTCCACATAGCTTTAACCTTAAAACACAGATTTTGGCTCTTAATTTAATTCAATTTGGTCCGCCCCCGGTACCCTCCCCCGCCGGGCCCTCCATAGTGGCCGGGAAAAGAGTGTCTCTGTCAAATTTTGTTAAAATTGGTTCACGCATTTGACGTAACAAAGATCCGGACAGAGAGAAAGAGAGAGATGAAATGCCAAACGGCCAAGTTAAAACAGTACTCCGCTACACTTGGTCAATAAACCAGGCCATTAGAGTCTCACACTGTCCCACTAATGTATGCATGTGTGTGTGTTCAAGGACATCATCATGAACTTCTCGGGCTGCATCCTGTGGATAGCTGTGGGAGGTACCGCCCTCCACTACTGGCACGGTTACCAGTCCGAGCACAAGTTCCTCACCTTCACCCAGGAGAGGGAGGTGGGACTGGCCCTGGGGAGTCTGTGTGTCATCCAGGGGGCGGTGTACCTGCTGGACACAGTCCTCACCTTCATACACATCTCCAAGACGCAGGAATAGTAACACCCTCGGTCAAGTCGCCGTCGCTGCTCTCTTTACAGTCACCGGTACTTGGGTGGTGACACCAGTCTGTCTGCTTGTCCTTGGTTGTGTCTACTAGTTCTTCCGCATCAAACTGTTATAACCAACCAGGGCAGTTATAACCAACCAGGGCAGTTATAACCAACCAGGGCAGTTATAACAACCCTCGACTATTTTTCTCAACGCGTGGTTCTCAACTTAACTTAGCCTAACCAAACCTATTGGCCATCTCCTCTGAAAAATTATATGCAACATAAATTTGTTCATTTCAATTAATATATTTCGGTATTTATGCACTTTCTGAACCAACTGATTATATCAGCACATAACTTATATAAACTATCTTAAAACTAGAATAGACGCAAAATCCATCATCCGCCCGTTAATTCATCACTGTGAAAGGGGAAACCCAAATTTCACTGATGATAAATTTTTTCAGCCATGCCGGGAATCGAGCCCGATAACCTTAGTTCAGTAGACAGACACGCTATCGACTGAGCTGAGGTGTCGGGTCTCAACCTAAATTAACCTAACCGAGCATAATAACTTAACTATTGCCCCTAAAATTATATTCTACCTAACTTTATCCAACCCTTTTTTTATTTATTAGTACATTAAACAGTAAAGATAATATAATCAAAGGGGCCAGTAGTGAGGAAGAGAATTCAAGAGGAAATTCGCCAACATTTGTCTTGGATGAGGATGGGGGGAAAACAAACAAATTGAAAGGCACAAAGTGGGGAACCGATCGGTATTCGAACCTAGTCAAACAGGGTCAGAGTCAGGAGTGCTACCCCCTTAAGGCGTAGACCAGCCCTGTTGCTAATAAGAGTGCACCCAAATAAATTCAAAATCACCTCCAGAGCTCTTCCCTGTAAAAAAAAAACCTATCCAATCCAGCCTATCCACACAACTTAACTCTAGGTATAGTTGCTTAGAAGATCTCGTAGGCACAAGTAATGACAAGTAGAGAAATAAGTACGGGCCCAGGTGAAATTTGATTGTTTTTTAGACCCAAAAAAACAATCTGGGTCCAGGACAGAAGAACTGATACAAACAATGATAAGTGACAATTTCTTTACTATTTAAACATCAAAAAATTCAATGGAAAATTCCAAAACGATTTTTAATTAATACAAAGCCAACTTTTCTTTTTTTAATTAATTTTGTAAAACTGAAAACACGAGTGAAATAAAATGGGGAATTTAAACCCTTTATTGAAAGTGTCACGATTTATGTAATATTATGAAAGGGTTCCTATTATACTAAAGACACTATTTTACTATGAAAAATAAAAATAATATTTTTGTTAAATAGTGTTATCTATTTTTGCATTTCCAACAAAAAAGTTTACAAAAACAAATATTGTATTGTATTTAATTTGTCATATGGGAATCTAACTATTGCATTAAATGTATTTTAAAAGAGTTTTAACCAGTAAATCTTTTTGACTTTTTATTTTAGGTTTATCTTTGTATAAAGTTGTGTTATATACTTGAAAGTGTAATATTATATGTATTTAATTAAGATCATTTATTTAATATATTACAACATTTTGTGTCAAAATCGATCATACATGCAGTAAGTTTACTGTGTTTAAATGTGTGTTAGCATTCACATATTAGTATTTTCATCATCATTTACTATTAAGGATAGTTCTGATTATTACAGGTGATAAACCCTTCAAATGTATGTATTTGCGAAAGGAACTTTTTCTAAAAGTTAAATAGGATTTTATTTAATTAATATGCGTTTTAAATTATAAATAAAACTAGATAATGAAATTGGAAGAAATAGGGTCCTAAAGTTGTTTTTTCTTTCTTTTTTAAAAAAAATAAAAAGACCAACAAATTAAAAAAATCTAACGTTTACGTTTCTTAAACTTTTTTCTCTTAAAATATAACTTATGGCAGATAAATAATTAACTAGTAATTAAGTTACTTAATTAATGTCGTTTATTAAATTAATTAGATCCCAGCTCTTTAGATGCTTGTAGATGAAGAGTGACAACTTTTAGATGCCGAACAACCATTCTGAATAGAATCACAGGTCATTCGGAGTGTAAAAAAATAAACAAAGTTTTAAATTAATTACTGGCGTCAAGTTATATAAAAATTCAATCTAAAAGAGCTTCAAAAATATTTGAAAACTTTTTGCCTATTTTTTAAAAAATAATTTTAAACTCGCTAAAATGAAAATAAATAAACACATGCCCTTCTCCCGCAATGGCCGCTGATAGTAAAATATCTTCGATAATAAATGAAGTCACGTCCACAAAATATGTGACTGAAATGTTCATGTGATTGCATTGAATTTGTGTACATTTTTATAAGCTAATGTACATGACTGTACATGACATTTCTCACTTTACTGAAAGAAGTCATCTCGTTTTTTTGAACATGATAAATTTATAGCCAAGCAAATTTTGGAAACGTAAATGTATTTATACATGACACAACAGTTCCATATCATAGTTATGTACTAAGTTTTTCCTAATTTATTTTGTAATATTCCAATAAGATAATAAAAAAAAAGTGTAGTTTGATGTTTGATGTTTTCTTTTATCCTGTTTGCCCTGAGCTCACATTGCCACAGAGGAGAAATGATAAGAGAAGATAACTGATAAGAAAACTCATGTGATTGTATTATCTGCGCTTCTAAGACGTATATGTTCCTCAACATAGGTTGATGAAACGAAACATAACGAGCAAGGAGCGGGTTGACCTTATTTCTAATATGGCTTTTAGATACATTTCAATACATTTTTTAAAGGTTTTTTAGTACCACGTCTTACTACCCGTTCAGGTTATATGCTTATATACTAATACGCTAGTGGTTTTAGAGATTAGGAAGGTTATATTTAGATTAAGTGTATCCGCATTTGCGTAGAGGGAAAGTGAAAGGCCTTTTTGGAACCCCCCCCCCCAGTATACCCGACCGAGATTTAAACTTAGACCACACAGTATTTAAGGTAAACTTTTTAAGTATATCATCATCTCAGCAAACGACCCACGAACAAACAACAAAGAGGAGGTTTAAGAATGTTTGAGCTGTCAGACACAAAGTATTCATTTTCTTTCAACTACGTTAGACCAGCACAGGTAGTAACGTGGTACAAGGTGTCAGGCTCGCAATAGACAACTACCGGTGACGGGGAAATAACGATTCGAATAGCGGTCGGGTGTAATGAAGGCGTGTTTCCCTAAATTGTTTTCTACTCTCTATCTCTCTCAAAGCAAATTCGGGTACACTTCCTCTAAACTCAACTTTCATCACCCTAACACAGAGTAATTAGTACCTAATGTATACAGCACAAACGGGTAGTAAGATACGGTGCTGAAAATAGGAAATGTACCCACGGATCGCAAGAGTGAACAATCAAACTTAGTACCCTCCGATACGAGGAACGCTAAGTTTTGAGGAGGCCGCCTTGTTCGGTGATGGAGTATCAATAGCTGTCACACCACACGGCTTAAAATAAAATGGTCGGTGTCGTTTTCTAAAACTACTTCTCTATTTTGTCTAAGATTATACTCCCTTTCACCATTCATCTACAACCACCCTTTGTCATGTCAATAAGAGGGGGAAAAACTATAAATCTTCTTATATCAAGGTTAGTTCTCGAATATCTTAAAATTTTCTGTTGTGAGCATCAAAAAATTACTTTATTTGTTAGGGAGGGCTAAATCTAGTGCCCTTTTTCATCAAGCCTAGACTCATAGATCCGCAAATATGATTAAAAAGTCGTTAAAAAATGATCCAATACCACATTTTCACAGGGTTTTTTTCTATTAATAAAACAAAAACTATGGAATTATTAAGTAAACAGAGCCCTGTTGGAATATTTAGACTTTATGCTAACGTGAACCGTATTCTGAAATAACGCATAGTATGATTAAATATCGCGTTATAGCTGAACGTCTGCGCGGCAATTTCTCGCCAACAGAGGCGTTAATTACAGCTCGCCAATGATCTAAAGAGTTGCGACTCTACTTTCAAAGAGGACCGAGCTAGGTCAACCTTCGATTAGCGACCGACTCATAACAATGGAAGGTACATTCTCAGGGGGACCGGGGGAGTGGGGGGATGAGATTGCTCCAACTTAAGCCCGAGTCTTACCTTAAGGTGGGGTGGAAGAGGACGCGAGTTAAGGCAAGTGTTTTTGCAGTTTTTATGGCAAAACTTTTTTTGTGCCAAAATAAATAAAATATTGCCCCAATACAAACATAGAATATAGTTTTCTTCATAAGGTGAGCTCAAAATTTCTTGAATATCTGTCAAGAGTGTCCTGTAATTCAATGACAACTTTTTATCTTCATTTAAAAAGTTTGTCAGATAATGCCACCATGATCATGGCTGATATTCAGGAACTGTTGATATCACAAAGTGATCTCACGTTCCCTTCCATCCCACCTTAATAAACAGAAATAGGAGCTCAACTCGTTGGTTCGACTTAACTCCCGAATCCTTCGAATCCTATGGTATTCGTAAAAGCAAACTATATACTATATTTTTTTCAATTTTTGAAGATAATATCACTCAGGTGAGTTCCACTGGACGTCAAACAAACCTCAACAGGTTGTCCATCACTTTCCTCAGCATAGATCGTCTAAATATTCCCGCCCCACCCTGTATAGTAAAATTTAGTAAAAAAAAGGGGGGGGTTCTCTTATTTGTTTATGACATAATAGACATGATAAACAAATATAATTTGTCAGTGGGGCCAATGCTTAGACAACTTTTTATTTAAATTCAATTTTAAATATTTCCACTTAATATAAAATAATTGTACATTTTTAAAGATTCGAGGATTCGACCCTTCTCTAAACAAAACTAATATTTTCCCACGATCCGCGTCTTACTGCCCGTCTAGGCTGTTCACACACACACACACACACACACACACACACATATATATATATATAATATATATATATATATAAAGGGATAATAATGATGAATATATAATTTAGATTAAATGTACCCGTATTTGCGCGTAGGGAGAGCCAAAAAATTTATAAAAACGCTCGTTATAATATCAACCCGGAAACTGAACCCCGACCTCTTCGTCGCCGTAAAACCAGACAATACGAGACCAAAACTTTTGTCCACGAGGGTATGCTTACCCTCACTTCCCGGTCAGAGCTATTTTTAAAATTCGCATGACATGTATGGGCTATTAATTAATGCCTGCTCTATTTCTAATAAAAAAGGATATGGAACTCATACATACCCTGATATATCTCCACCAGAAAATCTCAGCTAGGGATTTGAACCCTGACCTCTCCCGTTGAAGGCGATCAAGGGCAACGCAAGTCTAAACTCTTAAACCTCCCGGCCACAGCCATGGGTAGAATTTTGTTTTTTTTATCTATAATTGAAAACATAAGTGCTATTGACGGCTTACCACCCCCCCCCCCGACCCCCTAATGGCTACTCTAGGAGATATCATTCTTTCCTTGTCTGGTTTGTCGGTGACGGAAAAGTCTGGGTTCAAGTTCCGAATGCACACACAAGAAAAGATAAAATAGATATGAATGGCTTAATATAACAAGTATGGGTGAGGAAGATGAATTGGAGGAAGTGCTCCCTGATTAACGTTGTGAGAGGACGGGAAAACAAGTAAAATACCAGCCCGTGGCACCCAACAGATTTGAGCTCCAACCTCCCTGGCAACGGCGAACAAGAGAAATGCACGGTTAACGCTGTGGATAGAGAATAATCTAAGAGGGGTCATCCATAAAGCAGGTAACTTTGTCAGGGTTGGGGATATGCTAGAGTATCCCAGTAGCCTTCCTATCTCCAGTCCTCCACGTAGCCAGGAGAAAGAGGGCTTGTGAGAGTAACCGGGTGTCTCGGCGGCCCGCTAGACGGGTCTAACTAAGGTTAAGTGTGTTAATACGAGGAGTAATTCGTTATTAGGGCAGATGTGACTCTCAGGTCAGAGAGTGAACTCCTTCATCCGGTCTTAGCCACAGGGAGACGAACAAATGATTGCTGTGAATCACGAAACTGAGAGCTCCACGCGCTGCTTTCATAGGACCAGTTACCCGAATAGGTGGTCGAATGGTCTGTGACGTCACTTTCACAATTTACCAGCGATGGGGAGGCTGGGGCTCGAACCCCTGCGGTGTTTAATGAGGGTGTTTTTGTATAGTTAATCAACACCCATCCTCCACGCAAGTGAGGGTCCATTTCCTCTAAATTCTACCCTCCACATCCCTACTCTGTTAATGAACAGATGGCTTGGACGCGTAGTAAGACGTAATGCACACACACACACACACACACACACACACACACACACACACAAAGAGGAATGTTAAATAAGCAAGGCCGTACCAGGAGAGGAGTGTTTGTTTTTTTTGGAGGGGGGTTCAACTCTCTCCTTTCTATCGAAAGTATTATTAACATTTTTTTTATTCCTAAATACATAATCTAATAGTAAAACACACTTATCTTAAACACTGTGGATGTGGATAGCAGGACAAACCTTTGTACAAATAATTAGGAAGAGGATCCTATAATACCTCAAATACTTGAGGATATTCGAGCTTTAAGGGTTCGAGAAATTACGGAATTTGACACTTGGATAATTTAAAAATATATATATATATATATATTTTTTATAGCTTGAATACAACTTATTTTGTGGTTCATAACCAACAATTATTATGGGACAAACAAAACATCCAAATCCAAGATTATTAATTCACCATTTAAGTGAATGTATTAGTGTTATAATGGATGCATTATAACAAAACAATGTTAACATTTAGTTGCTTCCCCCCATCCCCACCCTCTTTCCTTTAAAGCCATAAAAAATTCCAAGATTCGACTCAACTTTACAAATATTATAAATCCTCATCAGCACCAAATGGAATCGAATCAAAGTCTTCAATACCCAAGAAACCCGCTTCCGTGGCCGCATGATCTAACGCGCTACTCTCATGTTAAACTAGACCGTCGAAGACGGGAGATCGTGATTCGAGCCCGGTTGGTTGTACTGAAGGGGAGGGGAGATCTTAAATGGTTATCCACTTTCCCTCCATGCAAATGCGGGTACACTCCCTCTAAATTTAGTCTTCCTAATCCCAAACACATTAGTGTAGTTAATACATGAGCATATAACCCGAATGGGTGGTAAGACGCTTTGCTAGAAAAAAAAATATCCTATAACGAAACACTAATCAACCGGCCACACGAGAACCGCGATAGTGACGTCATTAGCAGAGACACGAGTCTACCATTCAAAAGAGCGAGAGAGTTGCTTCATGTTCGGTCCACGCCCACTCTCGGAGCCTGACTGTCATCAAGAAGTGTTTACTAGGTGTTGGCAGGGAGTGTACGGTTTATTGGTGGCGGAGAGTACACACACGTGCAGACACGGCAGTCGCACGACGCCAGCCATGGGGACGGAGGACGAAGACGCCGGGGTCCCGACAACCAAGAGCGCACTCTGGGGGAAACTGCCCTTCCTCGCAAAGCTGCTGGAGTTGGTGAGTCCTGTGACCCTAGTTATACCTAGCTCCTGGGTCTAGTGGGTAGGGAGGATACTGGAGTTGGTGAGTCCTGTGACCCTAGTTATACCTAGCTCCTGGGTCGAGTGGGTAGGGAGGCTACTGGTGAGTCCTGTGACCCTAGTTATACCTAGCTCCTGGGTCTAGTGGGTAGGGAGGCTACTGGTGACTCCTGTGACCCTAGTTATACCTAGCTCCTGGGTCTAGTGGGTAGGGAGGCTACTGGTGAGTCCTGTGACCCTAGTTATACCTAGCTCCTGGGTCTAGTGGGTAGGGAGGCTACTGGTGACTCCTGAGACCCTAGTTATACCTAGCTCCTGGGTCTATTGTGTAGGGAGGCTACTGGTGAGTCCTGTGACCCTAGTTATACCTAGCTCCTGGGTCTAGTGGGTAGGGAGGCTACTGGTGACTCCTGTGACTCTAGTTATACCTAGCTCCTGGGTCTATTGTGTAGGGAGGCTACTGGTGAGTCCTGTGACCCTAGTTATACCTAGCTCCTGGGTCTAGTGGGTAGGGAGGCTACTGGTGAGTCCTGTGACTCTAGTTATACCTAGCTCCTGGGTCTATTGTGTAGGGAGGCTACTGGTGAGTCCTGTGACCCTAGTTATACCTAGCTCCTGGGTCTAGTGGGAAGGGAGGCTACTGGTGAGTCCTGTGACCCTAGTTATACCTAGCTCCTGGGTCTAGTGGGTAGGGAGGCTACTGGTGAGTCCTGTGACCCTGGTTATACTAGCTCCTGGGTCTAGTGGGTAGGGAGGTGCTGGTGAGTCCTGTGACCCTAGTTATACCTAGCTCCGTGGTCTAGTGGTAGGGAGGATACTGGAGTTGGGAACTCTGTGACCCTAGTTATACCTAGCTCCTGGGTCTAGTGGGTAGGAGGCTACTGGTGAGTCCTGTGACCCTGGTTATACCTATCTCCTGGGTCGAGTGGGTAGGGAGGATACTGGTGAGTCCTGTGACCCTAGTTATACCTAGCTCCTGGGTCTAGTGGGTAGGGAGGCTATGGTGAGTCCTGTGACCCTAGTTATACCTAGCTCCTGGGTCTAGTGGGTAGGGAGGCTACTGGTGACTCTGTGACTCTAGTTATACCTAGCTCCTGGGTCTAGTGGGTATGGAGGATACTGGAGTTGGGAACTCATGTGACCCTAGTTATACCTAGCTCCTGGGTCGAGTGGTTAGGATGACTGTGCAACACCGAGTTCAACACCAGACCACACCTAAATTTGATTGATAGTTTTGTGCGTGCACGCTCTAAGTATTACCACCCTGTCGGGATAACACATTTTTACACGTATGGGATATGGAAGAGGATGGTAGAATTTAAATTGTGACCGCATTTGCAACAAGGAATAAAGCTAAGCCATTTAGGGGGAAAAAACACTAAAGTACGTCAGTTCGGGATTCAAAGCTTGCCCTCACGAATGACGCGTTTTTCCACGTTCCTAGCCAGTGCAGGTTTACCTTTTGACCGTTCTCGTGGCATGCGCGCTCTCATAGGGGAGGCGAGGGTGCCATTTTAATCCCCCGTCCACTCCCTTGCAAGACTCCTCCAAGTAGAGTAATATAAAAACTATTTAGATTCAATTAAATTAAAAAACTGTTTATTTTTCGTATGTCATTCATTATCCGTTCCCACTAAGGTAGAAGTGTGGGGAACGCGAATTAAGGGTAGGGTTTTTTTAAAAAGTTTTTGTGCCAAAGTATTTTTTTGGCCAAAATAAATTAAATAATTATCTGGTATGAACATAGGTATAATTTTCTTCACGTGGTGATATCAACAGTTGTTGAACATCTGTCAAGGGTGTCCTGGAATTTAATTACTTCTTTTCTTCATTTATAAAGTTTGTCATCTAATGTCGCTATGCTCATAACAGATATTCAACAACTGTTGATATCACCACGTGATGAAAATTAAACTCTTATGTTTCTACTTAAGAAATATTTTATTTATGTTGACCAAAAAATGTTTAGCTATAGAAATTTCAAAAACACTGTCCTTTTTTAGCGGCCCCTACACTCCCACCTTACCAGTATAGTATTTCACATGTGCATGCAGTATTTTACTCTACAAGCCAAAACCTTTTTAATTGCAAGCCGTTATGGAAGTTAATATATACTATAGTAACAATATTAATAATAATTACAATTAATCATGTTTGTTTACGACTATTTTGCCACATCGGTGGTCTTGGGGTACAGTGCTCACCTCAAAACCCGAAGTCCATGGGTTCAAACTCAGCAGAGGTCAACGGATTTTCCTTGAGTGATAAAAACTCGTAGCACAACTTCCTACGGAGGGGAAGTAAAGCCGTCTATCCCAGGTCGATTGTGGGATGTAAAGGAACCCTGGTAGGTATGTGAAAATACCTTTCTCGGCGAAAACTGATAGACGCTCATAGAAATTCTCGTGTGCTGTTATATAACCAGCCGCGTCAGAAAGTGCACGTTAAATACATCAAATAAATACTTTCAGGTTAATGTTGCGATACTAAACCAGAACTAAAATACTGTAGGACATTATTTGAATCAGGAAATATGTTTTTGTAAATACATTCAACTATGGTTTAATAAGGCTGCTAAATCTAAGAGGGTAGTATGTTTTTTGTTATTTTTATAAATACGTGATACGCATATATATATTGTGTACAAAGCGTGTGTGGTACATTATAAGCAGTGTATTGTCAGTACATGACTTTCAAACCACCTTATCCTTATGGTGACCAAGATGGAGGGAGAGTTTATATTATAGGTTGGGTGCATTGAAGGGTGGTTTTCCCCTCCTCTCCACTCTCCACTCTCTACACTAAAGACCTAGAACTAGAACTAAGAGTTTGAGTATTTCATTAACAGGACCAACACTATTTCCGCTACTCACCGACAGGTGTAAATCCTGCTTCCGTTGGACTGAAGTTGGGACCCCCAACCACTTAGTCTCCGGGATAGGTGATGACCTTTTTTTTTATCACCGCGTCCTACTAACCGTTCAGGTTACACGCATATATATTTTTCTAATGGGGTAGGGATGAGGAAGGAAGAATTTAATATGTAATCTACCCGCATTTGCATCGAAGGAGAGTGAGAAACCATTTAGAGAAAACCACCCTCAGTAGACCCGACCGGATTTGAACGCCCGTCATCAGCAGGTCAGTCTAATACGAGTGTGATGCCTCTTAGACCGTTGGAACTGGTGGAACCTATTTAAAGACCGCATTAGCTTAGAAGAACTGTTTAAAACTCTGGTAGATACTTCCTGTGTGGGCTCGTAAAGTTACATAACATGTGTAAAGTTGTCGTGACTGAAACGTGTCAACATTGCCAGCTCAATGTTCAGCTCGTTAAAAAAATATGATAAGTAGTACAGTACACTCGGAACAACACCCGCCCACCAATGCCACCTTGATTAAGGGCACCATCTACTCGAAGGGAAATAATATACTTGCACCGCTGGGAAAAAAAGAGCTCGTAAGTACAGAGTCAGTAATGAACGAGTGCTGAAAGAGTGAGGTTTGAAAGGGAATCCAACAGGTAAATGTGAAAGAAGTGTCTTAAGTTGGTTTGGGCATGTTGAGAGGATGAGTGTGGCTCAAGTGACGAGGCAAATATAATGAAGGTAGAGAGTGTGTGTGGATCAAAATAAGGGTTAGGCCATGTAAAAAGTGGCTAAATGTTGTAGACGAATGTGTGAAAAAGAGAAAATTAAAAGTTTTTAAGAATAGAAGAGCATGCATGACTCGGTGAAATGTATGTTGTTGAAGTGAAGGAGTATGTAAGGATAGGGAAGTGTGGAGAAAGTTAGTGAAGATGGATTGAGTACGAAGTTGTTTTTTGGGGCTAAATGCACAGTCTCATGCCTACCCCTTAAGGGAACGGAGTATGTACGCGTGTATGCACATATGTAAGTGGAGCAGGAGGGATTCAATCAAATGAATAAATAAATAACTGTACAGTCCAATTTTCGTAGGAAAATTCTTTTAGAAAATTCGTTCAACATTGATAATATGTCTATTTTTACTAACCGCTTAGGTGGTCGAATGGTCTAAACTCTAAAAGGTCAAACTCACGCAATAAGCTGAGCTGCCGATGACAGGGAGACCAAGGCTCAAATCCCGGTCGGGTGTAGCCTAAGGCGGGTGGTTTTATACTCTTCCTCCACGCAAATGCGGGTGCGCTTGTTCTAAATTCAACCTTATTCATCCCTAAACACATTGTCATAGTACATATGCAAATAACCCGAGCGGGTAAAGTGAGACGCGGTGGCTAAAAAGAATCCAAATATTCCATTTCGGGATTTTTAAATATGTCAAAAAGAATACTCAATTTGTTATAGATAATTATTTTGAAAATGCATTCAAAAATAAATATACATCGACTTTGAAAAAAAAAAGTATTTGTTTAGAAGTAATTAAGCTAAATATACCATTTCTCATGATCGATTACAGGATTACCTGATAATTTCCCGGTTTTTCCATATTTTCCCCGGCCGTACCCCCGTGACTAACAGATCAGTGATCTACTTCCTACTATTCCTCAGATACTGTGCATCTTCTGCATCGGGCTCCTGGTGGACCCTTATAACCACGGGCAGGTAGAGAACCTCAACAGGGTGGTCGTGGTCTATGTCACCTACAACAGCTACATCATCATCAACGTCGTCCTGTTGATCAGCTTCCTTACCAAGGACATAGTTCCCAAGAGGACGGTACGTACTAAGCTAAGTTTACAACCCAATTTACCACTAGCAAACCAGACAGTGTGAACCTGGCATTTAGACCCCGTGCCCACCGATGCGGGCTATCCGTCTTGGAACATTTTAAAACTACTTTTAATACGTTTCGAATTTGTTTCATCAAACCTCTAAGTTTATTGATTTAATAGGTTGTGTGAGGTTATCAAAGAAAAGGTATGGTAATGGTGAACATTTAAAGTCTTGATATTATGAGGACTTTGTAACATAATGCATCCGAGTTCAAAAATGCTTGTAACAAGTCTTGTCTGTTCCTTTGTTCACCATCGTTTAATATAAACCTTGACGTATTATACTATGGCCCTATCTTATAAGCTACGCCATGGTAAAAACGTGCAAAGTAACTTTGCTACTTTTCAGGGTAAATAAACAGAGTGTACTTATAGTCTTAATTATTTGGTTGGTTGATAGAACAGTTTAGAAAATTCTTTGTGGCCAAAATTGATAGCATTTTACTATATTATTTGTGTTATTTTATAGGTATTGATAATATTTATCAAAATCGACAGATGCAGATAATATTGGTATGATGTATGAATATATTAAAATGGTTTTAGTAACTATCAGCTACAGCTCTTCCTACAAACATTAGGGTATATGTCTGTACGTACAAGTGTATTTTTGCCTAAGACCTGGAAATACTGCCGAAAATATCTGGTAAATTTCGTTCAAAACTGAATATTTGATATGAAGTATGGTCATACCTATAGGTGTAATAGTGATTTTAACTAGAGTTCTAAAATTAAAGGTAATTTACTAATGAATGATTTTAGAAAACTCAAGATTTTTCGAAAAAGGGACCAAAATGTGTATCTGCGAGGTGTTTTAAATTATAAATAAGATTGTATGATATTTGAACACTTGATTTATTAATTGTAAATTACTCAAACAATTTTGTTTAAAATATACATCTAAAGAGTGTTACAAATTATTAACAAAATCATTTGTTTTTTTTTTTGAGGAAAACTTATTTCAGAGTGATTTACAGATAACTTTTATTTTTTTGAAAATTCAAAATTTTTCTAAAATAAATATAATGAGTTTATTTAAAATGGGTATCAGTTTAGTGTTCTACATATTAAATAATAAATGTTTTTTTTTAAATATATTTTTAAAAGGTGGCTTAGACCTACTAATGATTATTTTCAAAATATATATATATTTTTTTAAATTGCCCAAACGATTTTGTTTAAAATGTATATTTGAAGAGTGTTTCATATTTGAAATTAAATCATGGTTGTTAGTTTAGGAGTAATTTACTAATAACAGATTATTTTTTAAAATATGGTTCCAAACAATAAGAACGTATGTACGATTTGCGTCGAACCGTTTATTTCCAGTCGGTGTTGTTCTCCTTGGTGGGAGGTATCCTGTTCCTCGCAGCCGGAGCCATCGTGGTCGACGACTGGGGGCGGGTCAGGTCAAGGGTCATCCTGCTCAAATCCAAACAGTACATGGACATGAGCGTCGCCTCTGGCATCTTCGCGATCTTCAACTCCGTCGTCTTCTTCGCCGACGTGATGGTCACCATCGCCTACACGTGAGGACGGGAGACTCGGCGAGGTTGGAAACCACGAACAGGTGGAGGGATGTGTGGTGTCGCGAGGTTTGAGAACCTGGGTGGCTCAGTTTGTGGCGCGGCAATACCAAAGTGGAGAACTGATGCACCAGTAGGTTCCCACGTGTGACACAATACACAAGAGATTATTATAGTGATTAGCTTTATACCTCAACCCAGTGACGCACTTAGGGGGGGATACAAATAGGGGCTTGGACCCTCCCAAGAACAAAAATAGGCCTAATATAACTAAAAATGTAAATGATATTAAGGCGAACTATACTATAAAGAAGTGAAGATGAGTTGAATGTAATGGCTCCATTTTAAGACCACTAAATATTTTTAAAAAAAAGATCCCAATATCGATGATTGTAAAAAAAAAACACGAGCAGTAGCTTCAATATATTTTATGCAAAGCCACTTACATGATCAAAATCACTGCCCTTTACCTACCATGAAAAAACCACGAATTGACTTCAAAGGGGTGTTTTAATAATCAATAAAGTATCTTGTCTGCCGGCAGTTAGTGGCTTGTGCCACGGTAACTTAATTTTGGAGACAGCCTTGATCTCACCCCAAAGTAAATTTCTGGGTGCGCCACTGTCTCGACCACACGGGCGATGTCTTCGTACTTAAGGTGGGATGGACGAAACTACGAGTTGTGGTTCATATTTATTTCATGTTTTTATGACAATACTTTTTTTGACCAAAAGAAATCTAATATTGTATCGTAAGATATAGTTAGTTTTTAATCACCCCGTCTTACTGCCTGTCCAGGTTATACGCGTATAAGATAAATACTCTTATGAAGTAGGAATGAGGAGGGAAACTTTTAGGGGTAATCTACCGGCATTTGCATGGAAGGAGAGTGGGAACCCATTTAGAAAAAACTACCCTAAGTAGACCAGGCCGGGATTCGAAGCCCGATATCTCCGTCTTTAGCAGGCCACTCCTAACACGACGAGAGTGACGCCTTAAGACCATTCGACCACTGAATTGAGTTACATATTTTAGTTAAATATTCCAAAACTGTATAGAATTAAATGTGTATAAAATGAAACTGAATGTATCAACTAAAGCAATATTTTATTTATTTCGTCAAAAAAAGTGTTTTGTCATAAAAATGGCAAATGTACGGAGTTTAACTAGCGTTCCCAAATTCAGTCACACCTTGATTCAGTAGAGAAATGTGTACCTAAATAGTGATGGAAGCTATCAGCGAAATTTAAGATGCACAGTTACACAGTCGTCGTTATCATCCTTGCATTGGTAATAGTTAAATTTTATCAACAAAAATAAATTACTTTTAGTAAATGGTTTATGTATGAATTAAAAATTTTAGTGTACATTTTGACGTAATTCCATTTTTTTTAAAAGCAATGAATACATCTATAAAATAAATCTAGTTAAAATTACTTTTATCAAACTTAAAAAAATTGTGATTTTAATTATGTTCAATTTGTATCTTTAGTGCTACGGCTATGCTACTGCGCATGCGTATGTACCTAAACATAGCTGAAAACTATGAGCTGTGCTATTACAAAATTATGAACAAGTTTCTATCATAGCTACTTGTTTTGCCAGTAGTAACCAAGTTATTAGTTCCTGCACATAGTAATAGGCCAATTGTACTGAATTCAGTACTGAACTAAGCACAAAAACATCATCCATGTGTATGATGCATTAAGTGGGCTGCTTACCGAAGCGATGCAGACTAAGAAATACCATGTAACTTAATAAATAGTTTATTTTTAAATATGGTTCGCGACAAAATCGAGGCTTAAGGTATCAAAATACCCTTATTGAAATAAAAACCTTATAATTTAAATTTTATAGCTTTAAAAAAATTGTATGATAGGGTAAAATTTGCTCATTTTCAAAGACGTTTCAATCGAAATGTCACAGTTTTGAGTTCAACGTAAGTGATTTGGGTTCACACAAACAAATATTCACGTTTTTTAAAAACAGGGTCACAACAGTATGTTCTTATTTTTTGAGGAGTGTTTTAGTGGTTTTGAAGTTTCAGAATTGACATTCCCATTAAAAAATATCTCAGTTTAAGGATATTTCCTTTCAAGTAGGCGGTGAACTTAAGAGAGAAAGGACAAAGGATGCAAACAGGAGTGAGCGAACAGCCCTTTACCGCCGAACACAAGATGATTAAAGTACGTCTACATTTCCATTTTCATAGGAAAGGCCTTTAAGAAAACACTATTTTTTTTGTCTGCAGCTAGTATTAAAAATGTTTAACTATTTTATCAGTTTTATTTTATAGGTATTGATAATATCTATCAAAATTGACAGCATGATTCAACGTATGAATACGTAAAAGTACATCTACTTACGTTTCTGACAGATTGAGAAAGCCCTTTTTTTAAATTGGATTTTACAGGCTTTTACAGATTCAATCAACAAAAAGGTTTCAATGACTTCATTACCTTCACGCAACTATTCATGAGTGCCGAAACACTAGATAAAGTATTTCTCTCAACAGGGATTATTCTTAGGAATGTTTGCTAACGATACTGATTTCTCTTATTTTCCCATTTCTCAATAGTGCGCCCAATTCGGATATGATTATATAGGATATCCATAAAGTATTCACTCCTTATATGGCCTAATGAATTCATTATTTTAGGAGGTATCTTAAAATGGTTTGCGGTAGGCAAATTAATAGCACAATTCCACATCTGACTTTCTTAACCATCCACTTAGGCACAATGAAAGCCATGAAGGAGAAAACTAATTTATTAAGGATAGTATTATTATTATTATTATTTACAATGGGGTGAATAATTTATGGACACAAAAATATCTTTAAAATTATTATTCTCGCTGGTAGGCCTAGGCTGAACTTGTCTCGCAATATTCATGACTAGCCAACATTATTCATTACATTTTCATGACATTCATGATCGAAATTCAATTTTACGAATTTAAATTAAATCATAATAAAATTAGGAAACTCTGCAGCGAACGCTGCACTTTATTACAGTTTTTTTTAGCACCGCGTCTTACTACCCGTTCGGGCTATACTCTTACGTACTAATTGCGCTAATGGTTTAGGAATTGGGAAGGTTGAATCTAGAGGTGGTGAACCCACATTTGCGTGGAGCGACAGTGTAAAACATTTAGAAAAAACCACCCCCAGTTCACCTGACCGAGATTCGAACCTCGATCTCCCCATCCTCGGCAGTCAAGCTCAACTCGAAACCAGCGCGTTAGCTAACCACGCCACCGAGGCGGGTTTATTACAGTTATGTTAACGTATTTTTCTCAATTAACGGAAATGGAGTAATCAAGTTACTGTATGTATATAAAAGTTAATTACATTGTTCCTTTTATTTAAAATCCATATTGAATCATATTTAAAGATTTTTTTTAAATGGGTGAAAAACAAATTATTATATTCTTGAAATTTACTACTTTTAAAAAAAAGCAAACTTAGGTCATTTTTGTTGATTTAAATGTGAATTAACGATAGCAACATTCCAATAACGACGACAAAAACTAGTCTAAGAAATTACTTCCCTCAATTAGAGAATAATGGTAAAAGATGTGTTGGAACCGGTTAGTATGGTAGCCATTTTGTGACCAGATGCAAATATTTTTTTTTTAATATATAAGAAACAAAAGTAACAATGTAAACCAAATATATTTTAACCTACTACCATAGGTTTGTTTGATGTCTAAGGTTTTGCAAAAAAAAAAATCTATTTGTTGCTTCATGTCAGAAATGAGTTATTATTTTTAACCAAAGGGAAATATTTTATTTACCAATAAACAACTATACACAAATCATGGTTTCCATGGTGATGTAAACAAAGAATGATTGTATAGATGAGCCACTGCCTAGACTTAAACAGCAGGAAAGCTGTAAATTCGCTAGGAAGCTCGCGTTTTCGTTAGAAGCTAATATTTTCGCCAACATCCTGGACCTCTAACCTATAAAATGAGTGTTCGTTTCTCAAAATAGTTTCAGCTGTTTTCTCGTTATTTTAATTACTTGAAATTGGCAAATCAAATTATACTACTTTAAAGCCACATGGCTGACTCACTCACTGGCATTGATGTTTACACACTTCCATATGAGCTATAAACTTGAATTTGGCAAACTTAAAGCTTCTAGCCTGTAACCGACGGGAAAATTCCGAAAAGTTAAAAAAATAATGTTTGAAACCCCCTAAAAACATTCAAAATGGCGAAGCAACTTTAAAATCGGTGCGTACCTTTCTTTGGAGGTCTCTTGTGGCTAAACTGTAAGACTTATCAAAAAACTGCTCTAGAATTACATTAGTTAACATCCACTTGCAAATAAGACTCACTGGGGGTTTGCGAGTTATGTATGTAAGATTGTTGTTATAAACGAAGCAAGTAGTGTTGCCTAACTTGTTGTAGCGGGCATTCTGCCCAAATATTCCTTTCATGGGAGAACATCGCGTTATAGATTTTTAGAAAAGATGACACGTACCCACAAGATATGTGATTCGTTGACAAAACGTACCTAATCCCAGGAAGAACCGTCCAAAACAATAGTTTGTAGTTTAAACATTTATATATTTTAAATGAAGATAATTACTAGAATTGTAGATGGGTCGGTTCCTATAAAGCCTGTTTTAGGTTCATAAGTTACATAAGTGAGGGGGGAAGGAGGGAAAATGTTAGATACAATCAAATTAATACAGTTGATATAAAAACTGTTTATAATTTTAAATTTACTGGCCCTCCGGACGGCGATTTTTGTAATAACCAAATTTATAACATAGAGCGAAAATCATCTAACCTGAACCAGTAAAATTTTGAAACCAGCCCATCAATAATTAAAATATATAGTTAGTCATAAAATGAAAAATGTCGTTTATTTTTAGAAATGTAAATCAATTGTGTACAACCCTTAGAATTACTGAAAACAGATACCCTGTAAAAATGTATGGAAAAATGATTTTAAAAAAAGTTTAAATATGAAGGGTTTTACAATTGGATTATCTTCGTAATATCGTTTGGTATGTGAAAGAGTATTTTAAGGTGGGGGTGTAGGGAAAACGGGAAAAGGCAGTGCTTTGGCAGTTTATATATAAAACTTTTTTTGTCGAAATAAATCAAATATATCTCCAGTAGAAACATAAGTTTAATTTTCTTCACATATCACACGCTGATATCAACAGTTCTAGAATATCATAGAAAAAAATTGACATCTAATGTCCGCTATGCTCATGACAAATATTCAACAACACACTGTTGATATCAACAACATATGAACAAACTTAAACTCTATTACTTCTACTGGAGCAATATTTTATTTATTTTGGCCCAAAAAAGTTTTGCTATAAGAAATGCAAACACTGGTGTTTTCTCGCGTCACAATTACTCCCCCCTCAAGTTATCCTGCAGAGCACTCATGTTGTAGTTCTTCGTGGTACAGAACTATAACAGTGAACTAGAGTAAACGAGGTTTTCCATTAGACAAAATAGTGTGTTTGTGAAGTCTGATTTTATTACTTTTCAAAATGTATCTAATTCCATGTATGAATAACTATTTATTGCACACATATTTTGATAAAACTGAAGTATTTTATTGAAACGCTTTGTCATTTTTTTTTGTTAATTTTACCAACTATGCTATAATATCTAAAATAATATATAGAGCTAGAATGTATTATTATTATACAATGTCATGAAACATTTGGCAGAGAATTTAGTGTTTTGTTGTAGTCCAGCAAAAATTTAACATAATTTAAGCCTAAATATAAGAAAATGTATTGGTCGACAACAATAAGTGTATGATATAGTGAGTTGTATTGTATCTAAACATATCAATGTGAAATTAAATTTTGATTCAACGTGAAATACAATATATTTTATATTGGTTTGTTTTTAAATGTTAATTTTATAAACTAACATGAAGCATTGTTAAAACAAACAGTTTTGAAATGTTTAAGATGGTAAGCTATCTAGACAAAGAAAAATATATTAAATGTTCAAAAAGCAAGATGTTTAATTTTGATGAGCTGACATGATATTAAGTTATGATAACTCCCTTCATACTTGTTTAAGATGTAATATTTGTTTTGAAACACAAGTGAAATTTTATAGATGTCACATTTTGTTTGACACACCAATCACACTTATGTATTCTGTCACATGTTTATGAGTGGTTCCATGGAGACCAGAAAACGTGGCCTACTCTTCACGACAATATTAGACGCAGCGACTGACAGTCCAGAGGTCGTAACCACGGACACACATTTTGGCAAACCTCGGTAGAATTCACCTCACCCCCCAACACCTCCTCGAATTTTCGGCCCACGGAATCATCGCTCGAAATTCTTGCTCGAGTTATAGAGCCGAGGAGGTCCAGGATGGCGTCGACCATGAATCACCAAGCGTCGATCCGCTATGGAGGACTCTCGACTGTCAGCACGCCTGTCAGCACGCTGGTGTCCTTCGGGAGTACCCGGAGGACCTACCGCGAGATCCTCAAGGACACGTTGCGGTCCTTGATAATACCTATGAAGTACTTGGAGCTAGTGAGTACAGAAGGCGGTACCGGTACACAGGAACGTTTAAGTTTTAAGGGTGAAAGCGCTCATTTGACAAAGAAAGTGAGGTCTGGGTGTGAGTGCAGTTTTACCGTGGATTCACACGTTCATCTAAAAACAAGAGCGGGGCAGAAATGTAATCACGTGACGAGCTATAAGCCAATCAGCCTCGTCGGCGTTTGTCCGCTCGGCGTTACTTGAAATGGTTTCAGCCGTCCTTTTTATGCGCGATTGTATCAGCTTAGGACACCCAAACAAATTTAAAAACCAGATGACTCAATTCGGTGCGCATGCACCTACAACGCTTTATACTAGCAGACAGCTGCATCTACTGTTGTGAAATTATTTGAAATAACTCGTTAAAGGGAAAAGCGCGTGTGTGTCGTTCTTTGTTAAGTTTTGATTTGTTCCGCGACACGAAACAATAATTTGAAAACACCAGTTGATATTTAATTTAAAGATCTGTTTATCTCCTAGTAAATGAAAGAAATCAGCTGTTTCTAATTTGTGTCGCTAAGCATCATGGGTCAAGATAAGTTTTCTGATATCGTGTGAATTGCTTAGCAACCCCTATAGCAGTATAATGCTCTCATATGTAATCGACGGAATCGTGTGAGTAGAAGGAGTGGCGAACGTGTGAGTGGAGAGTGGCGGACGTGTGAGTGGAGAGAGTGAGTGGCGGACGTTTGGGACGTGTGAGTGGAGAGTGGCGGACGTGCGTGTGAGTGGAGAGTGGCGGACGGGGAGTGGAGTGAAAGTGTGAGACGAGTGGCGGGAACGTGGTGCGAGTGGGAGAGGGCGACGTTGTTGTGAGTGGAGGGACGGTGGCGACGTTATAAGGACTTGAGTTAGCAAGCGATCTAGGGGTAAGGTGTCGGACTTTGTGTGAGGGTCGGGTTCAATCTCGGTCCCAGCACAATTTTCTGATTGCCAACCCTTCCTTCACTCTGACAAGAGTGTATTAATCACAACTTGTGAATGTGAAGAATGCAGGCCTTCACCGTGGTTCGGATTCCACGTTAAACTGTAGGTCCTCCATTTCATCTCACAATCACCCTACCATTAACATTAGCGTAAGTGCATATAACCCGAACGGGTAGTAAGACGCGGTACTAATAATAATAATAATAATAATAATAAGCGCCACACTAAAGTGTATTTACACCTTATCTCAGACACTGGCGTGTAAACATCCCGTTCTGGATCATATGCTACCAGTCATACCCACTTGTCGGACCCTTCTTCTTCTTCTTAAGGTGGGAGTGTAGCGTGCGGGAAAAAAGCCAGAGTTTTTGCAGTTTTTATAGTAAAACTTTTTTTTGACAAAATAAGTCAAATATTTCTCCAGTAGAATCAGATAGTTTTATTTTCTCCACATGGTGATATCAACAGTTCTTGAATATCTGTAAAGGATGTCCTGGAATTTAATGACAACTTTTCTCTTCATTTGAAAAGTTTATCATCTAATGCTTCTACGCTCATGACAGATATTCAACAACAATGTTGAGGTCACCATTTAAAAAAAACATTTTTCTAATGAGGCAATATTTGGTTTATTTTGGCAAAAAATAAATTTTGCTATAAAAATTGCGAAAACTGTTCCCTTAACTCGCGTTCCCTACATCCCCACCTTCAAGTCAACAACACAAACGTTGGGTTTGAAGTAATTTCTATCCATCCGGAGCCGGGCATGCACTCAGCCCCTCAGCTGGTTATTGTTGCCTGCACCCTCTGATATAAATACCATGTAGGTTACTAGCAAAGTTCAGAAAGTGTGATGATTCCCCGTTGCCTTCCACGCTGAATTTCTATGAGCGAGAGCGAAAGGGCCTACTAATTTTGATGGGAAAAGTATTATCACGTACCTTTCAAGGTTCTTTCCCAAGCCATAATCAACGTGGGACCGACGGCTTCACTTCCCCTCTGACGGAAGCTGTGCTTTTGATTGTTATCGCTCAACCTCGGCTGGGTTTGAATCCACTAACATCAGGTCCTTAGGCAAGCACTTTACCCCGAGACCATCGAGGTCGACCATTTAAACAAAAGAAGCACGAAATAATTTGTTTTGTGTGTGTTGGTAAAAAGTTTTGTGTGTGTGTGTGTGTGTGTGTGTGTGTGTGTGTGTGTGTGTGTGTGTGTGTGTGTGTGTGTGTGTGTGTGTGTGTGTGTGTGTGTGTGTGTGTGTGTGTGTGAGTGAGTTGACGAATGGTACGAATGAGTAGGTTCTCTCATTATTTCTTCAAGGCATTCAATTTAAATTCAAAACAAGACTGTTTATTCAGTCTGATCAATTTGATATATTTAATTTCACCTAACTCGAAATCCTTGCCACGATCACGGAATATACGTGACACACTATTAAATTCTTATTCATATGGTTGAATCTCTTATCACCAAATAATTAATTCAAAATTCGACCATTTAAACCTTGGTATTATCAGATAGTTTCGAACTATCTGTCGCAAGAATGATTGACAAATCCAAAAGGTTGGACCCCAGTGAGTCAGGATGGTCACAAGATCTCAGAAAGAAAATTCCCTCAATTTTCCCTAGTCCAAAAATTCCAATATCTCTAAATAAAATCCAAACTAAATTTATAAAGCTGTTTAAAAAAATCTAATACTCAATTCGTTTGAGTAAAAAAAAAAGTTTGAATAATATGCAGCCAAGACAATTTCCTTCCATCGACAGAGAAATACACCATTTTCACTGATCCTATTATAAAATTTCCTGATAGTTCCCTGACCTTTACAGGTTTTCCAAATTAGCCACCTTGGATTCAAATTATAAAAGTCTAGTCCCGTAAAGAAGTTTTGTTTAAGACTAGCTAAACAGATAAAGTTTCGAGAATGCGTGTCACGTGACCCGATCCATCTCGAGGATATTAGATCCAATGACAATGCTCCACGAGAATCCGGCCAGTTGGATATTGTGTCTGACCCTTGGCGGATAGCTGTGTATATACCACCAGCTGAAAAATCTGCTAAAGATATGAAGCTCTATACCGAGCGAAGCGAGATTCTATTTTAACGTGAGCAATTGTCAATTCGTCTGTCTGTCACTTTCTTTGCTACGCGATAGCTGAAAAATGCGTGGACTAATTTACTAACATTTTACAGAGACGTTCTTAGAACCAAGGCCGAACCACTTAGATAAATGGTTTTCCGATCTGACTATCTGTTTTAATAGGACGTTCGTTCCAAAGGTTTCTCGTTTAATAGTTCATCTCAAGTAATTTGAATTTATAAATTTATAATTACTATAAGCAACCAATAGAGTGCCTAAATTTTGACATATATTACAATACTGGCGTCTTAAACCACGTTAAAGCGGTTATTCTATATAAATCATCATCATCATCTACTATTTCCAGCCTGTGGCTTTATCAATTTAGTAAAATGCCTCCATCTTCCTCTATCTGTCCACCATTCTTCCTTCTTTGATTGCTTTCATTCATCTCCCTCAATTGCACACTTTCTTTTGTCTGCTCATATCATGCGGTCATTTTCCTATATATACTTCATATCCATCGTTCTCTTTGGCATCCTCTCTTTCTCCATCCTCATTATATGACCGTACCATCACAGTCTTGCTTCCATCACCATCTGATGAACTCCCTGTACTCTCTCCCAGATAACTTCATTCCTAATCTTGTTTCCCCTCGTGACAACTAACATACCCTCCTCCTGTCCTTCACTTCCCTCGTCTCTCCTACATTCTATGTCCATGTTTATACTCCATATGTAACAATGGGTGCAAAGTACACCCTCTGTACAACACTTCCTTACACTTCAAGGGCACTATATTAACTTCAAATCCAAGGAGAGATCTTAGGAATGTAATAAAGATAAGAACATGGAGGGAGCGACAGACATACGGCTTGGCGTATGGATATATGATAATAGACCGAATAACTGAACTGTAAGCTTAGGTTTTCCCCACTGTACTCGGTTCTTATAAACTCCGGAACAAGACACGTTGGCTGTACGGATATTGTGGCGGACTCTTTTGATTCTTTGAGACCTGGGTGTTATTCCCGACCATGGAACCTAGGGGATGGTCTTCCCCTCCTCTCCCCAGGCGAATTACTGCAAGGAACTCGTGTGTTGACAGATCCTTGTGTGTGGATGTCTGGGACTCGCGCTGGACGCCCTTAACAACGGCGCCATCGGCGAGTGGTCGGACCTGAGCATCTCGTATGTGTCCTCAGGGTGGTTCATCACCATCCATCTCGTCGTGCTGTGGTGCCATCTGAGGGGTCAGATTATACCGTCCCAAGCGGTAACCTAACGTTCCAGTAATTACTGGGTAGCTGACATGCATTTTCTAAGTTCAGGGGTACATAGGCACTCCAACTTATTAGTAGTTCTGTGAACAGTAAACCTAGTATCGTGTTTAGAGAAATTTCTCTTTAGGTTTAAGAAGATATTTCCGCTTGCTGATAAAAGTTATACAGAAAACAATTTAATACTATATTCATTGGTACATTCTATTCAAAGAGACTACTCGTTATTCACACGGTTTAATATTTCAGTCTCATCATATATATGTCAAATTTAAAAAAAAAACGCCTTAGATACTCAATTGATTGCTTAGAATTATACATTCAAATCACTTGAGATGAGCTATTAAATGAAAAATCTTTTGAGGCACCGCCATATCTAAACGGATAGCTAGAGTGAAAAACATGGTTTATTCATCGTTAAATCTAGGTTCAAATAATATTCCTGCCAAATATAGTTAAAATTCGACAGAGAATTTGACAACTATCGTGTAAAAAAAAATACATCCGAACAGACAGACGGACGAAATGCCAAATGGTCAAGTTTATTAGGACCTCGCTACGCTCGGTCAATAAACCTAGTCTAGGACACCCCCTCCCTCTCCCAACACCCGGATAGCTGGGATCCAGCCCACACCAGTGGTCCGTGGACAAAAGCGTCAGTCCTGTATTATCGGGGTTATCAGTAAATGACAAGTCGGGGCTCAAATCCCGGCTGACTGTACCGAGTTTGGTTTTTACCAAATGGGTTTTATACCCTATATCAACGTAAATGTGGGTACATTTCCTCTAAACTCTAACTTCCTCATCCTTCCCCCCATTAATGCAAATATTCGAATAGTCTGGAAGGATAGTGAGAAACCGAGATTAAAAGATAAAAACTGTCCCACGTGAGAAACCGGCAATGGCGTCCGTCCGTGCATAGCTTGCCACGTTCAGCGTCCTGTGCGGCATCATGAAGGTGTGCGCCGCGGTGCAGGCGTTCAAGTCGTGGAACAGCGTGGTGCAGGCCAACAAGGACCTCAACCCGTCCATAGAGTGGGTCATGAGCGTCACGCAGATGAGAGCCGCCGGGTTCGTCCAGGTCATCGTGTTCGCTGTCCTCCTGGTGGACGCCGGACTCACCGTGGCATTGGACGACCAATACGGGTGGGATTTCTGCTAGCAGTGAGATGGCAGCACTGGGCCACTCGGAGCATTCATCGAGGTGAATACAACGTAGACTTAGCTCCAAGACCTCACTACAATATAATTATTACTCCTAGACCACGCTACAATAGTATTATTACTGCTAGATCACGCTACAGCTGATTCATTATTCCTATACCACGCTTTAGCAGATTTATTACTCCTAGACCGCATTACAATATAATTATTAGTCCTAGACCACGCTACAATAGTATTATTACTGCTAGATCACGCTACAGCTGATTCATTATTCCTATACCACGCTTTAGCATATTTCTTACTCCTAAACCACATTACAATATAATTATTACTCCTAGACCACGCTACAATAGTATTATTACTGCTAGATCACGCTACAGCTGATTCATTATTCCTATACCACGCTTTAGCATATTTCTTACTCCTAGACCACATTACAATATAATTATTACTCCTAGACCACGCTACAATAGTATTATTACTCCTAGATCACGCTACAACTGATTCATTATTCCTATACCACGCTTTAGCATATTTCTTACTCCTAGACCACATTACAATATAATTATTACTCCTAGACCACGCTACAATAGTATTATTACTGCTAGATCACGCTACAGCTGATTCATTAGTCCTACACCACGCTTTAGCAGATTTATTACTCCTAGACCGCATTACAATATAATTATTAGTCCTAGACCACGCTACAATAGTATTATTATTCATAAATCACGCTAAAATTGATGTATTACTACTATACCACGCTACAAACCATTTATTACTGCTAGACCACGTGCTACAATAGTACTATTACTCCTAAATCATAAATCACTTTATAATAGAATTATTACTCCTAGATCACGCTGCAATAGAACTCCTAGACAACGGTACATTCATTATAATATGTACTACTCTACGTTTTAACCAATTAAATTACTTCTAGGCCACGCAGCGGGTCTCATTGCAATAGATGTATTACGCCTAGGTCACGCTTCAACTGATTTATTACTCCTATATCACGTTATAGTAGATTTATTACTCTTAGATTACGCTCAAGCATAGTATTACTCCTAAATCACGCTGCAATAGGCTTATTACTTTTAGATGAGTAGAAATGGTATTTAACGACTACTAATTTTCAGAAAAGAGGGATATTTGATAATACGATATTTGTTTGTTTTGTTTTAGCACCTAAGTATTATTTCTGTCCAAGGCAGAAAAGCTTCAGCAGGACTACTTTCGGCAAAAGGAAAAGAAACTTTGGAAGACATCCGCTTGCTAACCACATTACAAGCCTTAGGTTTGAATGTCCAGTTAAATTCAAACCAATCTAAAAACTCTCAATAAAATGTTGTTTTTTTTGTACGTTGTCATGTGTCACAAATGTATAATACGGAAATTACAAAATATTCATAAATAAAAATTGATTTGTACATATATTTATAATTTGTTCCTCTCAGGAAGAATCTATAAACCGGAAGTCATATAGTGTTAAAATTAGTCAGTTCAGATTAGCTATTTAGAAAGAAAAAAAAAAGCACTTGTAGACGAATAGCTATTTTAACACATTTGATAGCTTATACAAACATATTAGTACGTTTTTAATATACAAAATACACTACTAAAATAGGTTTCTTAGAAGATCTCATTTAAATTAAGTTTTCAAAAGGGATTCATCAACCAAAGTTGTATAAGTAAATACTCTACACAATCTGAACCTAAGATGGAGAGTGTTTAGCCAGGATTTAGTAGTGCCTTAATGTGTATAATAATACAAACAAATTCAAGCATAACCACTTAGGTGACCACATGGTTACTCTCGCAGTAACTAAACCACCGATGACGGGAAGATCAAGGTTCAAATTTCGGTTAGGTGTACAGAGCGTGGTTTTTTCTAAAATGGTTTTTCACGCAAATGCGGGTACACTTCCTATAAATATAGTCTTCCTTATCCCTAAAACAATCAGCGTAATTAGTACATTCGCGTATAAACCGAAAAGATAGCAAGACGAGGCGCTAAAAAAAATTTAACCAAAAAGAAAGTAGGAAAGTAGTCGACCTGCACCTTGACAAACAATGAGAAATATATTAATTGCCTAAAGTCGCCTCCCTACCATTTTTTTTTTTTTAGATTTTTATATTTACTTTCTAAACCGACTTATTATAGGTCTTTCAGTACAAGAGAATTTTATGAGGGAGAACAAAAAGATAAATCAATTTGAGTGGGAAAGGTATTTTCACACACCTTCCAGGGTTCTTTTTTACATGCCCCAATAGACATGGGAACGACGACTTTACTTCCCCTCCGAAGGAAGTTGTACTGATCTTTATTGCTCAAGAAAAATCCGTAGACCCTCGGCTGGGTTTGAACCCACGAACATAGGGTACTGAGGCGAGCACTTTACCCTAAGAACACCCCTCGAGGTCGAAGCTACTGCCAATGAGATATGTTTGTCGCGACAGTTCCAGTGGTATGTGCGATCTCTATGTTGATAATATCTTTGAATGGTGAAAATACTACTAAGAAATATATTCTCTATGGTTTAAATTAGTTTTAGGGAGCATTGATAACCAATAGAAACCGTCCCTCATAGTTAACTAAATGAACATTGGTGTGTTACGATTTATATTTATTAAATATTTTGATTTGATCGTTTATTTTATGTAGAAACCATAACCTTTATTTTATACTTAAGTATAGAATATGTATTAGTGTTAGAATTAGATAATTTATGTATAAGTGACATCACATTTAAAGTAGTCTATGAAGAGAACCAATTTACCACCTACATCATAATCTGTAAGTAAATTAATTTAACTTTTGTGTAGCCTATTTTTATTTAATTAATTTACCAAGGGACATAATTATTTAGTAGCAGTTGACGAATCTTACCAATGTTTAAGATATTATCTCAATTCATGTGTAGTATGTTCTGCCACAAATGGAATGAGAATCTTACTCGTTTTGTTAGAAAGAAATACACATCGATCTATAATTTACACCAGACTATGTAAACATAAATCTATCTCGCGCGACAGCAGGTCTGAGGGTGATTTACGACTAGTATAATGGGGCAAGTAGTATTAAGAAAGTAGCTTAGAGGAGCCCCCTTCAGTGGCCACATGGTCTAATGCATATTCTCGTGGTAGAATAGACTGCCAATGACGGGGATATTGAGGTTCGAATCTTGGTCGGGTGTACTGAAGGTGGCTTCCACTCTCCCTCCACGCAAATGCGGGTACACTTCCTCTAAATATAACCTTACTAATCTCAAAACTATGATCATGATTAGTAAATAAGCGTATAACTCAATTGATTAGTAAGACGCGGTTTTAAAAATAAAAAGCTTAGAAGAAAAGCACCCGCTTTTGCGTAGCGGTAGTGAAAATCACAGTGACTGATAGTATGTGGGAAATCACTGGCCGAGATTCGAACCTCGTGTTTTTTTAATTTGGTGTTGAAAATTAAAAACAATCCTTTTCCAAAAAAAAAATTGTAATTAGAAAATAAATCTTAGCTCGTTTAATACTATCCCTTTAAAATTTCTATTTAAAGAGTTAAGACTAAAAATCGACAAGAATAAATTATGAATAGGGTTATTCTTGTTTCCATGGATCCTGCTCTCCAATTGTTCCGAAAATGAAACTTACAAAATTTATATTCAAAATCCACGTAGAAACTTAGGCTTTATCGGTAGACATCGATCTCAATAAATTCCGGTGCCTTTTCATTTGTCGCCTTTTTTGCCACGGGTTTCTTTCGTCCGCAAACGCCCGAATCGCGCGGACGAACGCATTCGAGGCGAAATGCCCTTCGTCGGTTTGAGATCTGACGCGTCAACGCCGCAGCAAGGAACCGACGACGAAGAATGCCGTACTTGCATTTCATCCACGATGATGTTCCCGTCCCTTATTGTAATCTCCTCAGGTTTGTGCAAGGGGTAAGTAACAAACTTCTTAGTTTTATGAGAAGCATTCCCGTTTAGAGTAGTCAAAAGGCTCTGTTATCAGTCACCGACAGCCAAATACTAGCCTAGGTTTGTATCCGAGCTGCATTCACTCAAATAACCAATGCCAAGTATTATTATTATTACTATAGAAATTTATAGGACCACCTCTGTGATTCAGTGGTCACAGTTCTTGGCTACAGATCCACAAGTCCCGGGTTCGGTCCCCCGGTGCTTTCAGAATTTTTCTGTGAAGCATCGGATCTAGAACGGAGTCAAACTCAGCTTCGTGAGGACAAATGAGAAGATACTTGAATGAATAAGTAGCAGCTGCAGTCTAGAATACTGAGATTAACGTCCAGATTGTCCGTTATGCTGACCACATGACACCTTCTATCCGCAAATGCTAGCACTTTCATTGCTAACAGCGGCGACCGCACCCGACTTGTAAACTAAGTTAAACCTAAGACAGACACAACACTCAGTCCTCCCGGCCATTAGTTCATCTCTGTGAAAGAGAAGACCCACTTTCCCCCTATATAATGATGTTTACTGTCATGCCATGATTCGAACCCGGGACCCTTAGACAAGTGGGCAGACAAGCTACCGACTGAGCTAAGGTTTCAGATCAAAGGCCAGTGCACACGAGCAATGGCTGCCGTACTTTATTCGGTATACAAGTCAACTATTACGGTGGTGAACAATGAACTATAATCAGTAGAACGTGTGCGTGGTTTGGTGTTAGCGCAGTTCACAGTTTTCAGCAATTGAAAAATGTAACAGTCTGTCTTTCAAACAAAAGTGAAACAAGATATAGTTATTTTAAAAATTAGTTTGAAGGCATAGGAGAGATAAAAGGGTGAGTCTCAAAATAGATGGGTTATTACAATCTAGCTTTACTTAGTGGAGAGGTCAAGAGACTCAAATAAGATGGGACATGTTGTGAAAATGTTGTGTTTGACCCGTGCCCAAGGCGCTGTGCACCGCGTGCCTGGTAATCCTCACCCTCCTGGTGAACGAGGTACCGACCCTGTTTAGCGGGTCCATCCTGTGCCTCCTCTTCACCACACACGGCGGCCTCACCCTCATGTGCTTCGTGGACATCTTGGCGCAGATCTGTGGGGATCCCATCTCCTGTCGGCCCGTGAGTAGCAGCCGGGGGGGAGCACTAGACTTTAAATTAACGCGTGTTCGAAAAAAAAAGTAGCATTGCAGGTTATTATAATATAGGAAGGATACACTGGCGTACCCAGAAATGTACTTTAAGGGGTGGAAGGGAAGGTAGAGGGTAGGGTGCCTCTCACTTCGTCTTACTACTCGGTCAGGTTGTACATATATATATATATATATATATATATTACGTTAATGGTATAGGGATAAAGGTAGAATTTAGAGGAAAAGTACGTTCAATTGCATGGAGGGAGCGTGATAAACCATGTAAGAAAAAGCCCTCTCGGTCCAAACAACAGGGATTCAAGCCCCTACCTCTCTGGCATAGGTAAACCAGACTAAATGTGTTTGAAATTCATACGAGTATAACGTGCCCACCTATACGGATTATATTATAGTGAAAGCTATTATTTATTTTATTTTTGCCCCCGAGTGGTAATTTTTGTGGCATTTTTAATGTGAATTACGGTGCAACTTTTGGATATCAAATCGTGGGCATGGTCTTACAATGTATTATTATTATTAGCACCGCGTCTTACTACCCGTTCGGGTTATACGCACTTACGCTAATGTGCAATGGTAGGGTGATTGTGAGATGAAATGGAGGACCTACAGTTTAACGTGGAATCCGAACCACGGTGGAAGCCTGGCATTCCTCACATTCACAAGTTGTGATTAATACACGTCTTGTCAGAGGTGAAGGAAGGGTTTGGCAATCAGATAAATATGTGCCGGTACCGAGGATTGAACCCCGGACCCCTAGCACAGAAGTCTGACACCTTACCCCTAGACCACCAGGTCACCTCTTACAATGTAGCCTCTACATTTGATTGCCGGTGATGGGAGAGAGTGAGGTTATAATCCCGGCTGGGTACATTAGGGTATGATATTCCTCATACCCTCACTTGATAATGCTACCCCATTTCATCCCCAACCCATAGATCGAGCAGTTGTATTGCCCATTTGTTAAAAAGAATAAACTTGAATGGATCGGCCTTTATACTTCGAAAGAAGATAGGTCTTTGGGAGCATTCTGGATAGTTCAGCGGTAGAGCAGTGACAACCCAAGCCTAGGGTCTCGGGTTAGATTCCCGTGTCCAGGTGTCATTTTTCAAAATCTATTATATTTGATGCGGCTGTATCCATAGGTACTAAATATCATTTCCACCTCCCAACGTTTGCTAGTCATGTGACATCATTAAGGTGGGAGTGGAGAGGGCGCGAGAGAAAGGTCAGGGTTTTTTGCAGTTTTTATGGCAAAACTTTTTTTTCTGTCAAAATAAATCAAATCTTTCTCCAGTAGAAAACTAGAGTTTAATTTTTTTTTTCACGTGGTGATACCAAGTTGCTGAATATCTGTCATGAGCATAACGACATTAGATGAGAAACTTTTTAAATCAAAAGAAAATTTGTCCCTAAATTCCAGGACACTCTTCACAGATGTTCAACAACAGCTGTTGATAACACCATGCAAAGAAAATTAAACACTATGTTTCTACTGGATAACCCGCCTCGATGGCGTAGCTAGCTGACGCGCCAGTCGTGTTGAGCTAGACCACCGAGGACGGGGAGATCGAGGTTCGAATCTCGGTCGGGTGAACTGGGGGTGGTTTTCCCTAAATGGTTTTCCACTCTCCCTCCACGCAAATGCGGGTTCACTTCCTCTAAATTCAACCTTCCCAGTTCCTAGCCCATTAGTGTAATTAGTACTTAAGCGTTTAACCCGAACGGGTAGTAAGACGCGGTGCTAAGTATTATTATTATTATTATTATTCTACTGGATAAATATTTGATTTATTTTGACAAAAAAAAGTTTTTCTATAAAAAGTGTATAAACGCTTGCCTTTTCCCGCCCCCTAAGCTCCTACCTTAGTTATTCCCCTTCTTCAGTAAACTGTCCATTTTTGTTGTTTGGTGCAGATGTGCATCTACCTGATGGTGGCGCTGAGCCTGCATCTCACCAGCGCGGCGATCGCCATCATTACTTACCTGGACTCCCAATGGGAGCCGTCGATACTGACGATCGTGCACGTGGTCCTCATGTTGCTCGCCCCCCTGTTCTATATCGTGGACATGATCCTCCTGCACGTCTACAGCAGTAAAGAGGAATGACGATCACCTCCAGGACGACCACCCCGCGGCTGATCAGCACCTACTCTCCTCCTCTAGCGTATTGTCTCTGTGACGTCATGACGATCAATAAAGTTATCCTCATTCTAACTAGACTAACGACTACTTATTTACCATCCCATTAGTATTTCACTCGACGAATGATCTAAGGCAAGGATCGGCAACTAGTCGATCGCTATCGACCGGTCGATCTAATGGTATTTTCAGTCGATCGCGTGAGAAAATTACCACCTTAATAAAAGTTCATCTTTCTTTCTTCTAAACTCGCAAATATATTAAGTACTTTCAAATAATATTAATGACCAAAATAACCCTGATCGGTGATCATCGATAATGTTATGAGAAAATGAAAATGTACATTTCATTAATTCTATATTTTTTTCTAGAATGGTGGGCACATCATTATTTGAGGAAAAGTTGAATTTTGGGAATCAAATATAAGTTTATAGACAAAGAAAAAAGCAAAAGTAGAGTGTAGAAACGAGGGGTGATCAAGGGACCTTTAACCCGCCTCTGTGGCGTAGTTGGCTAACGCGCCAGTCGTGTTGAGCCAGACCGCCGAGGACGGGGAGATCGAGGTTCGAATCTCGGTCGGGTGAACTGGGGGTGGTTTTTCCTAAATGGTTTTTCCACTCTCCCTCCACGCAAATGCGGGTTCACTTCCTCTAAATTCAACCTTCCCAATTCCTAATCAATTAGTGTAATTAGTACTTAAGCGTATAACCCGAACGGGTAGTAAGACGCGGTGCTAAATAAATAAATAAATAAAAAAATCAAGGGACCTTTGATAAGTTTGTAAGTATACCGAGGTCCAGAAAGTTTGCCGACCCCTGGAAGGCGTCACTCTCGAGTTAGACTAGTCTGCTAATGAAAGGAAGATCGGGGTTCGGATGCCGGTCGGGTCTACTGACTGTGGCTTTGTAGCGTGGTCTAGGAGTAATAATTATATTGTAGTGCAATCTAGGAGTAATAAATCTGCTCTAGCGTGGTATAGGCGTAATAAATCCTTATTCAACTTTCCTTCGAAGCAAATGCGCGTAGATTATCTCTAAAATTCTTCCTTCCTAATCCCTAATCCACTAGGGTAATAATGATATTTGAACAGGTAGTAAGGAGCGTGATAAAAAAAATAATTGTAGTCTAGTGCATTTGAAAATACATTGTCCTGCTCAATCGTGCACACACACTCATAGTAAGTGTGTGTGTTTGTAACAAAGTTTAAATAAATCGTATGACAAAATCGCACAAACTTTCTCATATTGCGTTTTCTTCATGTAACAAACACATCATCTTGTTAATAACAATAATCACTCTTTATATAGGCCCTATAGATTTTAAATCAAATTGTTTAAATATATTTAATAAAATTCAAATTATAAAATATAAATTGTTTGTAAACTATCATAAAATTATTTGTTATTTATAAAAAGAAATCTTATTTATCAAGAAAAACTATTTCCAGATTCCCATTTGGAACCAAATAGTTAGTCATTTGTAAATAACTTCAAGTTTTTTTAAAAAAAAATCAGTCATCAGTAAACTGCCCTTCAACGAATGGTTGCCCAAAAACCAATGAATGATATGGTGGTATTTGTTATGTCAAACAAACCCAGATGTGCATTTTAAACAAAATCGTTAGTCTTTTTCGAAAAATTTGAACTAAAAATAGTTATCAATAAACTACACTTAATTGAAGGGCAAGGGTTAAAAAAAATTGTGGTATTGCCCAGTAACATCTAGATATAAAGTGTGAACAAAATCCATCAAACCAATCTGCGGCCAGGGACAGACAGAAAGACATGAAATGGGGATAGACTAGATTTTTAAATCCACTTTTTTAGGTTCGTGTTTACATGAAACGTAAAAATTCACCATAATCTCATGAATTTTTTTTTACGATCACAATACGGTACTTTCTCAAATCAAGAGAAAGTATTGTGATCGTAAAATAAATTACTCTTGAAACATTTTTTCGCAAAAAAAAACAACAAGTATGCAAGGTTATTTATCATGTAAAATAGTCCTTAGATATTTGAACACAATCGTTTTGAACCATTTTCGAACAGGTTCAAATTTTCCAACATTATGTCATCAGTAAACTACCCTTAAATGAACTTAAGCGAAATTTCTTTGAAAAACAACTATTATCACTACTATAATTATTATGTGTTGCTTTTCATGTAAATAAAATATATTGATATATTATATCAATTTTAAATAAATTTGCTATAACAATTTTCTAAAAATTCCGAATTTTCAAATATAAGCAGTTACTCTTAATTTTAGAACTAGAATTAAAATCACGATTTCCCCTCGAGATGTAGCCATACAACAGCTAAATATCTGAATTAAATCAATCAAATCGTAACACGTCAGGATACAGCCAAATCTCGAGGTCAAACACTTTCGCAAATACCACACTTTATATATAATATATATTACAAAGTAAAAAAAAAATCGTTACCGAATTATGGGAACAAAGGCCATAACCTTAGGTTTGGATATGCGGACTGACCACGGAGCTACCCAAGATTGTCTGTTATCGTGGTAAGTCGTCGCGCTTTAGTTTAATATTCGTACACACCCACTCCGGTGGCCGCACTGTCTAACGCGCTAATCTCGCAGTAGACTAGACTGTGGATGACAGAGAGATCGAGGTACAAATATCAGTCATGCGCACTGAGGATGGTTTTCCCTAAATGGTTTACCACTCTCCCTGCAAGCAAATGCGGGTACAGTTCTTATAAATATCACCTCCCTAATCCCTAGATACAGAATATAAGTGTATAACCTAAACGGGTGGTAAGACGTGGTGCTAAAAAATATATATAAAAAAGTATAGGAACACCTTGGAAGTGACGGCAACTGGCGACCTCAATGCCCCGGCGAGGAGTCTGATCGTAGTCACGTCACAAAGCAGACGTGTGTTTCGTCATATTTTTAATTTTGTTTCAGGTTAGTTTTAAAATGATGAACGATTTCTCACCAGAAGAAGTTGTAAGTTTAATTGAACAGGTGCCAAAAGTACCCCTCCATTTTCCGATACTTTACCCCCAGTATATCGGAGACCCCAAGTCGCGTTTAGTCTCATAATTCAGGCTAACACGAGGTCACAAACAACAACAAAAACACGAGGAATCAAATAAAACACAATGGAAAAGTTTTTAAAACTGAAGAACGAACTGTACTCCATATTTATTTATCACCGCGTCTTACTACCCGTTCGGGATATACGCCTTTGTACTAATTAAACTAATGGGCTGGAGATTATGAAGACTTAATACAGAGGAAATGCACCCACAGTTGCGTGGATGGAGATTGTAAAACCATTTAGGGAAACCACCCTCAGTGCACCCGTTCTCCCCGTCTTCACCAGTCTAGCCTAACACGAGAGTAGCGCGTTAGACCACGCGGCCACCGAAATGGGTACACACGACTGGCGGAAAACAGCGTATCTCGCGACCGCTACCCACCATCCGAACGACTGCGGTCGTGGTCGCGAGTCGCATTGAAGGAGCCCTCCCTACCTTTTGTGTAGCTCATTCAGTTTGGTTTGATGGTTTCAGGAAGGTCGGGGTTAGAATCCCCAACTGGTTGTAATGAGAATTTTTTTGTTTGTTTTCCCCCCCTAGTCCGATACCTTAGAAAAGTCGATAGCGTGACTGTCTACTGAACCCAGGGTCCCGGGTTCGATTCTTGATATGGCCGAAAAATGTATAGCTAGTTAAATATGGGGTTCCCCTTTCACAGAGATGAATTAATGGCCGGAGGGCTGGATGTTGTGTCTGTTTTAGATTTAAGTTAGTTTATAAGTTGTGTCCTGATATAATCAGTCGGTTCAGAAAGTGCACGTTAAATACCTGAAATAAATTAAAAAATAAATGTTTTCCTCTAAATTGTTTACAACTCTTCATCGACGCTAATGCGGGTACGTTTTCTAATAAATCCTCTTTGTTTCCCCATCACGTGATATAGACCGGATAGGCGCGGAACAAAAAGAAAGAAAGAAAGAAAGAGAGGTCGAACACACCGAGTGAAGCTTCCAACAAGTCCCTCATAGATGAATCCTTCTAGTTCCCGGTAGTTTCGAACGCTTGTTTGTCCTCTGGTACACGCAACAGTGGTTGAATGGTCTAAGGCGTCACGCTCACAATATACTGTACTGCCTATGAAGGGTAGGTCAACTCAACCTCCCTCATGCCTAACACATTAGCGTAATTATTACATAATTTTATGTGTATAACCCGAACGGGTAGTAAGACTCTCTGCAATAAAAATAAAAGTTTGTCCTTGTTTATGCAGAGCAAGTGTTGACGACAGCCCCCACTACCCTCACTCCGGATGGAGTCTTCCCGCTCTCGAGGGTGCTGCTGTCCCCGGTCGGAGAAGGGCGCCCACCGTGCGTCTTGCTTCTCGACGTCGACGCCGACCTCCCCCAGACCATCAGGTGAGAGGGGCAATACACTCGAAGAAGAGGACAGAAAATAGACAAAAATAAAGCCTATAATGTTGGTTGGAGCTTGAAAATCAGTTCCATGTCACACCGCTAGAAAGCAGTCAGTAGGATGGTGTGATTGGGGGACAGGGGTTTTATAATATAGTTCCTTCTAGATCAACTATTGGTGTAACGGGAGAGAAAGAGAAAAGAAGTTTAGTGACCGTCAGAAAAAAAGTTTTACTGATAATTTAACAACACTAGCGAACCTGGTGGAGAAATATTCGTTATTAATTGAAATCCTATCAGTTTGACCCGCTCGACTGATGACTTATTATTGTGTGCAGGATGTCTGCCGAATTATTTAAACCATATTTCATTTCTTTTCTCGTGACCTTTACATAAATATTAATTACTGGTGCTTTAAAAAAAAGTTAACAAATTTCTCTTCAGACTGAGATTTTCACTCAAAATGTTATAAATTCTGATATCTGAAAGATTTGTTTTCATATATAAACTATGTTATCAACGTAGTTGTAAATTTTAGTTAATTTTGAACAATGTATAAACAATTTTAAAAATACACTATTCTTACTTTCACAGTGACCTTGACTCACAAAAATGTATGGGCTGAAAGTTAATTTCATGACTTTTTAAAACGACTTTCATGACCAAAACCTTATGAACCCTGTTATACAGAGTGTACCGTAAAATGTGGGAGCCAATTCAGTGGACAGGATACACGAAAACAATGAGAAAGTTAATATGATCATGTGTCCCATTTGACCCTGTTTCCGATCTACAGTCATGTTGGTACTTCGGTAATGTGGAGCTGTTTAACCTTATAGGAAGTATTCTGTAAATTGATAAAGTACACCTGGACACGGAATCGAATACAAGACCTTTGACTTAGTACACGAATGCTCTTAACCGCTGCGATATCCATGAGTCATCCCGTGCCCAGGGTCATTTTTCTCTTTCAGTTTTAAGGCAGAGTCTGTAATGGACGTGTTGAAATCCTCAGCTATAAAATTATGAATGATCAATGAATGGCAGCATAAAGCCTAATATGGCCGCGCTATCTGATAGCTCGTGAACTAACTTCATCACTAATATCGCGTGTGGTACCCGCCTCGGTGGCGTAGTTGGCTAACGCGCCAGTCGTGTTGAGCCAGACCACCGAGGACGGGGAGATCGAGGTTCGAATCTCGGTCGGGTGAACTGGGGGTGGTTTTCCCTAAAATGGTTTTCCACTCTCCCTCCACGCAAATGCGGGTTCACTTCCTCTAAATTCAACCTTCCCAATTCCTAATCCATTAGTGTAATTAGTACTTAAGCGTATAACCCGAATGGGTAGTAAGACGCGGTGCTAAATAAAAAAATATATATATCGTGTGGCTGACGATTTCCACGCGTCTATTACAGACTCTGTCTTAAAATATGAGCGAATAATGGCTGTGGGCACGGGACGACTCCTGGATATCTCAGTCGCTAGAGCAATGGCGTACTAAGCCGAAAGTCCCGGGTTCGATTCCCGTGTCCAGGTGTACTTTTTTCAATCTATTCATTTATTATAAGAAGTGCTTAATGGCCACCTTTGGCCTGAATGCGATCCTGTAGTTGTCGTGTCTTAGAATGTTGCACTCTTTCAAAAATACCAGCTGTTTGTAATAAATCATAGACCATACCTAATCAACAGGTCTAGAGATAGCGAGTATGGTGTACAAACAGTTTAGTGGAATCACTTGTATGTAACTAGTAAACAAGGCCAAATGGGACACATCTTTATAATGTGATCTTTTTTTCATTGTTGCTGTCTCTCCTGTGGGTTCCAAATATTATGGCACATCCATTATATATACATCTTTATTTTTATTTATTTATTTAGCACCACATCTTACTACCCGTTCGGGTTATACACTTAAGTACTAATTATGCTAATGGATTAGGAATTGGGAAGGTTGAATTTAAAGAAGTGAACCCACATTTGTGTGGAGAGAGTGTAAAACCATTTAGGAAAAAACACCCCAGTTCACCCGACCGAGATTCGAACCTTGATCTCCCCGTCCTCAGCAGTTTAGCTCAACAAGAAACTAGCGCGTTAGTTAACTACGCCACCGAGGTGGGTGTATATATATACACACACACACACACAGACACACACATTCAACGGCTTCGTTGATAGGTTGAATGGCAGCGTCCGATTCGAACATGTTTTGTTTTTTTTCAACATGTTCAGCACCTTTCTAGGCTATAAAGACAATCCAAGCGATAAGGATTTAGATGGTGATATAAATTCACCCGCATTAGTGTGGGGAGAGGATGCAATAAACCCAAATAAGATCGCATGTTAAAATAAAACAGCCGTGTGCACCCAGCCTAGATTCAAACCTCGACACTCCCCTTCCTGTCAAAGGCAATCGAATATATTACAAGCCTGACGCCATAGTCTCCGTGGACGCCGGTGCGGATGATAATATTCCATTGAGGAAAACTTCGGCTCACAGTTAAAAAATTAATAACTTTTTTCATCGCCGCGTCTTACTATCTGATCAAGGTTATAATCATATATGATAATTACTCTAATGGAGCAGGGAAGAGGAGGGAAGCATTTTAGAAGTAATCTACTCGTATTTGCGTGGAAGGATAGTGGGAAACCATATTGGAAAACCTACCCTCAGTAGACCCGAGAAGGATTCAAACCCTGATCTCCCCACCATCAGTAGGTTAGTCTAACACAAAAGTGACGCCTTAGAGACCAATCGGACTGTTTTTCTGGTCTCAATACCACCATTTTCTAAGTAAGATTACCGCAATAAGTTGCGACGTCTGGTTCGAGTTTAACGTTATCCGGAGAAAGGGGGGGAGGGGTATATTGGTTCTTAAAGCGCCCCTATAATTTACAATTTGAAAAAAGTACAAAAATGATAGCTTTGATACATTGTATGTTTCCCTTCAGTGAATTTTTGTATGCGCCACCGGAACGAGCTATTAAGAACAACCTTCTTTGGTGACAGTTTACCTTTCGTTCCGTGCGTGGGAAAAAGTCTTGTCCGTGTCTCCACACTTCCATTGTGTCCCCCCCCCCCTTCCTGAGACACAGGCACAGGGTTCAGGCACCGGTGGATAGTCCCGGTCCAGGCCTTCACCTTGGGGACTATGCCCCCCCCCCCCCTTCCCAAATAGTGTCGTTGTCCTAAATTAAGCTGTCATTTATTTTATTATTATTTTTAAAGCCGTCTTACTACCTGTTCAGGTTATACGTATATGCACTAATTACGTTAATGAGTTAAGGTTGAGGAAGGTTGAATTTAGATTAAGTATACCCACATTTGCGTGGAGGGAGAGTGAAAAACTGTTTTGGAAAAAAACCTCAATACATCCGACAGGGATCGAACCCCGATCTCCCCATCATCGGCAGTTTAGTATAACACTAGAGTGACGCCTTAGACTATGCAGCCACCGAAGGAAGTAACTTTGTCATTTATAATTCAGGTAAATCCGGTCGAATGAAAGTCACTACGAGTTATCGTCTACTCAACCATTTGAATAGACTTGCCATTTTAGGACTTGGATCGGCGATCACGTGGTCTATGGCGTCAGGTTCGAAACAAAATGGATTTCCTGTTGTGGAGGAACCAGAGAGATAAGATGCCCTTGAGGGTGGTTTACACTGATATTTTCCCTGTTTACACCCCCCAGCCCTTCAGTTATTAATTAATAATAAATGAACCCGCTTCTCGTGGTATACCTAATTACCGGTGACGGGAAGAGTGGGGGTTCGAATCTAGTTTGGGTGTAACGAAGGTGGGTTTTTTTCTAAGTGGTTTCCTACCCTCCCTCCACATAAATTAGGATACATTTATTCTAAAACTCTTAACATTCCCATCCTTTTTTTCACTATAGTAATTAATGTGTGCTTATATCCCGAATTGGTACTAAGACGCAGAGTTGTTTTTAAATGTGTTGGGTTTCAAATTCACCCTCATCTTGTATATTTGAATTAGTTGCAGTTGCAGATAGTCACACGGAGAGTAAGACTCATGGCGGTGAAAAGTAATATTCCAGGCTATTTATTAAAATGAAAGTGTTATCAGAAAGATTCTAAATTCAAAACATTTTGCATAAACTATATTATATAGTCCTATTTTTTTATTTATTTTTTGCAACACGTCTTAATATCCGTTCGGGTTATACGCCCATGTATTTATTACTCTAATGTGCTAGGGATGAGTAAGGTTGAATTTAGAGGAAGTGTACCCATATTTGCGTTGAGGGAAAGTAAAAAAACATGTACGAAAAAATCTCAGTACACCCGATTGGGATCGAACCCCGATCTCCCCGTCTAGTCTATTGTGAGAGTGACACCTTAGACTGTGATACCACCGAAGCGGGTCATAAATTATTACTGTTGTTAAAATACACGATGACGCCAAAGCAACACTAGCACCCTAGACATAAATAAAAACTTAATACCAATGTAATAAAATAAAATATAAAAGATAACGAAATTTAAGCAAGAGAGCATCGAGAGTTGAGAAAATCAATGAATCACCTATGAAATGACTGGTATATGGCACTAGGAATAACTAATTTGATAACGTTTCTTCACATGGAAGGGCACTCTTCAGACCCGCACTGGTGGGCAGGCGGGCTAAGGCGTCGTTCTCATAGTTTTTTAAGACTACCGCTGACGAATCCCGGAGTAAGGGTTGTTCGAATCTCGGCAGTGTATTAAGAATGTGTCCTTTTTTCCTCAAAGTTATTCCCACACTGTCTTTTTTTACGTAAATGCGGGTACATTTTTCTAAATGTTACCTTTATCATACCTACCCCATAATTGTGAATAAACGGGTATCCCAGACTGTTAGTGAGACCCTAACCCATAGCAAAGATATCTAAAACCCCAAATGACGAGAAGACTATCTTCACTAGAAATTACGCCTTTGAAGGACTCTGGCGGTTCGAACTTCAACGGGCTTTTAGTTTCTTTGACGAATGTATGTTCAGGAAAGAGTGGTTCGGCCATATTGGCCACTTTGAGCGATGTAAGGCACATTATCCGTGCAGGCAAATACTCACGTTTTACGAGAACACGGAGACAATGGAAATAACCCCCGAATGAACTTGAAACAGACATTAAAAAAAAAAGATACATCCTTGGAATCTAATAAATGTATTTAAAAAAATCAACAAAATGACGACATCGTCAGGCTAAAGAATAGCGGGAGACCTGTCAACATGATCGTGGTGAACCTAACCAGGGTTACTTGACGGCGTCCTATTGTAGTCGACGTGAGCCTGGGAATGAAAACGGTGCCAAGGAACTCTGGACGATCAAGTCGGTACCACAACATCTTAGAGCATCCATTATTCTGTGCAAGGAACTCACACGAAAAAAAACCAACACACCAACACATGTACATTATTTTGTACCTTTCACTTTTTCACAAATTTGTTTATAACTTAAGGTGTATCCAGAGATATTTGGGCATCATCGCCCGTTCCAGTAGGCATGCCTACAAATGCCTAAAAATCGTCAATTCCTGTCTGCCGTTGACGGAGGCGTCTGGGTTCGAACCTCTACTGGCTGTATTAACGTATTCTCACCCTGCCTTACGCAAATCTGGGTACATCTACTTTAAATCCTAACTTTCTCATGTATACATTAGTATGAATATGCGTAGAGCCCAGCCGAGTGGTGGGAGGGAGGGAGGGGGGTAGGGGTTAATACCGGTCGAGCATCAATATCAGAGAGTTTAAACTGGCACAATATTACAAAACTTACGTATCTTTCTTTTATCCTTAGTAGTATGTCCAAACCTAGGCTTATTAACGAATTAGTTAATCTAAGGGGTAAGGATGAGAACAATAGTGCACCCACATTAGCGTGGGGATAGGAATAAGAAAACTAGAATGATAAATTATTGGTGTGAAAACCACCATCTTAGGGTATCAGGCAGAGATTCAAACCTCCTACCTCACCTGTCACGAACAATACACGTGATTGCGAGACTGACGACATATACCATAGTGTGGGTCTTAATTAAACAAGTTGATTTGTTTCCCATGTCATCGCAGTCCAGATGAACCCCGAGACCCGCTCGATCGGAACGTTCATCGAGAGTCCTCAACCTTCAAGAAGGCAACAGTATGTGCAGACAGTTCAGGAGTGTGAAGATGACGATTCTAAGCCAGTGGAGAGGCGCCCCGATCCGAGCAACGCTAATGAACCTCTAAAGTGGCGCCCTGAATTGAGCAACAGTGATGAAACCACGAAGAAGCGCCCCCTTTTGAGCACGAGAACTTATCCCACGAAGATACACCCCGAATCGAGCAATAGTGTCGAGCCCGTGAAGAGAAGCCCCGAACCGAGCAACAGCAATAAGCCTCTAAAGTGGCGCCCCGAAATGAGCCATAGCGATGAAACTACGAAGAAGCGCCCCATGTTAGGCATTAGCACTTATCCCACGAAGATGCACCACGAATCGAGCATCGAGCCGATGGAGAGACGCCCCGAATCGATCATCGAGCCAGTGAGCGCAGAACGGAAGAGGACGCCCCGAACCGAGCATCAGCCAGTGGAAAGACCCCCGAACCGAGCATAGAGCCAGTGGAGAGACGCCCCGAACCGAGCATTCGAGCAGTGGAGAGACGCCCCGAAACCGAGCAGTCAACAAGCCAGGTGGAGAGACGCCCCGAAAGCAGTGTGAGAGCCCAGCATCGAAGGCCAGGATAGTGGAGAGACACCCCGAACCGAGCAACAGCAATGAACTCCTAAAGGGGCGCCACGAGTCGAGCAATAGCGATAAAAGGCAAGACGAGGCGCCCCCTGTTGAGTAATAGAACTTACATCTCGAAGACGAACCCGAAAACGATCAACATCAATGAATCTCTGAAGAGGCGTCCCAAGTATAGAAGAAGCAGAGAATCTTTGAAGAGTGTGAACGGGGAGGAGAGGAAGAGTATGAGAGAGAGAGAAAGGAGCAGAGGACCCGCCCAGTGGTGCCGGTCCTGCTTGAGGTGGTCTGCGTGCGTCAGTAAGCAGTCTAGTTCGTATCAACAAATTGCGAGTAAGTTATTAAAGTTTAAGGTGGAAGGGAACGCGATAAAAGCTCAGTGAGCTTGCAGTGGTTTTTTTTATAGCAAAACATTTATTTGTACAAAAATAAACCAAATATCGCTCCAGTAGCAACGTTTAGTTAAATTTTCTTCGCGTAGTGATATCAACAGTTGTCGAATATCTTCGAGGATGTCCTGGAATTTAATGACAACCTTTTCTGTCCATTTAAAATTCCCATTAATACCGCTATGCTTATGACAGATATTCAACAACTGATGATATCATCATATAGAGAAAATTAAACTTAACGTTGCTACTGGAGCAATATTCTATTTATTTTGGGCCAAAAAAGTTTTTATATAAAAACTGTAGAAACAATTACGCTTTCTCGCGTCCTCTAAATCCCACCTTAAAAGACACACCCTTTAAAATATTGCAGCCTTGCCTTGAGCCCTACCTAATAAGCTTCGCCATAGTAGAATCAGACAACGTAAGATCAGGCTAAACGAAGGGTGCAAGAGCCAATTTATGATGAGCCCGTCTCAACTCTTGCAAAAGCGCAATTAATGCTATAATACAGTTAAAACAAGTCACCCATGATAGCTTTCTGTAACCTTTGTAAGACTGTGGAATCGAGATTGGAGATAAAAGGATCTTTGAATCCCAAGGTATTTGAGATTCGTAAGAATCCCCAAAAAATATCAATACATTTATTAAGGCCTTCACTTTAAATCACAATCTTAAGCAGTTGGTGAAAGGAATTAAGTAGACTTGTGTGATCAAGAAAATAGTAAATCCACAACAAAATACAAAATTGTTTAATATAATTAATTTAATCAAAATGCATTTTACTATTAATTGTTTTACGTTAATATTTATGAAAAATAAAATCTCACTTATCAGTGGCACCAAAATTTAAAAAAAAATTAATCAAAATATTAGATAATGTTCTATTTAACTAAAATATTACATTTCTAAACATTCGAGGATTAGAATTTGGATTCGAGATTCACAGTAAAGTTAAGATTCGAATTTGAGAAATATAAGATTCAACCCATCTCTAGTTAAAACAAAATAAATGTATTCTAAAAATGAAAATACTATTTAAATTACTACTAATTATTATTACTATTATTACTAAATTACACTATTTTTTAAATCTTGTTTCAGGTCCAAAGAGAAAAGCTGAACCAGGTAATCATTTTAGTTTTGAAATGTTCACTTTTTTTTTCAATGGTAAGTGTTTTTACATCATTTGAAATATTAGAAGATGGCACAACATAAAGAAGAACATAAGGAAACTAAATAAAAGAGAAAATCCTATTATTTACATCATATATACAGACTATAGTTCTACATACATACATACATACATTACATACAAAAACATTACATACATACATACATACATACATACATATCTAATACATACATCTACATACATACATACACTACATATACATTACATACATACTACCATACATACATAATATACATAATACATTACATTACATACATATTACATACATCATACATACCATATACATACATACATACATACATCTATACACACAACATTCCCATTAATAGTGTAATAGCAAAAACATGTAGTAATATAGCTAAAACAATAATTAATACATCCATACATTAATCCATCCTCAACCATACTTCCACCTCCTCTTCCCACATTTCCCTATCCTTGCATACTCCCTTCACTTCAACAACAACCATACACCGAGCCATATTATGCTAGTTTATTGTTAAAATTATTTATTGTTTTAAAACTATATTTTTAAATATAAAAAGAAGGAAAAAGTTTACATCTTACATTGGTGTAACTGGTCAAAAAGGTGTTTGCCTTTAAATGAAAATCTGTCGTCAACGTCAATACCTCTAAACAAGTATTCTTTCCATTGGAACTTTTCTGAAGAGTGTGTCCAGTGGTCAAAATTGTACTAAAGACTGTGTTTATTTCTTAATTGTCTGTCCCTCCTATTTGTTAACATCTATATTTCCTGTGAACTAGCCTTTAGGATTCAAAGTCTCGATTAAACGCACTGAGGGTAGTTTTGAAACATTATATGTATATCCTATAGGTGATTGCTGAAGTAGTTCCTTAAAACATTGTGATACTTAGGTTAATAGGGCTGGTTCTGGAGCAGGAACCATCAATTAGTGGGTCACAGTCTAACTCTTGAACAGGTGCGCGTTTATTGCGGGAAACCATAACTAAAACTAAGCATGAGAAAATTAATCTTGTGTCCAATTCAATACATAATGTGATGCCGGACTGTATCTGTTTTCAAAAATGTACGAACTGAAGCAAGGTTAAGTAAATGGGCTAATAATTCGCAAACGGCAGTTATCAAACGCTACCCCTAATCTTATATTCTTTTCACCTTCTCATTGTAGCAATAGAGTCCAAATTTGTTACTAATTAAAATTATTATATATTTTTTTTCATTAAAGCTATTTCAAATAGCTACTATTCCGGCTAAGGAAGCGGTAAGGTCTTTTGTTTCAGAATCATCAATATTCGAACCAAGAAAGGAATCGCCACAAAAGGATGAACCTTGTAAGGAAGGAAGTGTTTCAGTTAAATCTCAAGAATGTCCCGATGTAGGTCTGAGAAACGGACAGACAAATAATAAGGAATCCAAAAGTAGAGCAATTGAATCGGTGATATTTCATGAAACATATGTGGCGGGAAAAAACAAACAATGTATTGTTGGAAGAGGAAAATACGGGAGAAAATGTCATGACATTAGTAGGTTCACGTAAAACCCCTCCACCGGAAAAGCAGATACAGATGTTGATGGAAGAGGAAAGTACGGGAGAAAATTTAATGGCATTAGAAAGTTCACGTGAAACCCCTCCACCGGAAAAGCAGATACAGAGTTGAGAGAGAAATACGGGAGAATTTATGGATTAGAAGTTCACGTGAAGCCCACGGAAAAGCATACAGAGTGATGGAAGGAAAGTACGGAGAAATATAATGGCATTAGAAAGTTCACATGAAGCCCCTTCGCCGGGAAAAGAGCTAAATATACTGAAGGAAAACAAAACGCAGGAAAGGTTGGCGTGTACGCATCGTCTGAAGTTATTGGCAGTCCGTTAAAAGCTCAGTCGATGAAACCTGTGGAAAAGACACCATCTCCACCGCAACCGATTTTAAGAGCATCGAAGAGACGTGGGGGTTTGAACAGGCCTCAGACACCGGCCAGAGAATTTTCAGAGAGGAAAAAATTGCAGCTTGGATACAAAAGTAAGATAAAATTCCTATTGCTTAATATTGGGATCATAATAATTATTAGCTATGTATATTCTATATAAACAATAAAAACTAGGATTTCGCAATGTTTGGCAAAACATAAGTTATATCTATTTGATGTAAAATATGGACGTTGGTTTGAAAAAGATTGACATTGTCTTAGCTATATTTTTTTAAATTCGACATGGTAAACTTAGCAAAAGTAGCAATACTTACAGGAAACATTTCATGATTTTGAGTCTAAATTGGTCAATAAATTAGTGATGTAGTGTTCAAAACCTAAGAATCCGTTAAAACGTATATATCTAATTTAATATTTCGATCAGTCGTTAATTACTATATAAAGAGATCCTCAAATTCCTAGTGTTGTTTTTAAGTAAATTAGTGTATGCGTATGACCCGAACGGGTACTAAGATCCGTTAATAAAAACTGAAACATACTACTTATTCAAAATCTTAATAAGTTGTTAATATAAATAGTGGCTTATTTGATTTACAAAGTATGAGGTGGAACACAAAGCTGAAATAGGACGTTGTTTTCCAGGAAAAATACACCCAAGTATGCCACATAAGGATGTCTCCACGCATGGTGGCACGTTTCACGTGTCAAAAGCCTTAGCACCGGCAGTCAACCTCCCTCGTCAGAGAATATTCAGCCCACCTACATCACAGTGGCACCAATATAGTAGGTCTCCTTGCACAGTCTTGCAAACACCTCCAAGTTACACCTCCTCAAGAAGATCGGAATCTCCCTGCTACTGCTTTGAAGCCTCGCGCCTTGGTAATCTCTCACCCACGGAAACTACGGTCCTCGAGAGAACCTCTGCTACTGCAATGTCCCGACTACGTGATCCAGCCGTGTCAATCGTGCTGCTCCGAAACCCGTGACATCATCATCCATCCACCTACGTGCGGGCACTGCAGATGCCCCGCGCCCAGCATGTTCGTCCTGGCGGTATGTAGCCAGCCGCGGCGTTACCAGCACATGCTTGGACCCTCCTTGCTTCAATCACTGACGAGGCCGGTATACAGGGGCAACGTATTTCAAGAGCACCAAGTGTTCTATCACGACACCCAGGAGTTAAACTCTACCCTCAAGTTACCAACCGGATACTTTGAGTCAAAGAAAAATACTTGCACTGAGCCGTTCCCTTCATACAAAAACGTGAGTACCGAGTTTAAAGAAAAGGCACCCACCCAGAAAAGTATGGAATCGGGAGATGCCAAAAGAGCGATCAAAGTTGAAAGGAAACAAGCACAAGATGTGCCAGACTATCGGCTTTACAGCACTGAAAGAGCAAAAAGACCAGTTTTAGAATTTAGTGAGCCATATGACGGGTCGAGTAGAGAAAATAAATCTACGATCAGCTGCGAATCTGCCTTGAGTATCGGCAACTCTCTCGTTCGAGTGCTGCCGTGGCACCTGTCCAGAGAGGATGTAAGGAGAGGGGTCGAAGAGGCGAGGAGAACTGGAGAGGCGACGGTGGCGCACTCAACCACGCAGTATGTACAGCCTTGGTTGCTCAGGATCGAGAAGGAGACTCTTGACGTGACCTCCACTCCTCAGAAGATAGATCAGTGCCTCGTCGACTCTGATGAAGATGAGCCAAGATATACCTGCGTTCAGAACGTTTCCCGCGATGAGCAAAAGACGACGATGACTGACAGAAGAGACGAATACCGGAATGATATTCATCACAATGCTTTTAAAAAGTCGTCCAAAGAATGGCAGCTTCCTTTGCAACAAAAAAATTTTGGGAAAATTTTTAACCATCCAACAAACAACTCTAAAATGTTGTGGACAAGACCAAATACTACTGACGATGACAATGAGACAAGTTTAAATACCAGTTCCCAAAATAAATCAGCTTTGGATGAGGAATCATTTAGAGAAAGTATAGCGTCCGATGGTAAGCAATCAATGTTTTGCTAAGTAATAATTTTATTTCAGAAGATAGCAAATGTATATCAGATACTCAAGCTAAAGGTGAGGGGGAGTGTACTCGTGATTTTTCCTTAACACAAATGGTGTTTTCAAAACTACCCTAATTCTCTCAGCAGAGAAATGTGCTGGAACAAAATTAACTAGTTGCCGGTGGTAATGTTTAATATACAGGAAAACAATCATTAGTCTAAAATCGTAGAATGTTTTTAAATCAAATGTCATAAACATTGACTGGCACATGTCTAATAGCTTATTGCAAACAGATGTGTCCATTTACTACGCTTCTAAACAACCTAACATTAAATTCCCTTACCCCAAAAATATTAATAAATTAAGCTACCTTATACATATGTATACGAACAAATAAATTGGCTCCATATTTTGCACTTAGGGAGCATAGAGTTTATTACTCATAGTGTGTACCGAAACACTTATTGTTCTCGAAATCGTATAAGGGAAGGCAGCAGTTAAAATGTTCCAGTCCAACTCTTGATAGTTTCAGAAGGTTTGCGGCAACTCTTATATCATCATAAGCTACAAATAGATTTAGAAGAATATATGCGTGACGTTTTGTGTCACCAAAAACCATATAGGGGTAGGAAAAAAGGGTTGGGGTTAGGGTATATAGTCCCCGACTTGGTATTGTTTCATAAAAGAGGAAAATTGTGGGCAATTTAACAAGATAAGTGGCGTTTTGGCTATAAGCTTAGAGAAAATTAAGCTCAACCAAAAGGATGCAAATACGATTAAATTGCAAGCACAAAAGAAATAAGTTGAGTTTGTGGCTCTATAAAATATTTTTTTAATTAAAATGTATTGCAGATGTAAGGTAGAAACTACTTATAAACTATTATATACTAAGAGGATAACCAGCTTGCAGGGCTTTACTTAAATGGTTTGGTGGTAAAAGCTTAAAAGCATGAATTAAAATAGCAAACAATTATAGTTACAGTAATTCTTAAATATTAAGTAAAGCCATTTGACCATGAATGAAATTCTAACCAAATAAACTAGGAATGTGTTTTTAGTGTTGGGCAGGTGTTGTGTAGAACGGTTGGTATTATAAATGGTGATTCTGTCTGAAATTATCCTTTGGGCCAGTTTCATAGTCAGATTTAGTACGCCTCAAGTGCGGTGCTATACTAAATACAAGACGTCACCTACCTAAGCTGAATGGAATGGGCCAGTTTCATATGCGAAACTGGCCCATTCCATTTTGGTCTAGGTAGGTGTCGTCTTGTGTTTAGTATCGACTCGCACTTTAGGCTCACTAAGTCTGACTATGAAACTGGCCCTTTGCCTTATTTACAGCCAATATTAATATGTTGGGCCTTTACCCAAAAAAGGTGGCCGGAATTTTCCTCTGTAAGAGAGCCACTTGCAATGATCCAAGCTGTCCTTAGATTTCCAGTTTTTATACTCTATTTGCTTTTGGAATCGAACCCGTAAATGCGAATTATTTCACACCTTGTAGCTGCCCGTTGGCTCAGAAACCACAGGCCGGTCTTAGTTTATACTTAAAACGTTGCTAAAGGATCTGCTGCTGTGTGGGTGGACGATCCGGAAGCTTGCGCGGTTCATACGTGACAAGCTTCTTGGACCCATCAATCCTCTTATCCAGGAGTTTGGGAACTATGTGATGGACCCAGCTCTACAGACGTCCCAAAGCCCTGCTCAAAATAAGCGAGACGTGACCTAGAGTAGTCATCGGAAGGCTTCCAGCCTCCGGTAAAGTAGTGTGACAGCAGCATCTATCTTTAGAAACGGCTAGTAGGTTCCTATCATTCATTCACATCTTATACCCCTTACCATCCCCTCAAACCCTTCGCGCAATCCGGTATAAATCATGGTGTGACCTGTAGTGGCGGTCCATGATTTAATTTTCTCCCGTGCTTCCCTTCTGGGAGTATTGGAACATGCTTTGAGTAGAGTAGAGTCGATGGTGGACACATTACCTTGGTAATATTAATAAAGGTACATATTCTCACACGGTTATGATTCATGGTTGACGCTAGTTACTCCTTGCAGAAAGGGTCCGGGCGGCACCGAGAGAGCGCCCATCGAAGAGATGTGAGTGCGATTGCCACCCTTTACTACCGGGCCAGGTATCCGACATGTGCACGTGTAAATGCGACGCTTGCAACGCGATGGGTACGCCAAGACATCGCTTCAATGAGGTTTATGAAGACTGGCCCGATGACCCGTGCACATCCACACATGTCCAGGTATAGGTCCCATTGACTATGGTTTAAAGAGGGGAAGTCCCATTGTTATATACCTACGTAATGATAGGAATGGTTATCTGGAAGGCCTTTTCCACTGCCAGAATTCTACTGTATAGTAGAGTTTTGGTAGAAAAAAAATACCTTTCAGGCAGCCATTCCTCCTGTAAACTGGCTTAGTTAGGCGTCCCAGCCGATAGAGCACTCTGCACATGATTTTCTGAGGGGAAGAAAACGTAAAAGGAGAAATAGATAAGAAGGCGTCCTGGGACGAGAGACAGAACTAAGAAGAAGAAAGGCATCCTCGGAAAAGAGACAGCGCTTCAGGAAGATAGAACTTGAGTACCTATTGTATGAAGACTGAGGGTGTTTAGGGTAGCATCCCTTCTAACGTAAGTGCCTAATAAAATCATCTGGCCTGCCTGTTTGTGTATTAAAGTACCTGTCCCCCTTTATTTTATAAATGTAAGTATACAATTTTTTTTAATGTTGTCATTGGTTGGCACTATTATTATATTATATTAAATAGAAAAAAATTACTTTACTATGCACAGAATATTTAATCTGAATTTAATATTAAATCGCTTCTGAATGGTTTAAAAATGTACTAGTGCTTCTTGGTATAAGGAATTCGTGAGATTAACGTTAGAAGTAACAGGAACGTTATTTTCACTAATTGAAGCTAGCTCATTTTTTGTGAACTGGAAATTCAATTTTGTTGTATTTTGATGGAGTGGCAAAGCTTGTTTTAAGATTCGCTTGATCACGGTTAGATAAACCTAAATGACATTTTTATAATAGGTCTAACATTATATTTTCTCGCACATAAACTTTTTTCTATATTGTCCAAAGCAATTACTTCTTGAACAAACATTAAAGGAGAGACCCCTTGATTGAGGAAGTTTTTAAAATTATTTTTAAATTGATCTCTGGGAAAAAGAACTTGACATAATTTATAGGTTTTTATTTCAGACTTATCTGATAGTTCCAAAAAATTATCGTTGCCAAAGCGCGGTATTCATTCAATACATCTGAAATGAATATGATATAATTGTAAAATGTAGAGTATATAATATATGTTGTGTCTTTATTTATAAAAAAAATCCCAAACAGTCCACATTATGACATTTTAGTAAAACCTTTAGTTATATAGCTTTTAATTATAAATATAGAAATGACTGCTTTTACCAAAGTTTAAAGTTTAATGTTAAACTTATTAGTTCAAATAAAAATATAGGTATCTATAACATTAAACTAAAATATAAAAACAAATGAACTCAAAGGTTTATTAAATTCTATGTTTTTTTAAAAAAATAAGACCGATGTAAACATTTTACTCGTTTCCTTTTCATCAATCAAAGAGTCGCAGATAGATTTAACATATTTGAGTTAATCCTTATTTTAGCTAGCTACTTACCATAGAAGCCACAAACATGATTTATAAAATTTACATTATTTAAATTGTTGTACTTAGTTACGACAAAAACAAATCAAAATAGCCTCTAGAAGTATTTAATATTCAAACATTTTTGGACATCCAGTGGTCGGGAGGTTATCCCCCCTAAATACGCTTCAAAATATCATTTTAAAAACAGATTTGATTGTATCCCCCCCTCCCAAATCAAATTAAATTTTTGGGTGAGCCGAAGCTTATACGTATTAAAGTAAATATAAGATAGTTCATTCACAATTAATATAGCAACTAGTAGTTATGTGAACATTAGACCTCGCCTCCTCCGCTCAAAAAAAAGTTAAATATATAATTTTAAAAATGGTGTCATGTTCTTATCGTTATTACAATCTTAACGTTTCTCTTTGGATTTCAAGTTAAAATTTCTACCATAATTTATCTGTGCATATGAAGTTGATATTTTTCCTTGGTGATCAAGCTAGTCATAAAACAAATGAGTCGGGGAATTCCAAAACTGTCCTTATCCACTCTAAGTCATATTTAAATGCAAAAAACTTCTACCATGTTTATTAATGGGTTTTTTTCTGGTGTTGATCACATTTAGTTATCACTAAAAAAACTTCATTTGGCAAATATCTGCCATAAGATTCCTTTTGAAAAAAATAAAATATTTTGTATAAGGAGAGTTTTGAAACAAAACAGTGGATCGAGAGAGTTTTGAAAATAAACAAACTGGAAAAAGAAAGGTTTGAAAGAAAGCAAGGTTAGGTTAGATTTGGGTAGGATTACTGAACTAGGCTACTTTCAACCTAGGCTTTTATTCTTACAATGAAAACGAGAACCTAATAATTTTAGCTTGTAGTTAAGTACTTATACTCCATTCACGGTAGAAATTACTCTCTGAAAGGTCTTTTTTCCTAACAATATTCTACTATATTATAGCTTTCTGGTAGGGAAAAAGGCCTTTCAGAAAACAATTCCTACGCTGAACAGACTTTAGCCTAGAAATAAAAGTATTTTAAATGAAAAAATAGCTTAGATGGCAATTTTCATAAACAATTACAGTTAAAAACACAAAAAGTAAAAAAAAAGGAAGGAAAATTAGGCCACATTATTTCGAATTGCACAGAAACGTTTTTAAAATATTAAGAATAGAGTAATGAATTTTAAATAGTTCAGCACAACTATGCAAAAGGTTTTTATCTCTGAAACAACAAGATCTGGCGTTTCATTGTCATTATCTTCAGCCAAATTATCTTCTTTTGAAAATTCATCACAATTTTCTAGGCCATCAATCCCTTTATTGTAGTAGACAAGGTCTTCACGTTCTCTCCAGTTAACTCAAAAATGTTTTGATAGAAGATCAGCAACATAATTTAATTTGGCATATTTAACAGGAGTCATGTTGTTAAGCTAAACAGGTTTCATACCAGTGAAAATGTTTTAAATTCGGATACCTCTAAATAAAAGATATTTAGAATGTTCTTTGCTCGGACTTTCTTTTTTATTATTAAATATTTCTAGAATATATTTTAAGTGATCTTTCTCTGGTAAACGTTTGAAATTTGTATGCCCCTGAAAGATATTTAGGGTGGTCATCGCCTTTAAATTGCGTATGGTTTAATAGTTATAACTTATAGGGCCTATTTAAAACCTTATTAAAAAAACTCAAAGGCCAACCCCGATATGTGCTTAGATAACTTTGTAACACGTTTATAAAAAAATAGGCCACGTTTTTATTGGTTGGAAAAAAATAGAGACTCACTATTATAGGGTGGGGGTTAGTGATCAAATCTTAATAAGTTTTTAGGAAACCATAAAAAAAATAGTACCTACAATGCTTGGTTCAACGAAAAACTAAGAAAGAAAAGTTTCACGCTTTTTTTTTTTTTAGGACGATAGAGTAGGTATACTGTAATTTAACTAAAATAAAATCCCCGAATCTGTGGTTATGAGTTGTATGGCGTTATGAGTCGTAATACATTAGGTCACCAGGTGGTCAGCGCTCGAATCCCGACATGGTAGCAAAGAGGGTATACTAATTCCTCTAAACTACCCTCTCATCATCCCTTAGTTTAACTATTTAAATAACGCGTGTGATAAACGTATTTATTAAAACAAAATATTGGTACCCACTTCAGAGGCCACATGGTCTAAGTAATATACTAGATTGACGATGATGGATGGATCAGGGTTCAAATCCCGGCCGGGTGTACTTAGGGTGTTTTTTTCTAAATAGTTATAAACTCTTCTTTTGCATGGATGTGGGTATACTTCCTCACCTTTCTCACCCTTGACCCATTAGTGTAATTAGTACATGTACGTTTTCCCAGACGGGTAGTAAGGCTAGTTACTAAAAAAAGTTGTATTTGTTTCTGTATCTAAGAGAGATGTCCATATGAGCCGGGATGACCCTCAACGACCCAGAGAGGAGATGACTGAGAAGTCACACGCCAGGTTCTTAGCCAGTCCACCAGCGCAGCCCAGCATCGCGACCCAGGTGCCGTCCCTCCGCAATACGTCCACCCAGACGGAGACTTTGGAGTGCCAGAGCTGCAGGAGAAACCCGACCTGCGGGGGTAGCCAGGTGCAGCCGGTAGAGCTCGCGAGGCTGCAGCGGGCACGACACGAGAGGGTGCCATGGGAGGAACCAGAGAGGGTGCAGTTGGTAGCACCAGAGGAAAGCCATGCGGCGTCGACGACATATAGAACCATCCTGCAGTTCAGATTGGTGCCACCTCAGACCGGGCCCCTATTTACCGCCCAGAAGGAGTCTCCGACCAACTTAAGACCTGTCACCCGGCTCTACAGGGTCGACCGCGACGGCGATGACGAGTTAGAGGAATACGTCGGTGAGTGAAAAGTTTTCTACCTCTCCCAGTCAGTGATATTGTCTCATATTATAAGTACGTCACCGCAGGAGCCTGACATTCTGTTTATCAAATATCTTTAACTTTGGAGGCGGTGCTGCCCCTACCTTAAACGACACAAAAACAACTTTTGTGGCAGTGCTGCCTTTACCTTAAAACAATACAGAGTAACCTTTGTGGCAGTGTCGCCTCCACCTTAAAATATACAAAGCAAAACAAAATTTGAAAAACTAAGAACTAAGTTGTCTTTTTTTTTTCTCTTTTTATTTTCTAAAAACATCAACATGCGAAGCAAAGTCGAGAGTAAGTTTTTTTTTCTGTTTTTTTTACATAACACTACTTTTAATATATTTAAATCCTCCATTAAATGCAGCGAGGTAAAGAGAAAGGCTTAGAGAACTAAACAAAGCATATTATATTATTTCATGCTAACATATTCGACTTTATCTATACCTACATTATAAATGTAATTTAATCACTATTCGTCGTTAAAATACTGTTCAATAGCTGTTTTAAAAATGTTTATATTATGTTGAAATGTCATTTTTAGTGAGATATTTCAAATATGTTCGTAATAAATCGGAAGTTTCTTCTTCCTTCGAAACACCTCGATGATGCAAAGGTCATTGTGGGTGTTGAAACGAAGGAGGTTAATTGACCTTTGACTTTGTCATTTCGAAAGCTTCATACAATCCTAAAAAGTTAAATTCTCCTCACCCCTAAACCTTTAAATTATATATTTTTTTAAAGTGAACAAAAATAATGTTGAACGTGTTTGTTTTTTTTCAAACAAATGCCGGCTGTGTTCTAGAGCGGTCACCACACCATATCAGAAATCCGAAGGGGAAAAGACGGAGTTTGATATCGACGTCTTCAGAGGGTAGCGTCGTCACCTGCCGTAGAGGCACGGATAGGAAGGACAGTTGGTTAGTCTTCAAGGTCGTGGAAGGGGTGAGCTAACAAAATAAGCAGTTTATTGAAGAAAAAAACTTTTTGTCGGATTCTTTCCTGAAACTTGTTTATACCTAGCAGTTAAAAGCCAAAGCTGAAACTTGGACAAACTTTCTTAAAAAAAATATACCCAGATCGGTGGTCACGCGGACTAGAAATTCAGGCTCATCCAAGACCAGTTTTCCTTTGACGTGATGAAATAAAACAACACATGAGGACATGGGCGCCCATAAATGGACGGAAAAAGGGGGGGGCTTAAGCCTTCCTTATCACGCTGCAATACTTTTTTTTTAATTTTATGAGAAAATAAAATTGTGTACGGTATATGGGATTTGGATTAACTTTGTTATTAACAAATTTGAAACACCAATGTTGGAGTTAACAGAAATAAAAATGATAAAATGTAAATTTTTTCCCATTCCTTCCCTAACAGTTTTCTTTTCATTTTGTTTTGTTCAATAAACTTGTGAAAAATATATAATGTTTCTTTTCAATGGGTTCAGCTACAACTAAATTTTAGTTTTTGTTAATTTACTTGAAATTTGGTTGTTGCAAAAAATGGGCCCTTGAAATTATGTTAAAATGATCTAAAATTCCTATATCACAAGGTTAAATTGCTGAAATTTTCTCTCAAGGGGAGGGGGCTGCCACACTCCCGGCAGATAGGACTCCAATCCGCCCCCCATTTGGAAAACCCACAAGGGCACCCTTGTATGAGGAGAAATAGCCTAACTCTAAGGCAGTGATTTTCAATCCCTTGGGCCATGCCATGGTTTCCTCAGGCTCCATGAGGCGATTTGACAATATTCTTCATTTGTTTACCACAGTGTAAAAGAGCATCAGTATAGAGGATTCCAGGTAGCCAAAGGCGCGGCCAGAACATGTGATGTTTGTTTTTATAGTTTTATGCTTGTAAAATTTAACTGTAGTTTAATGTTCATAATATTAGTATAAAATATGTATGAGGGATTCAGCATATTTTTGTTGGGTTTTTTTTCCTGGTTCAAGGGTTACTCCGTTTAGAAAGTTTGGAAGCCCTTGGTCTGAGGAAGGGGTCGGCAACCTTATCGAGCCCCGATCAACTTAGAAGCTTGGCAAAGGTCGCGCGGTTATCCATCGTTTATTCACTATGCTTAGTGCCGCAACCCTATTTTTAGAACGGCAAACTTAATTATTATTTTTATTTATTTTTTCGAATAAATCTTACAAAATAAACTATTTCTTTATCTGTGCGCTTGTTTCCTGTTTCTGTTGATGACGGAATTTTACGCCCTCGTCTAATTTGTTAGGCCGCATGCTCAGTTTGCGAGTACTTTGAAGCGAACAACGCACGTGACTCTTCTTCGTCTACATTCCACGAAAATAATGATTTTTAAGTAGTCGGAACAATACTTTCTCGACACTTATTTCTCATGTCGATTGCTTGGAACTCGTTGTTGAAGGCTCTTCTTTGTCGGCAAATTCTCAATTTTAAAAAACTATTCGCAAATCACAATTTGGGAATTATTGCCCTAGATTGTTTCCCATTATTCCTCCATGCAAATACGGGTACTTATCCTCTGAGTTCTACCTTTTTCCTCCCTACCCCATCAGTGTAAATATGCGGATACCACTAAATGAGGTAAGTATGATATGTGGAATACGGAAGCTGTGAACGCCCGATGTAGCCTTGGGTCGACACCAGGACCTGTTATATATATATATTTTTTAATCTGTCCCACGCTCGGCTAAGGCAAGGACATTATCACAATCAGGTCAAGGTGGGGTTACACCTGCACAGGTACTGGCCATCGTGTGTCTGGCCCTGTCCGTGCGCTTCTACCAGAACTTCTCGAGGCCCGCGGATCAGAAGGCCTCGTCGTATCAGGAGAGAGTGCCGTACTCTGAAAGTCTGAAGGACCTGGACGACGGTAACTCCACTACCTTCGCGCCGAACTCGAGGGATACAAGGGACCAAGGACTCCCGACGCTCGTGTTCGCCGCGTTCTGGGCGGCCTGCGCCTGCATCATCCTCATTTGGTGGCATCCATCGCCGCCATCTGTTGGGGCAAGCGGTTTTGCAACCTGATCGTGAGTACAGTTTCATCAAACGATTGACCGCCGGTTTGCTTAGGGTCGTGTTGTTGCCCGACCCTCTTTTTAGTCAGGAGGACGTGGCTATATTCCTGCCCCGGTTTTATTGAGGATAATGTTTACCTTAGTCGTTGTGGTTTGCTACACTGCCTGAAAGTGAATACTGATGCAGTTACTCTTACGTAAGCTTGTCACCAAATAGTTCAGGTACGACATTTAGTTCCATCGGTAGCGTATTTGCCTTTTGAGCTAAGGGTCCCAGTTTAAATTCCTGCATGTTTAAAAAGATGTATTAAATTTAAATTGGGGTTTCTTCTTTTTTAGTGGTGAGTTAACGGTCGGGGTTGGGTGTTGTGTCTGTTTTAGAATGAAGTTACTATAGGTCGTGAATGAATTATTGTCAAAGGCGTTGGAGTGAATTTGTACTCAGGCTGGGTATAGTAAAAAGGCCTTTCTGGAAGGCACTTTCATCCTACTAAATATTACTATACAGTAGGATTCTGTTACGAAATAAGCCTTCCAAAACGGGTTTCCTAACAAAATCCTATATCTGACTAAAATATAAATTTCCCGTTGTTCGTCCGCAGCTTATAGTGTTGGCCATCCTGGGGGCTGTCGCCTTCCTCGTGTTCGGGATCCTGTTCGTCCTCACGTACAAGGACAGGTACCCCAAGAGGGCAGTCAAACTACTCATGGTGTTCTGCTTCATCCTGGCCGCGGTGTTCCTCGTGGACCTCATATACTGCATCTGCATTCGGGGGAAACATCGGACGTAAAGTCTCTCACAACCTGACAGGCAATTCTTTGGGTGAAGACAAAGAAAGAAGTTGGGGGGAGACTTTTCTGTCTTGTGTCTAAAGTGCCGTGTTTATAGTTTAGAAAAAATAGTCAACCAATCTCCCAGATACGAATGAGAGCAGTTCAGGTTGGATGGGGGACTGGTTGACCTCAGAATATAGGCCCTTTGGACGTTTATAAAGTCGCGTACGGGCTGCCACACTAACACGAGATTAAGGGCTGGATGACGACAATGGCAAGACACTACTTTTTAGCCTGACAAAGATCAAAGAATCTAAAATTTCCCTATCAATCTTACAATAAAACTAACTAACCCCAATTTGTATAGCAATACGTTATCAAAAACATACCCGGACCAATCGCTGAAGAAATGAAAAGACCCGAGTTTTCTTGGTTAACTGAAGATGTTGTAAGCAGATCCTTTTTAAGTTTGATAACGTTCAAATGTAGGTTCTTATTACAAAAATAAAAAATCATGTTTTATGGCAAATAAAAAAAAATAAGCGACAAGATAGGAAGGACTCTTGCAATCTTTTTAAAAAGTCAATTTTTTGCCGAATATTACCAAATGTTTACGAAGTATGAAATGTAATATTAAGTTATTTAAATGTGTAGTTGTGGTTGTTTTGTTGCTATTAACGTAAGTTTTAAGATTAAGTTAATTAAATATGTAGTTATAGTAGTTTTTGATGCTAGTATTATAGTTATTTAAGTTTTGTATGTATGTGAAATAAATTTTGTATTTTTACCCATCGCAGAGTTTAAAGTTTTTTTTTTCCCACTATCTGGTTGCAGTAGAAAGACAAATAAAAGGTACAAACATTATGTGTAATTGGTGTAAAGTGACATTGGTACGGATAAAACCGTGCACCGGAGCACATTCATAGTCAGGCTTAGTACGCCTCAAGTGCGAAGCTATACTAAATACAAGACGACACCAACATAAACTCGAATAGAATGGGCCCATTTCGCATAGTAAGCTGTCCCATTCCATTCTGATCTATGTAGGTAGGTGTAATCCTGTATTTGGTACAGCACCGCACTTGGTATATATTGAGAAATGTTTTAGTTAAAGGTTTACTCGTCAATTACTTCCCATAGACTTTGATATTTCAGTGTTTAATTTGTAGCCATCTATCTTAAGTAATATAACTATATATATGGAGTAAAAACTTGGGACTCTTAGGAAGATAGAAAAGAAATACTTAGAAAGTTTTTAAATGAGGTGCTGGAGAAGACTTTATCAAATCAGGTGGACAAACAGGGGGACAAATGAAGAGTGGGTGAGAAGAGAACCATTTCGGATGTGATTCTTGGGTGCAAAGCAAACTGGATCGGACACGTTCTTAGGAGGAACTGTCTTCTGTATGACGTCAAGGATGGAAAAGTTGAGGGAAAGAGGAGCTTAGGAAGAAGGAGGAATCAAATATTAGATGACTTGAAGGAAAGAAGAACATTCTGGGAGCTCAAGGAGGAGGCAGGAAAGGGCATATTTACGGTCTAAGTTCACTGACAAAAGGAATGGATCTGTCGTAAGACAAAACAGCTCATAATAATCTATTTTTGCAACATACCACTCAAGTAAGAATTGAGTTATTTTCAACCAAAGATTTTTTTTACCAATACACAATCGTACACAAATCAGAGTTTCCATGGTGATGTGCACAATAAATGATTGTAGGCATAAGCCTCTGCGCACACAGCAGAAAAGCTGGGAATACGCTTAGTAAAATCGGTTTTCATTGGTAGCTACTATTTTTCCAGAAATTCTCTACCCCTGACCTTTAAATGAGTGTCCGTTTGCCTCTATCGGTTCAGTTGTTTTCTCGTCATTTTAACTAGTACCAGAAATGGGCTTATAAAATTATATGTAATGGATTAAATAGCCAAGCTATTACAGTAGGCCTAGTTAAGTATGGTTATAGCTGCATCTACATATAATATTCTTTATATTGAAAAAATGAAACCTGGACACGGGAATCGAACGCGGGACCTTTGGCTTAGTAAGCCAATTCTCTTACCACTGAGCTATCCAGCTTTCAATTTAAAGAATATTCTATTTAGATGCAGCTCTAACCGTACTTAACGACTATAAAAACGACTATTTAATTCATCATGATATGAGCATTCTTACAACTGTCAAAGTAATAATTGCAGCATAAAGCCCTTCCTAGTTGAAGTGGCTTCGTTATCTGATCGCTCGTCATCTTAATTGATCAAACATATGTATCTGACGATTTCCGCAAGTCAATCACAGACTATGCCTTAAACTAAGAGTTCGGCCAGACTGAAAAGCGTGTGAGCGAGCGAGCAAGCGAGTGATTAGCAGATAGTTCTCGATAGTTGTTGACGAGGAGACAAAGGTTCGAATCTTTGCTCAGTGAACTGAGGGTGGTTTATGGCAAGTGATTTATTGTTGTGGTTTTCCCATTCTTTATCCGTGCTAATGATGATTCTTATTTGTAAAGGCCTACTTTGATTATTATAATGAAGTATTTTAACTTATCAGAGATATATATATATATATATATGGTTTATGATCTTACCAATTAAATTAGGCCGTTAGTAGCAAGTGTGCTAAACCTATCGATAATAATAAAAATGTCAAAATGAGAAGTTTTCCCAGCACTCAATGAACCAACACACAATAATATTGCTTAGCGCCTGTAAACTAGACTGTACCGGCTCGTGCGCGCGCGCATCCGCTCGCTCCAGTCTAGCCGTACCTTAAGGATGAGGAATGACAGTTCCTGAATAGCTAACGGGTAGAACAATTGGCACGCTAATCCATCCCAGATTCGATTCCCATGTACAGGTGTTTTTTTAACCATAACTAACTCAAACGAAAATATGACTGTCACATTGGAAAGAGGGACATAGTTCAAAATGTACCGTGGTATCGGACGTTGCTTACCTGTGACATAGCGCCAATTCAAGATAGGAGTTCCTATTTTAATGTATTTACATTTTATTCGTCGAGTTTTATAAATTTAACAATGAAACAAAACCATTATTTTCTTGAATAATTCTAGAAATATTTGTACATGCAAGGAGCTTTTTTGTAGACGCGTTTTTTTTATTGTCTACAACTCAGGATATTTGGTTTATTGACGAAAATGTCCAGTAGGAATCTTCCTTCAAGGATGTAGATTTTTTTTTTAGAAAAAAAAGTCTGTGGAAACATGTCTATCTAGAATAGGAAACAGGAGAAAGTTAATTTTGAAATGTAAGTTAATGTTTTTCGGACGCAAATAGGGTGAGTGTGTAAACGAGTCAGCGGAAGAGGGGAAGAAAAGAGGCCTCGCAAGGCTAACTGCTCATATTCTTCTCTCTTTTTCTATTTTTGTACATTGGTGTCTTTGTGTGATAGTGCTTTTAAGCGCGGCAAGATAACATGTAACCAGCTTTGCAAAATACTTCGAAATCACCAAGTGGGTAGCGTCATTAAGTAGTGGTCTGTTATTTCAAAATATAGTTATCACAAGGAATTAGAGTGCGAGGTACTATTTAAAACCTTACATTTGGGGTTATACTAAACCTAAACTAAAAGTTACAAAATACACATTGAAACAAACTTACTTTCAACAAAGCTTGACTTGCATTTGTCACAGTTATAATATTAAGATAGAAGTCATAACAAAGTAATCTAAAACAATTTTGTCTCCATCAATACAGTCATGTTAAGAGTTCTAAAGGGCTAATAAAGTGACGTATTTTGGAGGCATTGCTCTAGGGTTATACCTAGTAGTAAATATGATATATAAATTTAATATTTTTTCTCCAATAAAAGAAAGGACTATTAAATGATTCTGTGTGTTAAAAAAATGCGTTTCATTAATTATTTTTCCCTTAAAAATCGTCAAATGGGGTGTTTTAAGCATAATTTTACAAAAAAAGTATAATTGGAAACATGGATATAGATACATAAAAACACAGATTACCAAATTCTGAACAAAGTGGTGTAATAATCTGATATAGTCACCGCTGAAAATCTGCCTAAATTTACCTAAAACAAAATACATTTTCTTGTAAATATGAATCCGTCTGGTGACGCGCTCTTGCAGCTCCGATTCTAACCTGCCACGCGGAGCTTAGAGTGAAGGAAGGAAACCCAGAGAGAGGGGAAACCAACATCTTGCTGGATACAGTTGTTTCGAAGCTGCTGGCAGGTTTTGCCGGTCCCCGTAAGTTTTAATTTTACTTGTGATTTTTCGGACTGTTTTTTCCTTCCAGATAACTATGTTGCACAGCATTCATTGGTTGTTTCCATCCACAAATATCATCACACAAATATGAACAACTTTTTGTGATTCGCCAACAATTTACTGTTTGTGACTAATACTCTTTTTGTACGCACAGATTAAAGAAATGTCTTAAGACTTCTGGTTTGTATCCCGGCCCCGTCAGAATCGGTATTTGATAACTGACCTGAATATTGGAACCATGACAGTGAGCGGTGGTTTAAGAATCGGTCTTCTTGGACTTTGGACATCTTCATTCCGGCACAACTCCAATCTCATTTCATCCCTCGGCCATTTTATGATTATTGGAGGGATAGCGATATATATCTTCCCTTACCTTCCTAACTCTCCTTTTTTTCAGCACCACGTTTTACTATCCTTTCGGTTTATACGCCTATATACTAATTACACTAATGAATTAGGAATTAGGAAGGCTTAATTGGGAGTAAATTCACCCGCACTTGTGTAGAGGGAGATTTGAAAACCATTTAGGAAAAAAAACCATCAGTGCACCCGACTAGGATCGAATCCCAATATCCCCGTCTTCAGCAGTCTAATCCAACACGATAGTAGCGCGTTAGACCACAAGGCCACCGAAGCGGTTAAATCTCTTGTTCTTCTCATCATAAAATAAAGTATTATTTGTAATAAAGAATTTCCCCTTCCCCCACTGTGTCAATGTATCAACTTTAAGATACTTTAAGATGATGCAATCGCCAGAATTTATGTCAGTTGTATTGCAATTAGGGGTAAAATCATCACTCACTGAACTCTGAAAAGCGAGTGTCACCAATGTATTTATTCAGTGAACGTTCATTTTTGTTCATAACTTTAATTATGGTTAATGTGTAGGTTTATTTTATGTAATTAATTCTCGTTCTACCCCAACCTTAATTTAGAAGCAGGAACATAATAAGTCATTTCATTAAATCACAAACTCATCCAAAAACGCTCCTCATTCCTCCCTGGACCTTGGCTATATTCTGGCGGAGGAATATTTTTTGTAGAATTCAATGCCGGTATGTCTACTGTATTCAGTACAATAATAAATTCTCAGTGTTTTTATTGATTTGTAAACAAATATCGTGGACGGGATAGTGTTTTTTTCCCCATGTCAATGTACCCTATTTGGTAAAATATTGGGAGGGACGCGTACCTGAATCCCCATAGGTCGTGACGCCGGTGCCATACCTCACCTCTCATTAATGCAGCTTAGAATTTCACCGTACATGTTTGTTCTAGACTCCAGCATCATTCACCCATTCAGACCTTGTCGATGACGGCGAGAACTGTGTGAAGATTACATTTAAAGTTTGTTCAGCGTAAGAATTGTTTTCTGAAAGGCCTTTTTCCCTAACATAAAGCTATTATATAGTAGGATATTGGTAGGAAAAAAGACCTTTCAAAGAGTAATTCCTACCGTGAATGGAGTATACTTACTTATGGCAGAACGCCAGTGCAGCAAGAGTACATAAATTAGAGAGGTGGGCTGCAAAATGTTTTGCACTACTCTATTTAAATTTAAATTTTACCTCATGCGGTACTAGATCACGGGTCCCTTACGTTGGGCCTGGTTAGAATGCTATTTTAGCCATTGGATAGATAAACAACAAAAATATTAAGCCCGGGAATTTTGTTTAAGGTTGTTCAATTGGTCTAAAAAAAATTATAGTTGAATGTTATTTTATATTTTTACTATTCCACATTGAATGGTTTCCTAGTGAAATTTCAAAACAAATATCAAAATATTTTTCAATTTTTTTTTTTTTTGTTGGAATATAATGATTTTGATTAGAACCTTGCAGACTATAAAACTCAAAAAGTATTTATAGGGCGATGTTTCGTTTCGATCTAAAATTAGCTTTGCCAACACAGGAATGTAATAAAGAAATTAGTTTGAAATGAATTTGTCATTCACCTGCATTAAAAGTTTGTATTTTTGGCAATTTTATCTTGAAAATTAACAAAACTTAAAACCCTCATCGTCAGGGGCTCTTAATGATATTTGAAAGTTGGGGGCTCAACTGAGAGGCAATCCGGAGGTCCTAGCAGGGTAAAATTTTAGACCGTGGATGACTTTTGAAGCTATTTGAAGGAGGTTTATTTTTCACGGATAGTATATTTTATGTCTTGCTTTGTCATTATATATAGTAACAACAGAGTAGGAACTTGTGTAGGGTACTACCCAGTGGTATTTGTGTATTAAAGGTAATACTTAGTAAAAAAAATAAGGGTGTTTTTAACGTCCTGGCTCCCAAGCCAAAAGGGGAATCGGAAGCCCTCCTCCGAAAATTTTCCGAAACTTGGATTCCCTCAAAAGCTATTTAGAGTTGTCCACACTTGGAAAAATTTACGAAAATTATACTCTTCTAAATGTTATTAAGAGCGGTTTTCACCTAAAAGATTTTTTTAAATTTGGAATTTTCTAAAAGCTACTTAAAGTGTTCAAGCTACTAATCACTGAACCAATACCTGCCTTTTGTCCTGCTGGCTGGTCCAGCCCACCTGCACGACATTTTCTCTTGCAATACTTCACTGTGAAGTAAGAGGCTCGCTACATAGCGCTCTTAAATGTGAAATCACTAAATAGGCACCAAAGATGAAAATAGGGCAGGCAAATAGACACTAAAATAACAAAAATAGGCACATAATTTGGCATTATAAATTAATAAAGTGGAAGATCATTTTGGAAAAACCACCCCCAGTACACCCAACTGACATTCTATCCTTGATATCCCCATCATCGGCAGTCTAGCCTACTGCGAGAGTAGCGCGTTAGACCATGCGGCCATCGAAGCGGTTTGTTCTAGGTTTATATTATGTCGTGTAGCGATATAATCAGTCGTTTCAGAAGGTACATTTTAACTACCTCAAATAATAATAACCGAAATGGAAGAACCGTGTAACCGAAATTCAGAATTCAAGCAACCGAAAGGGGAAGAACCGGTGAAACCTATAACTAACATTTCGGAAAGCGAAAGGGAAGAAACCGGTACAAACGAGTAACAGAAAAATCAAACCGTAAAAATCCATCATTCATTTAGTTTACTTCTGTGTTAGCCAAGTACAATCTTAGTGTGACAATGCGGCGGGAACCACTATCTATATCGGAAACCTCAACGTCAGGAAAAGCGGTAAAAGGAACTAGCATCTAATGTAACACACTCGTGGGGTGTACCATTCGTGGTTGAAAGTACTTAGGTACACGGCGTGTACGTTTAATTCTAGTGAAGTACACATACATTCAAGAGATTCAACAGAACAAGTTGTGAACCAAGTGTTTCTCTCTCTGTCCGCCGCATTGCTGTCGTCTGTCGACATTTACCTTGTGGGACTGAGCAGCTTTCCGACAGCACTGTAAGTACAAAGGGAAACACTTGGCAAAGCTGGAAGTGCACATTCCATTAGTGTTTGCTTTTTTATTTTAGAAACTGCGATAAATACAAAACTCATATATATATGTATGTATATATATAATATATATATAATAGCGATATTTATTCTAAAAAAAAGCTAGATGGTTGCTCAACTTTATATTTGTATGGAATATAACTAGACAAGAAATTAGTTTTTCTAGATCTGATTAAAAAAAGTTAAAATTTTGAATACGATTTGTTTTGTCTTGAAGTATAGCACAATTGACTCCAAATTTTGGTTGGTCAAAGACCAAAATGCCCAAGAAACCAAAGGTAACTGATATAGGTGCATATAATGGATATTTGTGAATAGAATTAAGTAATTTAATAAGGGGAAGGGGTTCACAACACAAATTGTAGTGGCATTTGTATTTTCCTTCTCCCCTGTTTGTTCTCCTACTGCCGGCCAGCTTCACCCAGTAACGTTATAAAGTCTCTTGGTTTCTGGTGTTTATGATAGTTTTATAGGGCCTTAGAGCGAGAGTTTAGGAAGCACGAGTTAAAGGCAGTGTTTTTGAAGTTTTTATATCAACTTTTTTCCGATAGAAACAAAGAGTTTAATTCTCTTCATATGGTGATATCAACAGTTGTTGAATATCTGTAAAGGGTGTTCTGGAATTTAATGACGTTTTCTCTTCATTTTAAAAATTTTTCTCATCTAATGAAGCTATGCTAATGACAGGTGTTGATATCACCATGTGAAGAAAATTAAACTTTATGTTTTTTTTAGCAATATTTAATTTATTTTGGTCAAAATAGAATATTTTGCTATAAAAACGGCAAAAACACTGACATTTTCTCACGTCCCTTACCCACCCGACCACCTTAAACAAGTGTGTTTGTAATTTTTTTTTAACTGTCCTTTTTAACGCATCCATGCTCTATTAATAAGATTATTCGTTTCGCCACGGTTGTACAAGTTTTCCAGCAATGGTGGCGTGGTGTGTGAATAGGGGGATGAAGGTCAGGGTGTGAACCAAGGAAGGAGTAGTGTGTGTGACGTCATGACTCATGTGGAGACCTTGCCAGATCCGGACACGCCCACCAGTCCGTCGACTATTTCCAGGCTCTTCAGGTAAAATATTTTATTTGTGTTTTATCAGGGGTAGGGTATACTAGGTGAACTTTCTGAACAAAACTGATTTTATTAGCACACGACCTACACGCTAACATATGGGGCCATACTTAAATTACGTAAGGTTTTTTTTCATGATTTTCGACACCCAACCACCCCCACCCCACCCCGTACCCCACGTAATGGATCGTAAGATTTTTTTTCATCCACCCCTACTCTTCTATCTTACGTTATTTTTTCGATTTGGTAGATATATTATTTTTAAACATAAGGGTTGGTATAAAAGCAAGTGATGTGAAATTTTACAATATTTTAATTGGAATAAAATTAGGTGTAACACATCATTCATTAGTAAATGAAATATAAGTGAAATTTTATAATTAATATATTGATTTTATGGCAAAAAAAATTGATTTTATCTCGCCATAAAGAGTGATAAAAAAACCTTTCGTAAGATTAATTTTGATCTCCCACTCCCCCCACGTAATAAATAGAAACGTAAGAAAATACTGGACCCCCCTCCCCAAAAACCCTACGTAATTTAAGAACAGCCCCTAGCTATAGAGCCAATGGCGAAGGGTGCGCGCGGAAGGTGTGGAGAGGGATTTGGGGGCGCGATGAGGTTTTTGAGTCCCAAAATTTTGGACATCTCTAGTGATGAGCTTTACCGCTTATCAAAATGTTTAAGTGACAAACATATTATGGATCTGATGGATTCTTTCCCTCATCAAAATGGTTTGCTTCCGTTCAATTATGTGAAGCGAAATTAAAACTGCCTAAAACATCAAAAAACTGACTAAAGCTATTTTTTGTCCAAATTCAACTTTGTCTGACAGGTAATCAGAGGTTTGTAACAGCTGACAGATCCGGACTTAGGACAATCGGCGCCCAGGGCGAGACATATATAATGCACCCTCCCCTACTACAATTTATATATTTTTCCTTTTTGTGTCTATATTTTTTATATAAGAAAAAATGTAATTTGGACAAAAACATAGATCCAAACACATATTTTTGGCATTTATTTAAGTACAATTCATTGACAACATAATATAGAATGGAACGTCCATTAATCCGTAACAAAAATAAAATGCATTCATGTTAAATCATCGAAAATCAGACTCGCGGACGATATGAAACTCCTGGCAAACTATATCCCCTGGCTTACACTGGTATTTTTTTCAAAGGTTGCTTTATATACTTTCACCCGGGCGAATTTTGTCACAGTTGAAGAAAAGTCAAGCTTGCAGGCTGTCATTTTCTATGGATAAAATTGCAAACGACAGCCTTCCATCGGCCAAAGTAGATCGAAGATAGCCCCTTGATCAGTTTTAGCTTGAAAAACTGCTTTCTCCACCAGCAACCGTCACTGCATAGTCAGCGATATCCGAAGTGACAACCAGATGTTGGGGAAAGTAGGGATCATATTGTTTCCTCTACGTATTGTAAAACATTTTTTTGGAGATAAAGACTTTTCTGTGTTTGGAAGGGTATGCCTGAAATGTTTAATTCTTCCCAGAGTTCCAAACCGTTTATATCCGAATTAATTCCAACCATTAGTGTGTTTTGCTGGTTCATCCACTGAACCAATATAACTTTACCAGCTTCAAGGGCACTAACATTATCACACTGTGGTTGGCACAAGTCAAATAAAAAGCCCCAAATATGTGTGTGGTCCACAATTTTCTTTGCAGTGATGTGAGTGCAGTATGAATTATGACATAGAAAAAATTACATTTAAAGTGACCCTGTGGGCTAGCATTTTCTGAATAATCGTCAACTTCATATATGAACTGTCTTTTCTTTTTTGGCTTACGTCGTGTTGTAATTGGTTCCAAGCCGTACTTTAGGCGCAATAAGTCTGACTATAAACTGGCCCATAATGCAATACGTCAAGGTACCTTTCAGAGTAAACTGAGTGTTACATAAACGGTCTGGCTGTTGTGTTTTCAGCCCAGACCCACTCCCCCGCCGCGCCTCCTTCACTTGGGCGGACCGTCACCCCAGCTTCCTACTGCCCCCCCACCAGGAGGATCCGCCCCCCAACTACAGGGACGGCTTCACGGACTTCAGTTTCCTCGTCAAACTGCTGCAACTGGTCAGGAGAAGTGCAGGAAACATATCGGCTAGGGGCAAATTTTGTTTTGCTGACGCTTTTGTCTTAAATTCACCTCCTACAACTCTTGATACCCGAGCGCTGCTTCCCCCAACTATAACAGCTCGACTGCTTATTTACCTCCTGATACTTCCCCTTCTCCAACTAATGAGACCTGAGCGCTCCCTCTCCCCACTATAACAGCAAGGCAAAGAGCTGTTCACCCTGCTAGGCTGCTTATTTACCTCCTGATACTTCCCCTTCTCCAACTAATGAGACCTGAGCGCTCCCTCTCCCCACTATAACAGCAAGGCAAAGAGCTGTTCACCCTGCTAGGCTGCTTGTTTACCTCCTGATACTTCCCCTTCTCCAACTAATGAGACCTGAGCGCTCCCTCTCCCCACTATAACAGCAAGGCAAAGAGCTGTTCACCCTGCTAGGCTGCTTATTTACCTCCTGATACTTCCCCTTCTCCAACTAATGAGACCTGAGCGCTCCCTCTCCCCACTATAACAGCTTGGCAACGAACCGTTCACCCTGCTAGGCTGCTTGTTTACTTCTTCCTGACAGTTTCCCTGTTCCGTTTCTGTAAACACACAATGCCTAATTTGTTTTTCCCCTGTTTGGTCTAGTAACTTATTCAAATGTCTTTTTATGACGATCCGACTATAATAGGGATATTAATAGATACGAGTGGTTCTAAGACCTCTTTATATACGAGTTATCTCAGGAATGTTAAGGGTACCACCTAATTGTAGATAAATATACTCACAATGTGGTATTTCTTGTTCAAATCCCAGTCGGGTGTATTGAGAGTGATTTTTTCTTAAATGGTTTTCTGCTTTCACTTCACGCAAGTTCGGGTACACTTCCTATAAATTCGACCTTCCTAATATCTAACACGTTAGCGTAAATAGGCGTACAACCCGAACGGGTAGTAAGTTACGGCGCTTAGAAAAATTCCCTGCCAAATTTAGCTAAAACTGGTTCACGAATTTTTGAAAATTGTCGTGGAAATAACTTTCTGATAAAGAGAGAGATAGACATAAAGAAATACCAAGTTGTCAAATAAAAACAACACCCACTATCTCTGAGTTTGTTTTTTATCCACCCGCAGTTGATCTCGATCGTGTGCACGGGCCTGTATTCCGTGGGAATTCTTCTGGTCCGTCATGACATAACCTCCCAGCTGCTGCCCTACGTCGTGTTCGCCTCCTATATGATCATCACCAGCGTCATCGTGCTGAGTTACGTCCTGGGACAGAAGATGGCCGAGCTACTGGTGCGTCTCCTATACCACCGACTGCAGTTATAAAATGTTGGGTTCAGGGGCCTAACACAATCATTGAAAAACATTCGACTATCTGACTATCACTTTACCCCAAGACCACCTAGGTCAACCTTGCTAATTTTTTATTTTATTGTTTTACGTTCCCTAAGATTTTCCCTATAGTATAATTACACAAGAGGAAGAAAAGTGCCTGATTTTCTGCTCTTCTTCGTCAATGAATGCTGCCAGAAGTAAGACTCCCTCTTTTAGTTGCGTTAAATTTGTAGTCTCTGAGCCGTGAAGTGATTGCTTCCGTTGTGTGCGATTGTGATTTCCACCACCATCACGTTGCTGTGTGAAGAGCTTTACTTGAGTGTTAGGCTTTTGGGGATTCAGAGCACGGCTGGCAATACAGTCGGACACAATTGTTACGTTAGTCTCAAAGTTGTTGTCATTTTAAATATCCATTGTGTTATAAAAAATTAAATATTTAATTTTTTTAAAGCTAATCAAGAAGAAGTGTTTTGGAAATTATATTCTTGATGGTTATTATCATTGAGCTGTTGGTACGAGTCAAGTACCACGACCAGGTACAGTACTCGCTCGAGATTTTAACACAACAACCAACCAGAAAATACTGTACTCGCCTCTAGTTTAACTAGCTTTGTGAGGTGACCTGGTGGTCTAGGGGTAAGGTGTCGGACTTCTGTGCCGAGGGTCCGTGGTTCAATCCACGGTCCTGGCACGGATTTATCTGATTGCCAAACCCTTCCTTCACCTCTGACAAGATGTGTATTAATCACAACTTGTGAATGTGTGGAATGCCAGGCCTCCACCGTGGTTCGGATTCCACGTTAAACTGTAGGTCCTCTATTTCATCTCACAATCACCCTACCATTACACATTAGCGTAAGTGCGTATAACCCGAACGGGTAGTAAGACGTGGTAATGATAATGATAATGAACTAGCCTTGTGTGACAGGGTTACTAGCCATTAGTAGGTCTTGATCCAGAAACCAGTCCCGTGTGAACCAGGCTTTATAGAGTAGTGTCCACGGCTGTCCGCAGATTCGAGTGTTCAACTCCCTGGCCGTGATCCTATTCCTGGTGACGGGTATCATCCTACTGGTGATCTGGACCGAGTTCCGCCAAAAAATGATCGACGACATCCAGGACGACTACGACGGGAACATTGGAATCAACGGGGCCAACCTGTGTCACCAAGCCCTCAGCGTCGAGCCCATAGGCAACCTAAGCTGCTGGGGCACGGTAATTAGAGAGGTAAACCGACAGCCTATCTCATCCCACGGATAGTAAGTAAATTAGATGATATTGTAGCATGCAAGAACTTACAGTGTAAGTTGTTCTGAGTCAGCAGTTTACGTACTTGTACCAGGTCATGTTTCCAAAAACAGAGATTGTTTTGCCGATTAGCATTAAATAGAGTATTGTCAAAACCAGTAACTTAGGGGAAACAACCCTCCTTTTTTTTTGGCATATAACAGCAGCGAGTTTTATACCTTTCAGGAGACGTGATGAGAAAGGGGGGGGGGGCGCGAAGAAGGAAGCCAGTTGTTAAGGGGTTAGTCCTAAGTGCTCTACATACTCAGCTACAGTTACAGCAACTTGTTGGGAGAGTGTAATATTCTACAGCTTGAGTCCCTGTTCGTTACGGAGGAGGACGCCACAAACCATATTGAAATTCTGAGTTGGACAACAACCGCTCAACACCGGGCGGCCGTATGTTCGAGACCAGTTAGAGTTATAAATTCGAAAATAGGTCACTGGTGAGTAAGGACAGTGATAGATAGAACGAAGACCTTTTTTTTCCGAACCTTTTCAACTAGTTCTAAAACCTACATCACGTGTCTCCCACTCCGTTCTTATCACGTTTTCTCCCGCTCCGTTCTTATCACGTGTCTCCCGCTCCGTTCTTATCACGTGTCCCCCTCCGTTCTTATCACGTGTCCTCCCCCGCTCCGTTCTTATCACGTGTCTCCCCGCTCCGTTCTTATCACGTGTCTCCCGCTCCGTTCTTATCACGTGTCTCCCACTCCGTTCTTATCACTGTCTCCCACTCCGTTCTTATCACGTGTCTCCACTCCGTTCTTATCACGTGTCTCCGCTCCGTTCTTATCACGTGTTCTCCCCTCTATTCTTATTTAGTATCCAGCACGTGTTGTCATTCGTTTCCTAACTTGTGTTTCATCGAGGCAGGTATCAGACAACCTCAAGGACCTGCTAGAAGATGAGGATGTGTATGTAGACGTGAACGTGAAGATATCGACGCTTCCTGGGCACCTGCTCTGCGTCACGGGCGTCCTCAGCGTCGCCAACGGGCTGGTGTACGCCGCGGACGTCACTTACAGCATCAGGAGGACGCTCAAGCTCATGTGATCTTCGGCTTGCAACCAAGAACCTGTCGTTTGAAACCTGTTACTGTCAAATAATAATGTCTAGGAACGAGTTTCAGCGGATTAAATTCATGTCCACATTTTCATTGATTAAAAATTAATTTGAGACGTATTTTAAGGGCGTGGTCAAGTTCTTCCTCGTGACAAAATCTTAATTCCATAGCCGATCTTCTCCATAGCTCAAGAAAGTGACGGGTATGTAGTCAGAGTGAAATAGCCAAATACAAATTTTAACTTTCAAACCTTCCATAATGTATATATATTTAATTATGATTTTTACCTAGCCTAAATTAACCTAACCTTTCATGTTTCCATGAATCCTCTTCTAATTTAATTTTGCAATTTTCTGTGCGAAGCTCCTCCTCTTTCCATGGACTTCCATGCAAAGTAGGAGGGTTCATATTCAACCTCATCCTCCACCATTAAAGTGGAGGAACTAGGCTATTGCACTCGGACTAATTATCTCCAAGGAGGAACTTTTAAAACGTTCAATTTTCGATTTAAAAAACTATCAATGCACATTATATAATATTGTTTATAAATTAACGTTGAATTATATAATTTCACTCTTAAAAATAATAATAAAGTTATTACAGAGATTATAAATATTTTCCTATAAAAACACTATTAACAGTATTTCATTCAGATTGAACGGATCTATATACTTTATATAACCTTTTATTCCAAATACTATTTGTTGTTAATTAATTAGCCTTGTTTTATTTTCAATTAACTATTTAAATAAATACTTTTTTTTTAAACTACACATACACAAGCGCTGAAAAGGCCTCTTAAGGGTGCGCTTTAGTAAACTAGTCCAAATTTTTACATTTAATTTCATTAAATAATATATTGAAAAGGGGTTTAACAACTTACAATATAATACTGTTTATAATATTATTTTGGAATTAAACGTAGCAGTATTTAAAATAATATGTTATATAATTATTATTATTAAGTAAAATACGTATAGATATAAAATTAAATATAGTGGCTATACGAGGAGAAAGATCTTGATTCGCTTAGAATGTACAATGTATTTGTACAACTTAACGACTTTGAGACTAACGTAACAACAATTGTGTCCGACTGCAGTGCCAGCCGTGCTCTGAATCCCCTAAAGCCTAACACTCAAGTAAAGCTCTTCACACAGCAACGTGATGGTGGTGGAAATCACAATCGCACACAACGGAAGTAATCACTTCACGGCTCGGAGTCTTGACAACAACCGAGTCGAGGTGGCTGTGGTATTGAGGATAAATCATTGATAGTCGATTTACACACGTCCATCACAGACTCTGCCTTTAACTATGGATGAAGAATGACCTTGAGCACGGGACATTCCCTGGATAGCTCAATGATAAAGCATTGGCGCGTTAAGTCAAAGGTCCCGGGTTCGATTCCCATGTTATTTCCACTCTTTCTCTTGACATATACGCGAGTAGGTCCTAACACTTCCTTTAAATCCAACCTTTTTCGTCCCTAACAAAGTATACATGCGTAAAACCAGAACGGGTAGTAAGACGAAGCGCTTAAAAGCCCTCCCTCATCTTGATTAGCCGTTATTAACCTCGGTGTTGAAAATAAAACAATCCACGAAATCTTAAAAGATGGTGTAGAACTACTTCCTCAAGGGTACCAAGGTGTCAATGTCACCCGACAAAGGACCGCAAACAATCAAATACAACTTGTTGATAATTCTGTGTGCGCGTGAATCAGACTGCGTGACGGGACAATCTAAGAAACGAATGAATGCGCGCAAACCCAGAGTTTCACCAAATGTAGGGAAATCTTGCCAAACAAACTCTGAGCAAAATGTACAGGAGAGACCCCACATTAAGTGCTAAGATGAGATGTTGTATTAAGATCATACCAACACCACGACTTACAAACTAACATAACCAAAGGAAAGCAGGCCTAATATTACAATCCAATCTTCATAGGAAACATTGGCGTCGCCAGTTAATAATTACTGAGACGGTACCGAGCAATAACACTATTAAATATGATAAAGTAATCAGCGTAGTTATTATATTGTCAAATAAAAATAGTTGCCTTAATAATAGCCATGAACGTGGATTCTTGTTTTTCTGAATAAAGCAATTTATTGTTTCTTTTGCGGTGATAATATCATCCCATTTGAGCACATTATTGGGGGGAGGGTGGGTCCCCCCAGTACCTCCGATAACGACGCCGATGATAAAGTAATTTAGAATATACAAACATATTCAAATGGGGTAAAAATCGAATGGGACAAACGCTCCCAAATAAAATACAATATCCTCCCGAGGATTCAAACGAAGAAATATACTCCCAAAATCAAATGGGAGGGAAAAATCAAATCAGACAAACGCCCCAAATAAAATATAACATTCTCTCGGGGATTCTAAAGTCACCGGATGAAGTCACCGGAATTATCAGTGTCGAATAAAAAGCGTCGCCGTAAAAATAAAAAACACGCAAAAAAACCCGAACCAGGCGTATATGCGAATCTCGACCTCCCTACCACCGGTAATCCAGTGGGATTAAGATACGGACATCTTATACTACGTGATCATCATCGGCGCTTGTAACGAACCCGTCCAAAATCACACAAAAGCGATAACGGAACCTTCTTGAAAAACCAAAACTCAAAGTAAATAAAAGGGGCTCAAATCGGTGAGCTCGCGAACAAAGGTGATAGTCTCTTGTCTTGTATGTTTGCCGATGACTAAGAGGTCGGGAATCGTATCCTAGCCGGGTGTATTGAGGTGTTATTTTTCTAAATAGTCGGACACTTCCTTTAAAATCCTACCTTCCTCAATCCCTGCCTCCTTCGTGTAGGCCTAAATAAGCAGGTAACCCAGATGGGTAGTAAGACGTGGTGCATGTAGATAAAAATATATACTTACTCCATGACACTAGGAACTCGAAAGTTCATTACTCCACTAACAAAAGTACACCACATATCCCTATCTTAGCTAGTTCTATCCAGTCCACCTCATTACACCCTATCTCTTTCAGGTCCATTCTAATGTTATCCTCCCATCTGTGTCTAGGTCTTCCCAATGGTCTCTTCCCATTGGGTCTCTCAGTCAATACCCTGAACAAGGTTCTAGATTCTTCCATTCGCGCTGCATAACCTGCCCACAGTAATCTACGTGATTTTACCATCTTAACAATATCTTAACAGGGTATGTAGCTCATCACTATGTAAGCTCCTCTACTCTCAAATACTTTTATCCATTTTTGGAACAAATGTTTACCTAGGTACTTTGTTCTCTCTCAAACACCTTAAATCTATCCTTGTCATGTAAGGTAATAGACCTTGTCATGTAAGGTAATAGACATGTTGACAATTCACTGGCCGAGTATTTTTTAATTTTATTTATTTGAGGTATTTAACGTGCACTTCTTGAATATAAGCACAGGACAGATACAACATCCAGCCTCCGGTGGTCGTTAATTTATCACTGTGAAAGGGCAACCCCAGCTTTAAACAATGATACATTTTTCAGCCATTACGGGATTCGAACCCGGGACCCTTAGTTCAGTAGACAGACGCTACCGACTGAGCTAAGGTATCGGACAACTAGTGACATATATGCGTGACCTCTACCTATGAACAATAAACAAAAAAATACAATGGCATTCTACTCAAAACGTCCAATGCCGCGTTAAAACTTGAGTTAGTCCACATTGTAAACAGCGTTAAAACATGAGCCAATTAGCGCCGGTCGTAGAGACTAATTGAACTCCCTAACTAATGCAAAGACGAACTAGTAACGACAGTGAATAACAGGGTCGAACTTTGACTGGAAAACAATGGACAGTTTGTTGTTGCGGAACAAGGTGGCATGGTGGCATGGTGGCATTCCTCAGAGCCTCCTTGGGAAATGTTTTGTATATGTGATGTTTCATGTACACTTTCTAAGGAATTATGGTTTATTTAGCAAACCCAGAAATAATACATTTTTTGAAATCCCTTGAAATATTCGGGTATTTCATTTTTTTTAATGCATTTTTACTTTCTCGTGATCCTTCGGAAAGAGATAGAGAGTATTTTGATCGTTGAAAATATATCTAAATCAATATTTTGATGGGCGTCGATGTTTTATTACCTCCTGAACTTTAAATAGTGGTTTTCACTAAGCTGTCTGTCCGTCTGTCTGGTGTCTATTTGTAACTCGGGTTTTTGGAACTATCTACTCAACTCTAAAATTGAAACTAATTGGAAAAAAGATATTTTCTAGAAGAAAAAAATACTATTTTTATACAAATTTGTATATAGGCATTGTTTAAGATTATACATAAAATGGCGCATCTGTTTGGGTTTTTTTTTTTTGTGAAAATGACTTGGGGGGGGGGGGGAAGGGGAGATATTTTAGAACCATAATTTTGATGATATCTCTGCAACTCTTAGAGAAACAAAATACCATATCATTGAAAAGCTGAAGGACGCTGAAAGATGTATTTTTTTTAGCACCGAGTCTTACTACCCGTTCGGGTTATACGTTAATATTATTGTTATATTATTATATTACTAGTTACGCTAATGGTTTTAGGGATTAGAAAAGTTATATTTATTGGGAGTGTACCCACATTTACATGGAGGAAAAAATGGTAAACCATTTTGTAAAAAACCAAACTCAGTGCACCCGACCAAGAATCGAACCTCGATCTCCCCGTCATTTTAGTCTAACACGAGAGTAGCGCGTTAGACCACGCGGCCACCGAAGCAAGTCTGAAAGATTTATTTTTTTAACTTTTATTTGAAAGAATATTTTATAAAACCAATATTTTTTAGTTATGGGCCAATACATTTTTTTTAATAGAGCTTTGAAAATGGAGAGTTGAAAATGTACAGAACAAATAAAAAAGTTTCTATAACAATGTATATTATTTAGTTCCACTTATCTTATGATCGATCTTAGTATAAGGATTCCGCCCGTTTGCATTCAGTTTGTTTCTATAAACAGGCGGATAGGCCCAATTGTTTTGTTTCTTCTTTTTTTTCAATTATTGTCATTATTTTTTAGGATCATTTTTCCTTTTCACTTGTTATTTTGTAAATATTATTTTACTCAACGGAGACATGTAATTTCCGAGCTATAAGCAAAATGGCTATATTTTACGGCTGTTACATGGGGAGGGCGTTTTATGCGTTTGGAAATCCCACATTTTTGAAGAAGAGGCTTCATATTTTTAAATATGGTTTCTACTAAACTGTAGGCGAAATCTATCAACAGGTCCCTCTCGCTATAAAGTTTAAATTTTTTAGAAAAAATTCAGCTACGTTTTACGCTAATATTTGTACCTCTGAGATTAAAGTAAAACGATAGAGACCTAGAACTAGTCATCCTCTATCAAATACAGTCATTTTTTGATAGAGTCACAACAGATAATTTGAAGCAAATGCAGGATTGTTTAAATATAAAGTTTAAACTCTTTTAACTTGTCAAAACTTAAGCCTAAATGTTGTTGAAAACCATTTTAACAAATATCAAACCACTTTGTAAATAAACCAGAATTTCGAAACAGCTGCAACGCTTTCAGTGCTCCCCCTTGTAACACCCTTTTAAGGCAAAGGAGCGGTGCACTGTGCCATTCGTTTGGTTTTATGTAGCAAGAGATTAAAATTAGGGTTGTGCTGATTCCGATACTCGATATCCTCGATACCCATGATATCGACTAGTATCGCAATAATCGATACTACACGCTAAAAATCTCGATACCACTATTTAGTAGTGGTGTGCGACTATTATTTTTAGTAAGTTTATTTTCTTAATAAATATGTCAATCTATAACCTGACAAATATTTATAATAATATTCTATTGCTCTGTAACTAGCCTACTAATTTTATATGCTAATGTGTAATAAAAAACTGACTTTCAAGATCTTTTATTACTTAAAAAGTAATATTATTTCTTATTGTAGGCCTACTAATCATTGTAAATGTTATTTTAGTCTGGTTGATTATTGTTATAATTTGTTTAAATAGCCTAAGTGACTAATTTACATATGTTGACACATGGAAACAAATTAAATAATTTTCTTTTGATCTAGTTTCTATGCTTACAAAATGATGATATATAATTAATATTCAACAAATGTTGGTATCAACATGTGAAGAAAACTAAACTCTATATTTCTATAGGAGCAATAATTAATTTAATTTGACCAAAATTATGTTTTGCTATAAAAACTGAAAAAAAAACTAACCTTAACTCGAGTTCCCCACACTCCCGCCTTAAATTGGGATTCTCCAAATCTAACAAATAAAATTTTAAAAATAAATCTCCGCCAAACGGGCACGTGTCTTGCGCTCAAGTTGGTTGGCAATGACAAATAAAGCTCGATTTACAAGTTTACCGAAAATTGAGAGCAGAATCTGTCCGAGTGGCGCAGAAACTGTGTTTCACTCGCTCCATTTGCACCTGGACAGCAGTGACCTGCATTTCAAAATTACCTTTTTCTTGTTTGCTAATCTAGATAGAAATATATGTCAACGGACTTTTTTTTTATAATCTACATCCTGGCAGGAATAATCCTTACTGGCCATTTTCGTGAATAAACCAAATAGCCTGAGTTGTAGACGATTTTTTTCAAAAAAACCGGGTGTAAAAATTAACTACTTGAAGATAAAAAATATTATTTTGTGACAATGTAAGACTATTGTTAAGAATATTTAAGATTTTTTTTTTCAATGTTATATATTTAAACCCCGCAGAATTAAACGTTCATTAACATGTGAAATTCTATCTTGACTTGCTACGTCAGGAAGGTAGATATATTCCATTCACAGCAGAAATTACTCTCTGAAAGGTCTTTTTTCCTACCAATATCCTACTATATAATAGATTTCTGGTAGGGAAAAAGGCCTTTCAGAAAACAATTCCTACGCTGAACAGACTTTAGATAATATATTGATCAGGGTGGCTACAAAACTTATTTTGTAAAATTCCCTGACTTTTGGGTGTTCCAGAAAATATAGTTACAGATTTCCTTGGTGAATGACCATTTATCCGTATATTAATTTGATCAGATAATATATTTTTCTAAAGGCTAGCAGCTACTAGACATCAATATTTGTATTAGTTTTTTTTTTCAGTGTTAAATGTTTCAAACTTTATTTAGGGCCATTCGTAAATGTGGCCTAATAAACCAACATCACAACCATCTTGTGTTAGCAGAATGATTGGCGATGCATTTTGTTAACATGCGAGAAACAAAAATCTCTCAATTTTGTTTTAGTGTTTCGGGTCCAAAATTGATGGAGGATTTTAAGCCGAAAGTTTTTAGCCAAGTTTTTTAGAGTCCTGAATTATTCCTTTATTAATGACAAAATATTAGGCCATAGATGTGGAAAATCAACGACAAAATATAGAGGCTATATATTTAGATAATTAAAAGAAAACGAACCAGAGTTCGCATAGAGAATGCATTCGGCCAGGATTTGAATAGGATAAGAAGGACCCTATAAATTGGTGTATGACAGAATAGGAAGAATTTGATCAGACAGTTCAAAAAGCTACTTAATCTACTCTCATACTCATACGCCCAGCCACGTGACCTGTACATTCCCAAATTCAATGAAAGGGCCTTAACTTACAGCTATAAAAGTTTTTTTAGAGCCGCAACTTATTATTCGTTTATGTACTAATTATGCTACTGAGTTAGGAATGAGAAAGGATGGATTTAAAGGAATTGTACCCACATTTTCGTAGTGGTAAAGTGGAAAACAATTTTGAAAAACATTAGTACACCCAACCGGAATTCAAACCTCTATCTCCATGTCAGTCTATTCTAACATGAAAGTGACGCCTTAACCCATGCGGCCACCGAAGCAGTATTTATAGTTACCAGATCTACTTTCACGTATATATTAGTCAAGTCAATGTTAACTGCAGCTGTCAATTTGGATAGAAATCACCAATACCTATAAAATAACACCAATAAAGTAACATTTTTATCAATGTTGGCTACAAAAATTAAATGTTACGGTGCAACGCACAGACTTTCTCTCGCTTTTATCTTAAAATAGACATTTACTAAACACGCGTTAGATTTGTGAAACGAGATAGATCCATAAATCATAGTTGTAGAAAGCACTACACCAAAGATCATAAATGAAATAATATACACTGTTATTTACTTACTCTATGGCATAGGTACTAGGAACATTCTTACAGAAAAATTAGAAAAGAGAAATATCTTTGTCAACCAAAGAGCATAAGAATTAAATTCATTCAAAGACCTGAATTAAAAAGTGTGTGTGTATATATACTATATATTATCCGCTAAAAGCTCATAATTGATTTTTTATAATATTATTTAAATAAAAGATGTGTATCTTTATTAGTACGGCAATTTTATAATGATAAGTTATTTCGTATCTCAAATAGTTGCGAAGAAATGATAAAATTGGAAAAATTTACCTATGTAAAGTTCTCTCAAAGTCATTTTCATAAGAAAATGAGAATTGCCATCTTGTTTATAGTGATAAACAGTGTCTGAATATAAAATTTAATCAAAAACCATTAGAGCGAATTTTGAGAATTTTTTTTCTCTTTTTTTCCCTTCAGTAAACTACCTTAATTTTAGGGTTATATGTCAAATTTTAAAAAAAAACCTGGGAAGGACCTTATGAAAACCCCAGATACTAAGTTTAAGCCCAATCAGTAAAATAGTTTCGTCCCTAGCCAATGTACAGACAGACGGCATTCCGAAAACAACGTTTTTGGTTTCAGTGGGTCATGCACTAAAATGTCTATATTTATCAAAATCTCGAGTTCTATTTTTTTGACGATCACAATACTTTCTCTCCGAGATGTCAAGAGATAGAAAAAAATGTATTTTCTATAATGTCCCTCCTATAAAAATCGAGCTTATGACGGCTGATGTTAAATATCCACAGCTACTAACACAATAGCGACCTTTTTATCAATGACGGCTGCTGTTAATTTATTTTTTCAACGTCTCCTGATTTGAAGAATCTTCTTCCTCTGGATACCCGACTATATTAGTTTGTATGACGCGTATCGTTGTCAAGGCAACGCGCGACTCGTACAGTGCAGCTTAGTATAGCTGTGTCCAGTTAACGCGACCACACTAATCAGCAGTTAGCTCACACCTCCCAGGCTCGAACCTATATAACCCGCAGACGTCGGCGGGCGAGGGGCACATCAAGTGATCCGGTGGTTTTGCTGGTGTGTGAGTAGCGATAACCTTGTTACCTTGTTACCTTGTTAGTTTGAGAGGAACCGCTCAAGATGCCGAGTGGACCTGCCGTGGTGAGGGTCAGACTGATCATCAAACTTATTCAACTGGTAAGTTTTCAAAAAAAAAAAGTTATGATTTTTAATTTTTTCACCGCGTCGATCCACCCGCTCGTGTTACACGCATATGATACTAACTAAGCCAAGGTGTTGGGGATGAGTAAGGTTGAATGTATAGGAAGTGTATCAGCATTTGCACGGAGAGGAAAACCATAAAGTAAAAAATTACCTTCAATATACCAACCCGGGATTCAAACCCCGATCTTCCAGTCATCGGCAGCCCAGTCTATAGCGTGAGTGACGCCTAAGACCATTCAACCATTGAAGCGGATTATTATTATTATTATTATTATTATTATTATTATTTTTATTATATCCGCACCATTGGGCACGCGGACAAAGGTGTTCGTTTCGTCTTGAAGGGGAGGTTATAGAGTTTGAATACCACCAGGGTGTGCTGAGTGAGTTTTTTTTTCCTAAATGGTTTCCCACTTTCCCACCAAGCAAATGCGGATACAGCTCCTATGAAATTGTACCTTCTTCATCCTTACGCCGTTGGTGTTATAATGCGGAGAAAACTAGAAGAGGGGATTTTTAAGTAGTTTACTTACTTAATCCAAGATTAAGTATGAGAAATATTGTTTAAAGGAAATGCCCCAGATTTAGCACTGAGGAGGGAATGGGGGGTGGAGGGAGGGGAGATCCAGAAAAACTACTTTCTATTGCACCGCGCGGAGATTCGAACTTCAACCTCCTCGCCAATCCAGTCTTTTATGCGATTGACATCTTAGATTGTTTGAACAATGAAGTGGTTATAGAATAAATTGAGAAGTGATATGATAATTAAGAAGAAGAAAATCCTTCTTGGACTTTGGCAACGTTAGTGTGACTAAGGCGAGGAGTGTAGGGGGGAAGCGATAAGAGGTCAGTTTTGCTGCGGTTTTTATAGCAACACTTTTTAGCTCAAAATAAGTCAAATAATTCTCCAGTAGAAACATAATAGTTTAATTTTCTTCGCACGGTGACATCAACAGCTCGTGATATTCATCAAGGGTGTCCTGGAATTTAATTACAACATTTTCTCTTCATTTAAAAAGTTTCTCATCTAATGACGCTATGCTCATGACAGATATTCAACAACTGTTGATGTCAATAAGGGAAAAAAAAATAATTAATGTTTATATTAGAGAAATAATTTATATTGGTCAAATAAATGTTTTGCTATTAAAACTGTTAACCCGACATTAAGATTATTATGTATATTAAAAAACTTTAAAAAACGAGATATTTGCCGGTGAAAGAAAGGGCGAACATGAAGCCCACTCCTATAAACACCCCCCGCCCCCCACCCCAGCTCGTGGGGACTTAAATCCCACCATAACCCATCAAACAGTGACCGTGAATCGAAGTTTATTGGAACGTAAACTCCCACTGAAAACCTTGTGACACATTCCTTCAGCCATAAACCTACGAGACCTTAAAACAACCAAGGGAGGGTTTTAACTGCAACTCTCATGATGAATGCTAACGATGTCTCTTACACTGGATATCATCGCTGAGGGAACTGCATTTCATTCCTCTCGTTTTAGTGTGGTCAATCTTCCCGCAAATATAGGACAAGTTTCGCAACGCCGGTTAGTCGAGGTTGCCAATAGCTCCTTCTTGCCCCAGCATTACACCTTCAGACATAACTGAGAGCGAGGAGATTTGGCAACAGTTGATTTGAGACAGAGCGATAATAAAGCTTTTCTCCATGAAACCTGCAGTTCGCTCAGAAATGATATTGAATATACCCAGGCCCGGATTAGGGCATGTAATTACCTCCCCCCCCACCCGCCTGGCAAATAAACCACTTTGACTTGGCATAATTATTTTGTGATAATATTATAACATTTTTATGTTTTTTCGTAAAATTTATCCCAAACTAATCTAAAAATCCCTAATCGAAGGGCGCTGGTTGCCTGGTATTACGCGGAGTCCCAACAGTCCGTGCTTAAAAATTAACTCAACCTTTGCTTTCGGCAAACCGGAAACACTACATATCTACAGACGGTACAGTTGACTTTTAACATAAAAATAAACATTGAGTTTCTATTGACAATCATTTCTGAGGTAGAATAATTTTTTTATTAATATTGAAGAATTAACTAAATGCGACGGAAGGAAAACGCAAAGAAAGATTGTAAATGATAAAATTATTTTTACTATACAGTACTAATACTATTTTAACTGCAGAAGTCGGATTACATCAAATGCATTTACAGTAAAATAGTCCATAGTTATATCATGTCCAGTGTTATTATTTTATTGGCTTTTAATTTACAGTACTATAATCCACTCAGTATATAATAGACTGTATAGTTTACCGGTTACTGCAGTATTAATAATTATTAACATATTAATAGGTGACATGGCGGTCTGGGGGTAAGGTGTCAGACTTCTATGCTGGGGGTACGGGGCTCAATCCTCGGTCCCGGCACGGATTTATCTGATTGTCAAACCCTTCCTTCACCTCTGACAAGACGTGTATTAATCACAACTTGTGAATGTGAGGAATGCCAGGCCTCCACCGTGGTTCGGATCCCATGTTAAACTGCAGGTCCTCCATTTCATCTCACAATCACCCTACCATTAAACATCAGCATAAGTGCGTATAACCCGAACGGGTAGTAAGACGCGGTGCTGCTGATGATGATGATAATAATAATAATAATAATAATAATATGTTAATAACAAAACTCACGGTATTCACCATGATTGCTAAAAGTTTACAAAAAAAAGTTGTCTCTAAATAAAATTATTCATGTGTGATGTATATGTAAGATTAATAACCATTCATGTATGAATTAACTTGCAAGGGCCCCAAGTTCTACTTGGCGCAGGGCCCCAAAAAGTGTCAATACGGGCCTGGATACACCCGCTACCGGTGGTAAAAGGGGGTAAGGGGGTTTAACAACATAATATACAATCCGATTTCTATATTAAGGAACTTTTTTTTAGCACTGCGTTTGACTACCCTTTCGGGTTACCCGCATATGTACTTGTAACACAAATGTGTTATGGATGATGAGAAAGGTTAAATTTAGAGGAAGTGTACTCGCATTTCATGGGGGAGAGTGGAAAATCGTCTGGGGAAAACCACCCTCACTGTACCCGACTGGGATTCGAACACATATCTTCCCGTCATAGACAGTCCAGTATATTACGATAGTGAAGCCTTAGCTCAAATTATTATTAGTTTTTTAAAAATACCTCCTCAACACATAAGTTAATTAAAGTCGACCAACGAAGCGGGCGAACTTTTTTTGTTCACAAATATAAAAGTTAGAGAAGTATCTTGTCAACCTCAGTAGTCTTGGGGTTAAAGTGCTCGCCTCAGAACCCGATGTTCATGGGTTCAAACCCAGCCAAGGTCGACGGATTTTTCTTGAGCGGTTAAAATCCGTAGCACAACTTCCTTCGGAGGGGAAGTAAAGAGTCGGTCCCATTTCGATTGTGGCATGTAAAAGAACTCTGTAAGATATGTGAAAATACCTTTCCTGGCAAAATTGGTAAACCCTTTAACTCTCGCTCGTAAAAATTAGCTTGTGCTGATATACTCGGAGAGCTCAGAAAGTGCACGTTAAATACCTTAAATAAATGAAAAAATGAAATTGAAGAGTGCTGTATCTTGCCGGCTACCTTAGACTTGCAGAGTATCAGAGCTGTATCTTGCCGGCTACCTTAGACTTGCAGAGTATCAGCGCTGTATCTTGCCGCTACCTTAGACTTGCAGAGTATCAGAGCTGTATCTTGCCTGATACCTTACACTTGCAGAGTATCAGAGCTGTATCTTGCCGGCTACCTTACATTTGCAGAGTATCAGAGCTGTATCTTGCCGGATACCTTACATTTGCAGAGTATCAGAGCTGTATCTTGCCTGATACCTTACACTTGCAGAGTATCAGTGCTGTATCTTGTCAGATACTTTAAGCTTGCAGAATATCAGCGCTGTATCTTGTCAGTTACTTTATACTTGCAGGGTATCAGCTGTATCTGCATGGGTCTCCACGCCCACTCTGTGTTCGAGAGATACTCCGAATCTATCCTGCTGCCTGTCGTCTACGGCGGCTACATCATCATCCTGACCGGACTCATCGTCGGCTATTTCACCAAGGAAAGAGCTCCGAAAACAATAGTGAGTACACGCGGGTCAAAATAAATAACATAAGCTGTCTCAAAAACTTTCTTCTACATGTATGGATGGAGTCTGGTAGGAAATATTTTTACAAAATACAAACATGTTATTTCTAAAGTTTTCCTACAGAAACATATATTTATTTAGTAAAAAGATTTAATTTCCTACCTAATAAATGTAAAGTGATAGCTGCAGATCATTATGACGTTTAAATATATGAAAGTTGTTTTAGCAACTTTTGTAACTATCAAAAAAAAAAGTATCTTCGTTAACTAAATGGAATATAGATAACTTTCTTACAATGTCGCTCTTCAGCCAGTAATGGTTATAAGTACGAATAGTATACTGTACTAACCTATACTAACACTGATGGAATAAGACGACCAGTGTTTTAACAGGTAGAGTTTTGTCTTACGACAGGTCCATTCCTCGCCTAACAGCTTCCCTCAACCTTTCCTTCAATGACGTCACGCAGAAGATAGTTCTTCCTATGGATGTGTCGATCCGGTTTGCTCTGTACCGAATAATAAAACCAAAAATGTTTTCTTCTCACCCACTCTTCTCAGGACTTCTTCATTCGTCACACTGTCTGTCCACCTGAATTTTCACGTGTTCATGACAAGTTTAGTTGTATTTTAGTACGTCACACGCGTCCACTGACTACGTCCTGTCTCGAGTTGTTATAAGTTTAGTGTATTTTATATTATTAGCTAATAATTTTAGGGATGAAGGTTATATTATTTATAGGACTTGTACCGCATTTGCGTGAAAGGAGAGTGGATAAACATTTTGGAAAAATCTCCTCAGTACACCCGACCGGATTCGAGCCCTGATCTCCCCATCATTGGCAGTCCAGTCTAACACGAGAGTGACACCTAGGCCCAATCGATCAACGAAGCGGGGTTTTCCTAAATCATTTGTCCCTCCTCATTCGAATGCGGGTGTATTTCTTCTATTCTGTAAATACGACGGTCAGAATTAAAGCGAAGGGGGTCTCTCCCACAGGACTTGATCTACACAGTGGCTGGTCTCCCCCTGTTCATCGCGGCGGGCGCCGTGGGGGTACACTTCTACCACACCAACAGCTACAGGTACCAGTGGCAGCCGACCATTATCAACACTGGACTGGCCTGCGGTTCTCTCGCCATCATCAACGGGGTGTTCTTCCTCGTGGACTCGGTGCTGGGGTTCATGGACAACGCCGACCTGTCGCCCAGAGTATGACTGCCAGGTGAACCGCGGCAACGCGCCGAGATCTCGGTCTGACCGGGGTTCGACACCGCGAGAATGTGAGATACATTATCTGGGTGTGGGGGGCGGGGTTCTATTGTCCAGAGTTTCTAACAAACAATCATCTGGAAGGACCATTTTTTCAAAACTGGATCCTACTATGTATCGGAATCTGTTAGGAATAAAAGGCTTTAAGAAAGTTATTCGTCAAGAAAATTGGGGTATACCTGCGCGTGGTAAAATTTCCCAAAGAAATATTAAAGATTTGTTTTTTGTTTTTTTAACAATAAGGCAGGATGGAAAGGAACAAGGGTTAGAAATAATTGTATCTATACAGTTTTTTTAAGAGAAAAAAATGTTCAGCCAAAATAAATAAAATTTTGCTTCAGTGGTACAGTTATTTAATTTTTTAGGTTTAGTAATTTCAAAGTTATTTAATACTAGACATGGGCATGAGAGAGTTTTAACAAGTTTCCATTCAAATACTCCTATCCTTGCGAAGAATAACATTACAATGTGTAGAGAATAAATTAAACGTAGAGACTATTTAATGAAGCAATATTTTTTATTTATTATGGCCAAAAAAGGTTTTTTGTTATGAAAACTGAAAAAATATTTACGTAAACTTTGTAATGCGAGTAGTGAAACAAAACCCATCTTGAAGACCAGTAGACATGAAATGCAGATAGTTAATGCTTATGTATATATTTATTTTAAATTAAAATTTACCTTGTGTAACTAAGAACAGGGGAAGACCAAGAAGATAATTCTTAGATACCGTAACCATTCTTAAATTTAATAAAACCCGCTTCGGTGGTCACATGGTCTAATGCGCTACTCTCGCTGTAGACTAGAGTGCCGATGACGGGGAGATCGAGGTTCAAAACTCGGTTGGGTGTATTGAGGGTGGTTTTTTTAATGGCTTTCCTCACTCCTCCAAGCAAATTCATGTACACTTCCTAAAGATACAAAAACCTTGATTCCTAAAATCATTTGTACATAGGCGTAAAACCCAAATGGATATTAGAGGGTGCTAAAAAAATTCAATAAGCCTGTGTAAGCAACGGAGAATTGAACTGGCTTATTTCTAATTTTAAAACGCAAATAGCCTATTCACCAGTTAAGATGCAACCAATAAAAAAAAAGTAAATACACAAAAACACAATTATCTATACGCAAATTTATAGGCTATATATATATAAACTTTAAAGGAAATGCTGGACAAGCACATTATGCATAATATTCAACACAATGTTAGTACTGGGTGGCTATAAAACTTTTATTATAAAATTCTCCGACTTTTCCAGGTTTTTTAGACAACATTTAAAAAAATTCCAGCCCTAGCCTTTTTTACAGTTTTTTTGCTGAGTGGGAATTTTTCGTTGATTATATTGATCATATATTTTCAAAAAATCCTAGGCTACCAAACATCAACATTCTTATAAGTTCTTGTTAATTTTCTATTATTTAATTAGGTATTATTTGTGTTCCTTTTTGTGTTAAAATAAACCCTGTATAACCATCTCAATTAAGATTAAGATATCTAAACAATGCACTTTGTTAACATCGAGAAACACTCTCACTTTTGTTTAAATGTTCAGGTGTAGAATTAATATTGAACATTTAAATTCTATGACTTTCCCTTATTTTTGATTTTCCCCGTCTGTAGCCACAGTTTAGTACCAGTAAAAATGTTCTAGGAGCAACAAATGACATGGTTACAGTTAACCAACACATTGTTTACTTCTCTTATCAGCTGCTTTGCATAACTTATATCACATCTGTTAATTGAAACATCCGGTATAGATCCGTCCTCAAACTGTAGTTACCAAGAGTTCAGAATCAAACCACGGTCTTTGTGATTGAAGTACAATACCCTACCTCTGGAATCGGGGCTCACTTGAAAAGATCCACGTGGTGCGATTAGCGGGTTTTTTTTAATTTCCTATGTTTTCAGTACTGTGTGTAACTCATTGTAAATGATTATATAATAAACTTAGTGTGACATAGAACATTGTTTTATAATTACATAAAAGAAGCTTAATTGCAGTTGGCATAACATATCCTAAGCACAGCATACTAGTCACATTATTAATAACTTTTGAGTTTTTAATTTACATTTAACTTTTTTTTGCACAAATGTACCTGAGGTTTCATCGATAAATGATCACTTTAAGATGCAACATGTATGTGGGAGTCAAAGTTTAAAATATTCCTGAAAAAAAATACCACATAAAAATCCAATTAAACCCGGGCGGGTTGGGTTTTTTTAATTTATTTTTTCTAATCTTATCAGGAATACTTTGCGGATTATATATAAGCCACCATTATTAAATTTTTAGGTTACTTATCAAACATAGCTATTGTTACAAGATCCTATTTGACGTTTGATTTACCAGGATTTAGATATACAATTAAGCTCAAACTAGAAATCTGATCAAAGTGCGGTTTGATAAATTATTCATTTGGCAACAGCGAAAATGGGATCAGCAAAGTAGTAATTTTTTTTTGTTGTGTTTTTTTAATAATATGATAAAATGGTTTTAACTTATATTACTTCCATTGTTTTCTAACAAATACTGCAAGTTAATACACTATGATGCGACTATATGATCCAAGATGTATTACTTACCTATTTTTTTATTATTTTTTTTTGTAGTAGTTTTCTCAGGTAGGAAGTTGTGTTGCATGTTTCAAACTACCTCCTTACGAGTGTCAATATCTCGCCAGTCTTGACAAGTGTGAGAATAGTGCCTTCAACCATGCGGCCACCGAAGCGATTGGGTTGAAAATTGTTTTTGTGTTGTTAACTTTGTTATATAACATCTTCTCTTGTCATACCAACTCTATTTATTCAAGAACTCAAGCCAATAGCCAAGTAAACTGTTGGATATTTATATTTTAATTATTTCAAGTATGCTAATAGTTTTCAAAAATTGTCTTCAAGAACACCTCAACAGAACGTTAACGACGTTTGGACATGTTTATGACTGCATACTTAATTAACAGTTATTATCATAACAAGCCTAATGGCTGCTTCAGGCATCAGGAAAAAAAGGAGTTTGACACAAACAATGGGCCTAATCCCCTGAGGATGTCCTAATCAGGGGTGTGCAGCCTTACAGAAAAATTAGGTACAAATCTTTTATACAGAGTGCCTTCTGATTCTAAATAGTCTGTTTTCATGATATGTTAATTACTTTTTTTTAATACCTTAAAATTATGAGGAAGGAAGTATGGGTATGAATTAAAAAAAGTATTCTTACAGGGTGGCTATATAACTTCTATTATAAATTCCCCGACTCTTTCAGGTTTTCCATATTCACCCCTTTTCGACTTTTTCTTAGTGAATCTCAATTCTTCCATTTATCATGATTTTTTTTAAATGTCAACCACTAGTAATCATCATTTTTGTATGTTCTTTCTCCAGTTAATACTGGATCCAGGTATTATTTGTGTCACAGCGTAATGTGGTATCAAAAGAACTAACACTAAAAAACCAACTCATGTGAACTGCCTTTACATATTTAAATTTCAAAATTATCTCTTGCTGCAAGCTTACTGGATATATTAATTTTGACAGTGACTTTTCTTACATGTGTATTTTAGTGTTACTGCACGGTGATAGTTTTAAAAATAAGCTAACGGAGAAAGTACAAGTGATAAAAAGGGTCTAGAAGGGCTACCTTTTCCTCACAAATAATAATGAATAGTATAAAAAGTGTCTTTGTTTTTTATACATATGGAGATGTTACCTGTTTCAAAAATATACTATTTGATGTGGTTCTGAAAAGAGACATTTAAAAAATACTGATGAATGTCAATATTAGATATAGTGCAAGATATTAAATTTTAGAACTGTGAGAAAGTCTTGGGTTACAAACACTACATACCAGGGGCTTTAAAGTTCAACATCCTTGTTACGTCATAGAAACAATCATAAATTTATTACAGATAAGTGTATCATTAATTATTATATGAACAAAATAGAAATTCCAAGGTTGCATCAACTTTCAAACATCTTGTTTCTGTAACAAAATGTATTTAAGTAGAGAAGTATTTACAACCCGATTTTCTTAATAATTGACATATCTGACAGCTAGAAATAGTTACTAGACCTACTTTAATATATACATGTGTCAAGACATGTGACCTGTCACTTTTGATACACACTATAAAATTACACTTATAATGTAATCAATATTGGTCATAAAATATGTGTTTATATTTTCAAAAAAGGTGTTCCACAAGACCATTTGTAAGAAAATAAAGGTATAGCTGCCAAATCATATAGATATATTAATTATTATATGGAAGAATAAACAGGAAATGGGATATGAAGGTAAAAACACATTGTGTCTTTTACAAATAAAATAGCACAATTCACACTTAACATTTCTGCCACTTGACAAAACAACTTACTTATAAAAAAACTTGATGAAAAGTAAATTGAAGAACGACGGGGATTTTTTTTTTAGGATCATGTCTTATTTTGGAAAAACCACTCTCAGTGCACTTGACCGGGATCAAGCCCTAATCTCCCCACTATCGGCAGTCAGTTTATTGCAATAGTAGTGCCAGCAAGTGACTGGAAATTTAAATAGGACCCCTCTTCACTTGAGCCTATAGTGTAGTTTATACCAAAAAGTAAAAAATTGTTTTCCTCAAAGGAAATTAAAAATTACTATTACACTTGTATAAAGCTTAACGGAAAGACCCATTTTAAATGACATCTATTACATTGGATTATCACCATTTGCATGTTTACTGCTCATCAAGAATGGTGACCTTCATAAAGTAGGAGTTGAAAAATGCAACGTAGGAAAAGCAGGTGTATGAGAAACCTCAGACAATAAGAATATCTTCATTTCCAACAGTTCACGGGAGAATGCCTTACTCTCCATTAACCTTCAATACTTTATATTTCACAATATTAACAAAAAAAGTTTTATATTGTATTGTAAATACTAGAGAAATATATTTTTATAAATTAAAAACTATGTATGTTGTATATATATAATAGAAAGCCTATTTAGTATAGTATTTAACAAATAGTTGGACTAATTTATTATGTATTTAGACCCTATTAAGAAAAAAAGTTACAATCCTTCATATTTTAAAATATGTGCCACAATTATTTTTAAATTGCTACATTTAACATCACCACATCTACACTTCGCCTACTATTTAAGTAGCAAATAAGTTTTGTTTGTTCAAAATTGTGAATTTTACTGTTCTAAAATGATCTAAATTTAGTTAAAAACAGGTTATAAACAATATGGAAATCACTGATGGCTGGATTTTAGTATTTATATTTATTTTTGGTTCAATTTCCGTACTTGTATTTATAATTAGTAACTTAAGGCTATATTTATTTATATTTTACTCATTTTAAAATGTTAATGACTTAAAGGAATCTAATGCTTAACATTATTAAAGCATCATCAAATGTACATAGAATTATTAATCAACTACCGTAAATAAATGCTAACCCCGTTTGTAAGTAGAATTAGAAAATGTATTGGAAGAATGTGGAGGGAATATTTAATCATAGTTAATTTTGTATGTGGCTTATGAAATAAATTTTATTATTCATATCATTATGTCTTACTCTATGGCAATGGGAACTCAAAAATCATTACCACACTTCCACTTCCTTATCTTAAGCCCAAGACTTGATTATCCTAACGCTCATTAAATAATTGTGAGAAAATTGTATAAAAAATAAATAAAAGTAAAAATAATAAGACATATTATATTTATAAATCATTTAATATGTCTATACCACACAGCATCTTCCTTGTAGGTAAATGCCATGCAATATCAAAATATTGATGTGTTTTTTACTTTTGATTGTGCTTTATTTTCTTGATTTATTTTTTCAAGTTAATGCACATATTAATCAAACACATTCTTTAACAATAATACACACTTTTTTGTAATTTTATCTTATTTGGGTTAATAGGGAAAAAATAAGTACCATTTCAAAATATTAACCACATGATGAAAGATCTAAATATAATTCTGAAAACAATTATAACTATTGTAATTTGTGTTTGTAGGAATTTAATTGATTTTGAAGTTCTTTTTGAAAAAAAAAAAAATTGACATGTTTGACCATGTCATACACATTTTTTCGAATTTAAAATTATTAATAATTTTTTTACCGTCAGATTAAAGCCCTCAATTCCCCCCTAAGGGCTCACATTTTTACTGGTTAGTGTATTTTGTATTGTTGTTGTTATTTTGCGGGGAAATTGACTTGAACACAAGACTTTTTCATGAACTTATTTTAATACGTCAAATTCACAAGTTCTGTTAAACAAACTGTTTTTATTAATTATAAAGTAACATATTTATTAAATTTACCCATCACCTAAAATACCCATCATATACTAAATGTAATGAGAAAACGTCAATTGTAAACTGACATGATGGAAACAAAAAATAACTACTCATGCAAAATAAATAAATATACAATACTTAAACAAAATATGAAAAAGATGTGAAAACACTGTACAATAATGCAATCCAAGTAATATGAAAAGAAGACAACCTTAAAGGAAAGTTAGTTTAGACCTTCCGTGATGTGAAATAAGTAAACTTCTTTCTTCATTTCTTCACATTTCCAAACTCTTACCACTTTCACGGCTATACATCATTTTTAATTTTCAGAATAATAAGACACAAAACCACTAAAATGTGAAGCTTCATATTTTAAAAAGTTTCAGTTAGACTTAGTCTTTAGAGTTAGACTTTTTTTTAAATATGTGGCTCAATTTTTTTTCCCGTGTAATTTTAGTTTTTTATATCTTTCTTATTATGAAAAAGGAATATTAACAAAAATCTAAAATCATGTGCTAATGATAAGATGTTGGAAGAGTGAAGAGTGTGTGAAGATGTAGTTGTTTTCCAACAAGACATAACTTAACTAATATTTCAGGTTTGCTCCTTAACCATCACTTACATCACTTTATTGTACTGTATTTCCACACTATTAGTTAAAAAACTAATTGTGAACAAAACAGGTAAAGAAACATATTTTCAAAAACTAAACCTGGGGGCTACTGATACATACCCCTTTTGATTTAATTTAACAGCTACAAACTTACGCTAAGAAATTACTTAACAATAACAATATTCTGGCAGACAATGCCATCATAATTGAGGGGCTCGTGGGGGGGGAAACAAATGATAGCCCTCATATATTTAGGTGGGATGTATTTACTATTTGAACGTCTATAAAATTTTGAGATCTAGCTATAAAAAAAAAATAAAATACTTGTCGATATTAGCTATCCTCAAGATCTTGACTGACTAAAAAACAACAACTTGTAAGTCAAGAGGTAAGCTACCAGAAATCCCTGTCAACACTTTTTTTTTTCATAAAATGAGAATTATCATGTTTTTGCACCGACCCCCTCTATTTTGTAAATGCATTCATTCTCTACTCACAATCTTATTTCTGAGGAAAAAAATGTGTTACTTAGATACAATGTAAGGCAAAAACTTTGCTCTGTACTGAAACATTATTATGTTTGAAAAATTCCTTATAGTAAAAGTGATGTTCACAATCATTAATCAAAAACAATGTAGGAAATGGGGTGAATTTTCACCAGGGCTGTGGAGTTGATAGGGCAAGTCTTCAACTCTGAATCCTCTTTTTTTCTTCTGTCCGACTCCTTCGTAAATGACTAATGTATATTAATTAGTAATAACAAATTACTGCAGTAAAATGCTCCAATACAGATTACTTCATGAGAAGCATCTTTGAAATTGTGAATGTAAGTTATATTTAAATAAATTTGTCAATCAAAATACAAATAATGGCCCTAAAGAATAAAAAATATAAACTTAAAATTATATATTTACCATGTATTGTTATAAGTTTTTATTTTGAAGCTGGAGTCTGTACAATTTTATCGACTTCAACTTGGACATTACCCAAAATTGCTTCCGCTTCCACAGCCCTGGTTTTTGTCTCTTTTTATAATTATTTACAGTTGCATATTCAAATGACAAAATTCTCAGCAAATGAGCTTAACCTCCAGAGTTGATTTTGTTAAAAAGATTCATTTGAAACTTAATTTTTAAAATGGCAATGCTCATTAGTGTCAGAAAATATTTTTTACTAAATTGTAGTGAAATATAACCTCTAGGATATTACAAGGAAGCAAAAATTGTTTCTTAAAAAAAATTGATTATCTGTATTTCAATTGAATATATTTTTTTCTTTTGTTATATTTTACTTTCTGCTAAAATTATTCAAAATCTTTTATTTTTCATATCAAATAATACAATATTTACTGAGCTACTGAAATTGAATCGCTATGAAACGGCTAAAGTCACATTTATGCAAATGGTAATTCCAGAGAGCTTAGATGTGAGAACCCTGAACTGAATGGAAAGGTCGACATTCAAGTTTAAATGTAGCTCACAGAATCAATATAAATAATAATATAAAATTAACAAATCCACATGTATGCAAATTTAATTGCTAAAATTTGATATTAAAAATTTAAGAAATTATGTATAGAGTAAAATTAAATTATATTAAATTAAGGTGCAAAATTGAAATATCACACATTAAAAAAGTATTCAAAATAGTGTATATATAAATAGATGTGTAAACATATCTTTGAAGTGAGGATATAAATGTGGATAGAAAAAAAAAAGTCTCATCCTAAAAGTACACACAAATTCATGTTTTCTTCTTGTCGGATTAAGAGCGAGTTGTACAATATCTAGAGTATATTTATAGTCAGTCAGTCAGTCATCTTGTAGTTATTTGAATCTGGGGATAAATTTTGAATTATATCATGCCATTGATTATTGGTAATAAAATAAGGTAATTTGTTATGTAAGTTCCACAATTATTCTAATATTGTCCTTTTTTTAACTGATTAAGTTACTAGCAATGTAGTCTATAGATATTAACATGGTTGCCCCTGTTTACCTAATAAAAAATTCCCTTTTTTTTTTTTAAATAAATCATTTTACCAGATATTTTTGAAGAAAGTAGGGCTTTAGAGGAATTATATTTTGATTTTCTAGTGTTAAAACTATATACCAATGGTGTTAGATTAAAGAATGGTTTGGCCTTGATGGGGAAATATGTGTAGTCGTCGTGCCATCCCAATGCACGTTTCACTGTATAGGGACTCCCCAAGTCACCTTTATAAATTGTACAACTTGCTATAATGCAAAGTAGATCCTTGATAATTAAAAACAGTAGCACTACACACACAATAACAATCACCCATTACGGGTTTACCGATATTTTATACAAAAATACAACTTCAATATAAATATTCTGGCTCTGAAAAACCAAAAGGTGTAAATAAAGTAATTGAAAACCTCATAACCTGAAACCATTTAGCTATATTTAAGACTTGCAGGAAATTAGATTTAAATTCATCCATGCGATAATCTCATCATTAAAACTTGGCCTATATATTTAAAATGAAATTTAAATCTAGTAAAAAAAAGAAAACATCAATTTGTCAACACATGAATTGGAGCAAAAATTATAAAACATAAAAGTGGAATACATTCAAAAGAATAAATAAAAACAAAAATTGCTATATACATAAACAAAATTACTTCCTTTCATTTACATTTAATTCAGCTTAGAAAATATTATGTAAATTATTTTACTTTAAGATGAAATTAATTTAATTTGAGATGAAACCTAAAGGCCTACCAATACATAGTAAGCAAGCCTACTATTATAAAAAATGACAAAACACAACAATAATAAAAAATATGGGAACTTTTAATCCTTAAATATATTTGAGAGTCAAGGATTTGCGAAATAAAATTCAGGCTTTGATCTTTTTTTTCTCAAATTTTAAACCAAAATGTGTTCTAAAGCTTTTATACTTCTTAATGATGATCTATATGATCATAATTATAACACAAACTTAACAATAAATTCCATAACATTAATTTATCCCTTGAATGAAATATAAGTTAAATATTATAATGAATTAATATAGCAAAAACAAACAAAAAATACATTTAGTTAGCATTTCTATTTTCAATAACGACTTAAGAAGAAATGTAGTAAAGCAACCCTCCAATAGGTCTACTTTATCGGGTTTTCTCAGATTATGTTTAAAGGAAAGACCAATTTTAACTCAAATTGAGCTAGTGCTGCCATCTGTTAGACAATCACAGGAATTTTCTAATACACTTCTTTAGATTATGATTAAAAGAGATCTTTGTCATATTTATAGACCATTAATTCATACACTAATGTATTTGCTGGGGTCTTTATGGGGTTCGGGATAAAAAATATTGTCCTGGAAAGTGTGTATGATATGTCCCTTCCCCACCCACCCCCTGCTCCTCCCATCGTATCATTCATTGGATTAGGAATATCTAGATAAAATAAATACTTGAATTTGCAAAATAGTGGATCCAACCCATTTCTAATTCAATGCTATAGAAATAATTAAGAAGGGTTAAATGTCTTCGCTATCCTAACATTTTCTATATAAAAAGAGTAGTTTATAGGTTTTGGCATAATTCTATTTTAATTCAGTACTAGTATAAAACAAAATACAGTCTGTGTATTATGTTTTATTAATAGTTATGGACCATTTCAATGAAACACCACATTAGATAATGGTCATTTTAATATATTATAAGTGGCATAAACGTGGATATTAGCATCTTGGACTGCAGTAACGGTTTAAAAACCAATATCCTTACCTGCTGTCACAGAAAATAAACAATATATCTTTACCTCCACCAAGATTCAAATAAAAGTTTAGATATTATATTATGCCTTAGGGGTAATCCATAAACACTGATGCTTTGTGGGGGAATGAGGAAGTTCTAATGTCTACAGGATGTTACATGGGGGGAGGGGCTAAAAAGGTGATATAAAAGCATTTAGTGGTTTAAGGATGACCCCTTAAGCATGATGCCTCAACTACTTTGACCCTAGTCAGCGTATTATATAAATTAAGCCATTTCAAATCAAGAATTCAGATGGGAATAATCAACTTTGATTTGTATATAACAACGAAATAATCAACTTTGATTTGTATATAACAATGAAATAATCAACTTTGCTTCATGTGAAACAATGAAATGATTAACTTTGCTTTGTATAAAACAAAGTTGATTATTGCATTGTTTTACACAAAGCAAAGTTGAATCAAAACTATGAAATACCCCAAAACACAAATGAAGATTAGTTTATTGCTATACAGTTATGTTGAGTAAAATATTATAATGTGTGCAATATGTTTACTTAATTTTAGAAACCAAATATAGATACTTAAAAGATTTTGTCTTAAGCTTATAAATATGACTATTATTATAAATTGCAATTCAATTAACACAGAATTTTAATTTAAAACAAACATTTTTAATATAAACATAAAAACACAAGATGACCAAAAATTTAAATACATGTATTTTTAACTAGAGCCTATTAATTAATATTTATGGAAAAATTTCATGGTTGTCGAAGCTAAAGATAAATTTCAAAGGTAAGATAAAAGCTACCAAATATTTAAAGTGAGATTAAATTTCACAAAAGTTTAAAGCAATTCATGTTTACAAAATATTTGAGATAAAATAAGAGATGTTAAATTTGTAAAAAATGACACCTGGACATTTTTCACATTTAGGGATACTAGGGAATACTAGATATGACTACATCACTAACTTAAAGGTCATTTCTATCTTAAACTTTGATACAACAGTCCATGTCAAAATTTGAGTCACATAATTATGTGTCACAAAATGAGGACGATAAGGGACGAATTTAAGTTCATAAGAAGTTTGATTTCATGAACTAAAACCTTTTTACTTTTGTTAAGTGGTTGTAAAATAATTTTGTTTTAAGACATATTAGTAAAAGAAATTGTGGCTATGAAGTAAAATTAAACTGTTTATTTTATAACAAACAAAAAGTTTTTAATTATTTTGTCTATAACAAAATAAAGCTATACATAAAACTTACTTACATTAATTTAATTCAAAAGAATTTAAAACACTTCAAAACGAATTCATAGATTTTATTTATGTTTACATGATTGAATTTTTAAGCCAATATACAAAGTGTGTTTGCAGATAAATTGTAAACATCACTATCAACTATAGCGACTGATAGAATTGAGTGTAAACAAGAAAAAGGCTGAGTGTTCTTTGAGTATTAATGTAGTGTTAGTGGCAAAAGGTGCTTATTAAGGCAGCCATCTTGGTCAGCGAGAAAGTACATATCGCTGACAAGCCCCACAGCTTAAAATTCTATGGTCTGTGTCATTTTCTGAAACTACTCTATTTTGTAAATGCGTGTGCTCCCTTTTGCTCTTCGCCTACAACCACCATTAGAAATATTAATAAGAAAGAGGGGAAAGAATCCTACAAAAATCCTTATCACAAGATAAAGAGGAAGTCTCTGCTAGTTCTTAAATATCATAAAATTGACCAATCAAAAAATTACTGTATTTTTTGGAGGAATAATATAATATATAGAGCTCTTTTTCATCAAACCTAATCTCTATAGCACCGCAAATATGCTTAAAAAGTAATGAAAATAAGCTAAATTGCTATATGTTCACACATTTTTTTTCTATCAATAAAATTTAAAATATAATGTTAAGGGAAAATAGCCCTGCTGGAATATTTTGACTTTATTTTGGTCGTGAACCATATATTGAAATAATGCATCCCGGATTAAATATTGTGTTGAAGCTTAACGTCAGCGTAGCAATTTCTCGCTTACCTGGACGGCCCCACCTTAAGAGAACTATGCAGTTATTTGAAGAAGGAATGACATCAGTGCAAGAGTGGTGAGTTGGGGCTTGATGGTAAAAACTCCAATAACACTACATTAGCGCTCAAACACTAACCTTTGTTCTTACATACCACCCTATGATTAAATTTAACAGTTAAAAAACTTGCATGTACAAACATTAGACGATTAGCACAATGGGTAGTTTCTTGGAGTCTGGCAAAACCTTATATTTCACCACACAGGAGATTCATATAAAATATTTTGCTTATTTCATGATTAACAAACAAAGTATTAAAAGATATAACTAAGTTATGTTGTGATTTAACAAATTAAAACATATATTAAACAGTTGATTCTGTGAAATATCTAAATACACTACATAAAGATGAATGAAAAACATGAGGAGAATATTCATTTATGTTAAGTTGATCGTGATCTCGAAATCATCTGAAGTTAAGGTTTTATTGATTTTTTTCATTAATTCAGATAATTTTCAGATATAAGTAGATTAATCAAAAATTTGGATTTGTCAGTAATTTTATTATGTCCAAACCACAACATTTGCATACAACTTTTTTTTTTCTTTCTTTTGAAAGAAAGTAGTCATGCATATTATAATACATTTAAAAAAATATATTCTACATTCAAATTAAATCTTAATTAGTTTCTGGACCATATTTTAAATTTATATATTAGCAAGCGTATGTCTGAAAATTAGTATATGAATTAAACTGAAATGATGTTTTAGGTTTAATGACATTTCACATTGTATTATAAACGTGATGCTTTGTAAAAAAAAAAAGTACACAACTTCTAATATATCTACACATTGCATTTAAAAGGGTGGATGAATACATAAAGAGTTTGTGAGAGGACAAAATACAAAATGTTTGTGTCCCTTAAAGTCCTAAACACAATATATAAAATGTACTAGTTACTAAAATCTTGAAAACTTACTTTCCTGACCAAACATAAATTATAAATTACTCTCAGTATTCCTTTAAATGCATGATAAGTTAGGTATGAATTACGTTATTGCATGGTAAGAGAGGAACGCAATCATATATCAAAAGAAACTCTGATAAGAATACATTCTTTTAGCAGTTCTATTTTAAAATATACAATGATGACAGTTTTGATTGCCAACTAAATCTTCTCAATAGTTTTGCAGTTATATGTGCAACACACAATATTGCTCCCAAGTAATAAATCATGTTTCACATTAATGTCTGTAAAAATACAAATATTGATAAGGAATAATGATACAGTCTGTCAATTACTTTAATAAAATTAAAATGGACAAATTAAGTAAAGGTTGCACCCAAGCTACTGACCTGACACAAGTCAACAGACGATATTGCAAGAGCCAGTTTGACCAACCTTGGGTCATATATTTCTAAGTCCTCTATATTCCCATGGGGTAAAGGGACATTCGATGTCCACATAACCTAACTTGCATACTCCAGGCGATAAAGCAGCATTCGGTTGATAGCCTATTTGCACACTCAGACATGAATCATTCAGTTTCAATCTAACTTGCTGACTCAGACAGTGAAGCATTCATATTTTCATAGTCTAACATGCTGACTCCAGGCAATTCAGGAGCATTTAAGTTCGCATATCCTATCTTGCTGACTCTAGGCGATAAAGGAGCATTCGAGTCCGCATAGCCTAACTTGCCGACACCAGACTATTGAAGGAGCATTTGGATTTAATAGCTTAACTTGCTGATTTCAGATGGTAAGGGAACATTTGCGTTTGCATAGCCTAGCTTTCTGACTCCAGTGGTAAATGGATGCATATTCTTATGGCCTTGCTTGCTGAATTCAGACAATAAGAGAGCATTCTGGTTTCCGTAATCCGGTGGTAAATGACACTTAGGATTTGCATAGCAAAATTTGCTGCCCCCATCAGGCTGAAAATAATCCGCAGCAGCGGATGAAGCAAAGCCGGTACCAAGTTCCACTTTGTTCTTGTCTATGGCTGTGAGGAAGCGCGCAGCTGTGTTGCGGACTGTGTAAGTCCAAATTGCTCATCAGATGTAGGATTGAGATCGCAGCCTTATTTTGTTTTTTTATGATCAATTGCTCGATGTGGGAATGCAGTGTGATAGTGCTGAGGAAGCCTTCTACATCAAGAAACAGAGAATTCCAGCAGTCACAGGATGGTGAACAGTCGGTCCAGGCTTCTTTGCCGATGTCTTTCTTGGCGGGTATTTTCCTGGTAAAGGTGAAGCTTGCTGCCTGCCAGAAGCATGTGGCTCCTGAGAGGTTACAAAGTGTTATAGCCATTTTTAATAGTGTTACAAATAAAGGTGAGTTCCCACATACTTTAAAATGAGTAAAATAAGCTTTGTCCCTCCCAGAGTTCAAAAGTTTAAATTTTAACAGATAAGCCTGGATAAAATTTTCTTACCACCATCAGTAAAATTAGAAGTTTTGTGGTGACCATTTTCTTAGACTTGTTATATATTTTAAATAAATGGACCACAATCAGGATACTTTTTGAAGAAAATATTTCATTGTTTAAAATACATTTAATGAGAGCCCATAAAAATGTCTAGACTAATTGCGTACATAATAAAACCATAGTTTTAAATATGGACAGCTCTTGGCTGATGCTATCGATGATGACTTATTGACTAAATTAGTTGGTCCTTGTCAAATTAGTTTATTTTTAAAATTACTTTGACACAATTTTATATGAGGTTTTGATTCAAGTTGGGTTGGGTGCAGTAGGGACCTTTAGCTCAAAATACATGGGTTATTGAAATTTGACAAGGAATTTGTTTGTTTTTTTAAATGACAAATTTTGCAAATGTGGTGTGTCGTTAACTTCATAGCGTAATAATTCCTCTAATGCACTAATTATTTGTGTTAGTAACAAACAGATGGTGTCCATGCGTGTTTCTATTTCAGTTGAACGGTGAAATTATTAAATTAACTTTGTAATAAAGGCATAAAATGGCCTGCGATTATTCATATGTGGCTTTAAACAATATGGAGAATCTTGCCTGCCACAATCTTTAGTATTTGAAAGGTGCAAATCATTTAAGGAGGGTCGAGAACGAATGGAGTGCAAACTATTACCGGTACTATATTCACATTAGGAATATTTGTGTCAGACTAGCAATTTCAGGTTGAAACATCAACTTGTCCTGTAGTAATGTAATGTGTGAAACAAGTCCTCCTTATTGTATATTTTACTTGACCTATATGTTCAAATAACTCTTTCCTTGGTTATAGTACGCTTCATTAGAGCATTGAAAAAATATTTTCTTTATTACAATAAAATATATGCCTATTACGCCTACATTACTATTACACATTAAGGCTGGTGACAAACCGACGTTTTGGTCACTGCGACACAAACGCCGCGACTAGGTCGCTTTAGTGTGTTGCATTGTTTCATATGAGAGGGGTCACTACGCCCAAGAAACGCTCACATCCTCACATCGATTTTCAAATCTGTCGCAGTGTCGCTAGTCTGATCCCTCATATGAAACAATGCAATACACTAGAGCGACCTGTCACAGCGACCAAAACATTAGTCTGTCCCTGGCCTTTAGAAGAGGGTGAGTTGAATAATATTGCTATATTTATAAAGTTTCAAAGAGTTTGTTTAGCTATATAATTACAACAAAGCTCACCCAAAATCACACAGGAAGAAAACACTCTATTGTGATCTGTGATCCTAATAGGTTCAAGCACATTTATATAATATCTCTGGGGTTCTTCTAAATATCAATTTTTGAGGTTTTAAATTGTCAATTATATAAATAACAATATTAATTGTAATTTGTATGCACATGGAAGGTTAGTTTAGTCATCAATATAACTACTACAGCTTCCTTTGTAAGGTTTGGTCTTCAAGGATTCAGTCATAATAAACAATAACTATGCCAAGTGATATCCCATACTTAGGTGAGCATATTACAGGCCAAGTTCTGTATCAAAATAGCAACCAGTCGCAATGGAGAAAGATTCTCAACCATGCGGTTTCCTATTGCCATTTCAATAAAGTACTGGCAGAGAGAATAGACAGATGTTAGATGTAGACCCAACAAACTTTTTCATAAAAGGTTATTATATAAACCCGCATTGGCATATGTATGCTCTAAAGCTGGGGTGGACAGCCCGATCGCCACAAGTGGCGAAATGGCCGGAAAATTTGGTGAATTTGAGTTTGCCAGCTCTCAAAATTAAAATAAACTTTTTCCTGACAGTGGTTGTGATTTTACATTTCCTGCATGTCATAGGAAGTGTTCCAAATATGCATTAAGTTCAGATATTCAGCCAATGCCTACTGCAAATTTAATACAACAGGATTGTCAAATATCACATTAAATTGTGTTAGATTTGCAATTTGAACAATTTTAACTAGGGTGGGTCCTCGAATCCCTCAAAATATCTTTAGGGATATTCAAGATTCGAGAAAATAAATCAAATTTGAAAAGCAAATCCATGAAAATAAAATTCAATTTTTCAAGTTAAATTAGATTTCGAGCTCTAATACTGGTTATTTATTGATGGCCCAAAACAAATTTTAACTATGGGACGAACTTAACAACCAGGCCCCAGAGCAGTAATTTAACACTTAACTGAATGTTTTTATGAATGGATTATAAAAATGAATGTTAGCCTTTAGTTACTATTTGTATTTTATATAATATTTATATTTCCTCTTATGTTCATAACATTTTCAAAGATAAGAGATTCAAATGTTAATTGGAGATTTGGATTCGAGATTCAGATTCATAAAAGAGTGGATTCAACACAACTCTAATTTTAATCATTGGCGTCAAAGTGAAAAGGTTTTGAATAAACTCCTTCGTTGTTTTAGATGTTCAATTGAGCAGCCTAATTTCTCAGTTTTTACACGCTGTGACAAGTTTCACTTCTCATCCGTCACACCTGTGACCACTGCTCTAAGGCATCACTATCACAAGAGACCGGATTGCTGTGTGCCGCTGAGATCATGGTTCAAATCATGGGTGAGTGTAGTGATGGTAGGTTTTTGCTAAATGGTTCTCCCCTCTAATTTTATACAATTGCAGGTACATTTCCCATAACCCTACCTTCCTCATGCCAAACTGGTAGTGTGATGTGAATCTCAAAAATTAAGATATATAAATATTCACCAATGCAAGCACATCAGTCGAAGGAAGGTAAAAGTGATATGTATTCACCAATTACTACACAAAATTTGAATCTTCACAAAAAAAAATTAATAGGCTTAGGCCTATAAGATATAGGTGTAGGCTTATAGTACAATATTAATTTTATTTAATGTTTACCCTAACCTAAATGATCCCCTAGATTTGTCATTGCTATTGGTCCTAATAATTTGGTAACATGTCTACATGACTAATAAAGTGATGAACAACCACAGCCAAATTATAAGTCAGAATCCATAACAAAAAATCCACAATCGAAAAACCCTCGCAAACATCAGTTTATACTACCATGGTAAAATCAGCCAATCGGTTTTAGACAGTCTTGCCAAAAAAACAAATACTACTCAAAATAAATGTAAAATAGAAAAATTGTTTGCCAACCTTTAATAATATAATATACGGTTTTCGTGTAGCTTCCTGATTAAAAAGTTAAAAGAAACGAGGACATAAAATTAAGTGAATCAATAGAGTCCGTCCAAGTAGTCACCGTAATATTTATGCGTTTCATAAGTTGGCATGACGTAACTGACCGGTGAAAATGTCTTAGCAATACGTTTAGCACATTTAGAATAAAAATTAAAATTAAATGCATAAACATTTGAATAATGAGTAAAACGTTTTTATAAATATTATGTCTCCTACCTTTTCTGCTTTCGCGAGGTATAACCAAAGTTTCCTCCAAGTGGAAAATTTCTTCATGTCACTAAAGTTGTACTGCATTTCTTTGCTCGCATAGCGTGTGGATAAAGGCGACCGGTAATTACAAAACTCATTATTTTCACGAAAACCTTCATCCATTTCGATTATTAATTAAGTAATAAGAGATTTAAACTTTACTTTCGAACGTTTCACAAAAGACACCGTAAAGAACGTTCTACTTTAACTATTTCAAACTCTATAATCGACTGTGGGAACCACTTTGATCAGTTGCACCACTTATCAATATAAACTTATTAACCCTTATTCTGGCAAATAGCATTATCTATGTTGATAAAAACTTTTTTTAGGTATAAAATAGTTTTGAATATGTTTTACAATATTTTGAATTCCTACAATAGAAATGGTGTATTTATTGAAATTAAGATTTTAAAAGAGAATGTTGGCAGTTTGTTGTATTCGAAACGCGAGTATTACGAAAACTTTACATAACTCTGCGACCCATTCGAAGCGGTACAAAAAGGTTATCACTTATCACATATCGTTGACATTAAATTGTTTAGTTGGGTATTTGTTAAGACTACATGTTCAATAATTTATATGTAACTCTTAAAATATATTTTATCTTTTTATACTGATAGATCTCCAATTTAACGAGTTACATTCTCTCTCTATCAAACGAAAATTATAAATTATATAAAAAAGGGATACCTAAAAAACTTATTCTGTACATTTTGGAGGAAAAACAAACTTGATAATAGAGAGAGATGTAGGGCCGACTATAATATTTTTTATCACGAGTCTTACTACCTGTTATAGGCACGCTTTACTCTTTTTTTTTTATTTTTTCGTATATACTAAGCATAGACAAAAAATGTGTATATTAAAAAAGGTTTCAAAATTACAGACTTGTGGGGTTGGGGGGCAGGGAAGACACCGTGGAGATGAGAAACCCGCGCCTATCTTGTGATTATTAAGTCTTACCTTATATGGTTGGTGATCTAAGAGCCTACTTGGTAATCCTGAACTCCTGATACTTTGCTCCTAGTTTTATATAGTGTATGTGTGTTTGCTGGTAATCTAAGAGCCAAATTGTTAGTTAATTCTGACCTGATCTCACGCTCCTAATTTTTCCTTGTATTTGGGTGTATTACCGGTGATCTAAGAGCATAATTGGTAAACCTGACCTGATAATACGCTTCTAATTTTACCTTGTGTGTGTATGATTCTTGGTGGTATAAAGAGTCTACTAGGTAGTCCTGGCCTCCTGATACTTCATTCTTAGGCTTTTTTTTTACCTTGTGTGTGTTGGCCGGTGGAATTACTTTTGATGGCCGCGCCCAGTCCACCTCAACCGTGCATCCACACACCTTAGGGCCGGGGGTATGAGGACCCTGCGAGCCTCCGCGGCCATCCTGTGCTCCTGATACTCCACCAAACAGCAGGTAGTCTCTCCGTTCTTCCTGTCCATGATTACCCGGACCACGCCAGCTGTTCGGGTCCGCAGATCCTCATAACAACAATAGTTATCGTAATACACATGTCTTTAAAAAACTTTACAACCTTTCATCCACTAGATTTAAAAATAAAGTAGCTCATTCATATTGACACTGCTTACTTAAGGGAAAACATTTATGCTTAGATAGCATTATATATTTATCCCTGTATTTTGACGTTCGTCGTATTTTGAAATAGGTAATAAACCATTTCTTAAATAGTACGGAATTTCTAGGTGTTTCGACTTTGACGGGCGGGTTGAGAATCATTGGTGGTTTCACAATATGGTTTGGTTTTCCATTCTCTCTTCATGCAAATGCTAGTGCAAGTCTATAAACTTCCTCATTACGCGCACTTATTTAAAGGCTGTCACACTGGCTCTTATGCTTATAACTAATAAGGCACCGCGTCTTACTACCCTTTCTGGTTTTACGCATATGTACCAATGGCGCTAATAAGTTAAGGATGAGGGAGGTTAGATGTAGAGGACGTGTACCCGCATTTGCGTCACGAACTAGTGGAAAAAAGCCATTAGTAAAAAAAACTTCAGTACATCCAACCGGGATTCGAACCCCGATCTCCCCATTATCGTCAATTTAGTCTAGTACGAGAGTGACGCCTTAAACCACGTGGCCACAGAAGCGGAATTTTATAATAAATGAGCGTATAATCCAAACGGGTATTAAGACGCGGTGCTAAAAAAAATAGCGTAAATTCCAAATCCTCCACTACCGGGAATAGAACCAAGGTAATCGTTTGAAATACGAGACTCAAAAGCAATGAACTTGGCTCTAGCCTCAGGTTTGTTAAACACTTTAAATAAGGATAAAGCCATTTGAATTCTCAAATCCTTAAGGGTAGAATTCGAAATGAGAGGATTCAAAAAAATATTTTTTAATATTGAATCAATTTTTTTAAGACCTATTATAATGCTCATTGGTGGGTTTTTTCAACTTAATTAGAAGACAAAACGAACAAACCTAACAAATGTGAATTCGAATTTTTTTTGTCAAAATTTAGTTACAATACCTATTTTCTAAAAAAAAAACTTTTAATGTGAGCAATATCAGAATTTAAAAACATTAAGAGCAATGTTGGAAAGTTAACTTCACGAACAAAGGCCCTATTGATTTGTTTTTTAAAATTTGTATTTGGGATTAATAGATAGTCAACTACTTTAAATAAGACAAATTAAAAACTTACCTTTTCTATATTTTCTTTAAATAAGTGTGCAGGAATTTGAGAAATTTGGAGAAAGCGGTTATTTACGGATTTCACAACAGCCAAGGTTTGACTTTCAGAGATCTGAAAAAAAAAAATTGACGATCTTTATTTTCACAAAAAAAAAATGAAGAGTTTAAATTAGTTTAAAATAATTGTGGATAAGGAAACCAAACTTCAACATAGTATGATTTTGATAGGAAGAACCGTAGAACTACTAAAAACATTTTAATATATTCATAAATAAAGTCGTGTTATCTGGAGTAGTCACTTTTGATAGATATTATCAATAATTATTGAATAACACAGATAGTACAGTAAAATGTTAGCATTTATTGGCCGCAACAAATGTTTTTAATTTCCTATACCTACTGTTCTTCCCGCCAAAATCAGGATATAGCTTACTACCCGCATCGGTGGCCACGTGGTCTAAGGCGCCACTCTTGCAATAAACTAGGCTGTCAATGACGGGAATATCTTGGTTCGACCACGGTCGGGTGTACTGAGGGTGGTTTTCTCTAAATAGTTTCCCACTCTCTCCACGTAAATGTGAGTACACTTTCTCGAGATTCAACCTTCCTAATTCCTAGCCCATTAGAATAATTATTAGTAGATCTACATAAGCATAACCCGCCTCTGTGGCGTAGTTGGCTAACGCGCTAGTCGTGTTGAGCCCGACTGCCGAGGACGGGGAGATCGAGGTTCGAATCTCGGTCGGGTGAACTGGGGGGGGTTTTTCCTAAATGGTTTTCCACTCTCCCTCCACGCAAATGCGGGTTCACTTCCTCTATTCAACCTTCCCAATTCCTAATCCATTAGCGTAGTTAGTACTTAAGCGTATAACCCGAACGGGTAGTAAGACGCGGTGCTAAATAATAATAATAATAATAATACATAAGCATATAGCTCGAGTTGGAAGTGAGACGCGGTGATAAAAAAACTTACTAACCGCACCGGTGAATACATGGATAAAGGCGTCTGTCTCATCTTTTCTAGTTTGCCGGTGAGGGGAAGTTTAGGGTTCGAATCCCGGTGGGGTATATTGAGGCGATTTGTTTCCCAATAGATTCCCGCTTGCCTCCACACAAATACAGATTCACCGTATTATAAAATTTAATCTTTCTTCCTATGAGGGTATCTCTATATTTGCAATGGGGTCAAGAGAAGGCGTGTAGGGAAATGATCCAGAATGTGTGTGGGGAGAGAGTGGGAATAATTTAGGGATAACCTCAACTCAGTCCACTCGGCCGGAATTCGAGGCTCTCCCTTCCCGTCACCGACAAACCAGACAAGACGAAACTCACGTCTTAGTACGAATGACCACCAGGCCGGGTCTAAATATAGTTAATGTTTTGGAGACAAAAGATTTTTCGATCCATTTTGGGAAGAAATTCTATAGAGATGGGCCAATAGCGAACTTCTCACGCCCTCCCCTAAAGCCTCACAGTATTTCCTTGTAGCACACGCCCTCCCCTAAAGCCTCACAGTATTTCCTTGTGGCACACGCCCTCCCCTAAAGCCTCACAGTATTTCCTTGTAGAACACGCCCTCCTCTAAAGCCTCACAGTATTTCCTTGTGGCACACGCCCTCCCCTAAAGCCTCACAGTATTTCCTTGTAGAACACGCCCTCCTCTAAAGCCTCACAGTATTTCCTTGTAGCACACGCCCTCCCCTAAAGCCTCACAGTATTTCCTTGTAGAACACGCCCTCCCCTAAAGCCTCACAGTATTTCCTTGTAGAACACGCCCTCCTCTAAAGCCTCACAGTATTTCCTTGTAGAACACGCCCTCCTCTAAAGCCTCACAGTATTTCCTTGTAGCACACGCCCTCCCCTAAAGCCTCACAGTATTTCCTTGTAGAACACGCCCTCCCCTAAAGCCTCACAGTATTTCCTTGTAGAACACGCCCTCCCCTAAAGCCTCATAGTATTTCCTTGTAGAACACGCCCTCCCTAAAGCCTCACAGTATTTCCTTGTGGCACACGCCCTCCCCTAAAGCCTCACAGTATTTCCTTGTAGAACACGCCCTCCCCTAAAGCCTCACAGTATTTCCTTGTAGAACACGCCCTCCCCTAAAGCCTCATAGTATTTCCTTGTAGAACACGCCCTCCCCTAAAGCCTCACAGTATTTCCTTGTGGCACACGCCCTCCCCTAAAGCCTCACAGTATTTCCTTGTAGAACACGCCCTCCTCTAAAGCCTCGTATTTCCTTGTAGAACACGTCTTCCCCTAAAGCCTCACAGTATTTCCTTGTAGAACACGCCCTCCCCTAAAGCCTCATAGTATTTCCTTGTAGAACACGCCCTCCCCTAAAGCCTCACAGTATTTCCTTGTGGCACACGCCCTCCCCTAAAGCCTCACAGTATTTCCTTGTAGAACACGCCCTCCCCTAAAGCCTCACAGTATTTCCTTGTAGAACACGCCCTCTCCTAAAGCCTCACAGTATTTCCTTGTAGAACACGTCTTCCCCTAAAGCCTCACAGTATTTCCTTGTACCACACGCCCTCCCCTAAATAACACGTCATACCCAAAACCCCACATGGCCTACACTAAAGCATAACAAGTCCTTTCCTAAAGCACACGTCTTCCAGTAAATCACACGTCCTTCTCTAAACCACCACATATTTCCTCCTAAATAAAACATCCTCTCCTAAATCACCATACGCCCCCCGATAAAGAACCCCACGTCCTCTCTTAAAGCACCTTGAAGCCGTCGAACCACCTGACGGCCGCCTTGGCGTTGGCCTTCCCGGCGTACTTAGCGAAGCCGAAACCCCGGTTGGTGCCGCTGAAGTCAACCATGAGCCTCAACTGTTTCAGGCCGGGGACTTTCCCGAAGAGTTGGAGTATCTGGTCCACTTGGAACTTCCTGGGGATGTTGCCGACGAACACCTCCATGTCCACCTGGAGGAGTTGAAGGGGCGTCAGGTCCGTAGCCTCACAGATCATCTGACCGTTCCTTTGATAAATCCTGTATCGAGATCTCATGTCGTCCTGAAGCTGCGGCTCCATCTGACGAGACAAACAAAACAAACACACGTGGTTTTAAGCTAGGAGTAAGAACCCATTTCCACGAGTGTGTTTAGCAGCGCTGCTTGATGATACCTCGTTTTTAAATGGTTGTGTTTCCACGAACGTGTGCGGTTGAATTAGCAGCGCTGGTGCCGCGCACGATCGCCTGTCCTCGCGACGGTTTCCTAGCAGTGAACGTGAGTTTAGGGCAGTATTTTTAAAGTTTTTATAGCATAAACATTTTTTGGCCAAAATAAATCAAATATTTCTTCTATAGAAACATATAGTTTAGTTTTCTGTACATGCTAATCTCAACAGTTCTTGAATATCTGTCAAAGGTGTCCTGAAATTTAATGACAACTTTTTCTCTCTCTTTATTTAAAAAGTTTGTCACCAAATGCCGCTATGCTCATGACAGATATTCAAAAACTGTTGAGATTATCATGTGTAGAAAACTAAACTCTATGTTTCTATAGAAGAAATATTTGATTTATTTTGCCCTAAAATGTTTATGCTATAAAAACTGCAAAATTAATGCACTAGACTCGCGCTCACTAGCACCCCATCTTAAATGGTCCTGTTTCCACAGGCGGTAGAAATATGCACGACTCTCAAAACAGAACCATGTGTTGTTGAGCTAGTCTAATAATTACAGTATTATTTATTATTACAAAACAATCCCCAACAAACAAATGAGAGTTTAGATGTGGAAATGTTTATTAGTGAGATAGAGATTCTACCAGCCATTTGGGATTAAAAGTCATCTGAACACAGCAATAAGCAGGAAAAAAACAAGATCATGTAAATGATTGTGCAGAAAGTTTACTCCAAATTCAAGTATTACGCAAATACCTTAGGGGAAGGGGAGGTCTGAACAATGCTTATGTAATACAGAGAGAGCCAGGAAAGAATGGGGGAGGGTGAATCGTGAATAAATTAAAAAATATATTATATTGCTAAAAAAAATTAATTTTTACCAGTTTAATACAATAAATTTAGATTTAATGTACAACAAAGTTTATTGCGAATTATTGTGAATTATTTCACACCATTAATTTACAAGTCTCGTTAATAACTACCAGAAATTTATATAATGCATAAAAAATTATATTAATTCCTGTTGGAAGGACGAAGAAAAAAAAAGGGGGGGTCCAAAATGGCCAAAAATAAGATTTTATTACTGAAATCTGAAATCTTAGAAGAAAACATGGGTTTAATATTGGCAGCGAGACAGCAGCTCTGCTAAATACACTCGTGGAAATAGGCTCTAAGTAGGTGTATTGACGGTTTAGTCTGCGCATCCACAGATAATATGATGGTTAAGATGATTCAAGTGGCTGATGACTGCATTGATGGTCGCATGGTCGATGGATTGGATCGCCAGTGATGGGGAGATCGGGGGGGGGGGGGTAAGAGGGGTGGGAGGCAAGGCCGTAGCCGGGGGGGATTTAGGGGGTTCAAAAACCCCACCCCGAAATTTTATATGGCTTTATTTATGGTTCAAACAATATAATAATTAAGATACAAGTACAAATTGGGGGGCTGTGTTACCATAAAAATCACTTCAGAGAGCTTCTAGAGGTGTTAAATAATATGTATAATTTTTTCTAGCCTCTGGTAGTTAGGAGGTTATGTTGTCATAAAAACACTTCAGATAGCTTCTATAACTGTTTATCATTTAGAATTTGTTCTAGCTTCTGGCAATTGGGGGGATGTGTCCACCAAAACCCCCCCTGAAATTATTGGCTGGCTACGGCCTTGGTGGGAGGGGTGTCTCCCTGAGTAACCCGCTGCGGTGGTCGCATGGTCTAATCCGCCACTCTCGCATTAGACTAGACTGCTGATGACGGGGAGATCGAGATTCAAATATGTATCGGGTGTAATGAGTGTGGTTTTCCTCTCTCCCTCCACGCAAATTCTGGTACTCTTCCACTAAGTATCACCTCCCTAATCGCTAAAACCATTAGCGTAATTAGTAGATATGCGTATACCCCGAACGGGTAGTAATACGCGGTGCTAAAATATAATAAATATAAATAATATTCCAAAGTACTTCTATAGCCATTTCTAATGGACTTCCCACTCAACTTTGCAGAAAAAACCACTCGGGATGCTCAAGAACGCACTCAGGAATTCATACCTGGAGTTCGAATCCCGGTCGGGTGTATTGAGGTTGTTTCATATTGGATTGTTTACCACTCTACCTCCGAATTCGGGTGTATTTAATTTATCTTCCTCATCTCTACCCTATTTGAGTAAATAGCAGATAGTTCCAAAGGATTGTAAGACGCTGTAACGATTCTATTTTACACATCCCTTTAGATCAATGAATAGAGATAATCAGATCAGATCCAACGTATTAATATTCAAAATTTATTTCATTCACATTAAATTTCGCAGTAAATGTCTACGTGGCACAACGTCCTTTTGTGTTTCTATCAGCCACCCAGGCAAAATATTCTCCAAAGGACAAGAGAGAAAAGTCGAGAGATGATTGCATCGCGTTATTCGAACATTATAGAAACAAAATGTTCGTCAACGACCCTGTTGGAAAACGGAGGTGACGACACTCGCGTGATAGTCACCGAGCAGTTAGGACCGGCGTTCGTCAAGAGAAAACATATGTTTTTATTAATAACCTAATCTGAACCGGGACCATAATTATTCCGCGTCTGTCATTAGATTGGATCAATCTTGATTCAATCACATTTTAATCATTCCAGTTCCCTAAGAAGTGAATTAATAGCGGGCGTGATATCGGATCGTATATTTGATTTCAATTATAAACTGATAAAGAATTTCCTTAACTAATTATCCTCGCATGACAGTGGACAAGAACCTGAGACGCGAGAAATAATATTACAAATATGTTGCTCTCCGAGGGTAATGAAACGTGAGCCGTAGCACCACAATAATTATTATGACTACCAAAATGAACTTCGAATAAATAGCAGTATTATAATATAAGTATGGCTTCCAACTTGTGGGCGGGCATGAATCGAGAAAAATAATATTACAACGCGGTGTACAAAAATAGCTGTTGATATTGGCACTGCCATGTGTAATGGAAAAAAAAAATTGAGCTTCGCAACGAACATTTCTAAAAAAAAACAAAAAACTGAACAGGTGGCAAATAATCATTCCCTAAATAGTCTGGTGTTCTCAGAAAATTGAAGTTGGCCACGTGACTATCAACAAACAGCAAAACATGTTCAGCAAAGAACCGCCTTGGTTAAAAAAACAGAGAAAATAATCTCAAATCTACAAAGTTGTTAGACCTAAATAGCGGCATTTTTTGCAAACGTATCATAGTTTCAAAGAGATTAGTTGATATGCTGTAAGTTTAAAACGCGATCATCTTTTGAGGAGCGTGATCGTGTGTAATATAGGCCTACGCATGCGCGAATATTTCATGATAACGATGAACCATTCACGAAAAACAAAATATAGCTAATTGTACGTCAACTTCCGTGCTTCGGTGTTTCTTTATCAACTCTAGGTGAATTTAACCAGAATACAACTCTCATGTTGCTAAAAAAATATTAACCTTTGACGCGTTTACAACCTCTATACCGGCTTCGGTGGCCGCATGGCCTAAGGCATCACTCTCGCAAAAGACTGAACTATCGGTCGGTGAAGGAGAGGTCAGGGTTCGAATCTAGGTGATTTTTATTCAGTGGTTTACCACTCTACGCAAATGCAGCTAGATTTTCTCAATATTCTACCTTATCTCTACTTCAAAGGGTGTATAAATATGCAGATAGCCCGAAAAGGTAGTAAGAAGCGCTACACACACAAAAATAACTTGTTTCTAAGACAGTACCGAGGAGAATGTTTTGAAGGTTAGACGTCCCCTCCCCAGCCACCACCCTCCGTCTTATCGCCCATTACTATTGCATTTTTGTGTTCCACCTAAATGTCTGGGGCAGTAGTTTATTGGAGTAAGTTATTTTAAAATTCACATGAACATTATCATCAAATGTTTCCAGCCTGTGGCCGGGTCATTTTAGTAAAATGACTCCAATCTTCCTCCATCGTTTCACCATTCTTCTCCTCTCACTTGCACATTTTCTCTTATTTGCACGACTGATTAGACGCGAAACATGTCATTAATCAACATTATAATTATGTATTAAACAAACATATTAGGGTTAAAATAGTTCTGCACATTATAAAAAGTAGTTAAAAGGTTTTTTTAATAATTAAACTTGTTACCTCTTTGAATTTTCGCTCTGAATGTAGTTAAAATACAAAAAAGTCCTATTTTCTTCTCAATGGGAGATTTATAGTATAAATCTATTTACATTAAATAAAAATATATTAAAACATACAAGATTATTTAGTTATTAAAATATAGGGCCAAAATACATGATTTATATAAATATTTTCGATAGATAAAGAATGTTCTTAACTTAATAAATTATACTTTTATCCAATTTTGTTCAAATGTGGTTAGGCTATTTTATATTTTATTTTTGCAAAATTAATTTTCCTCAATTTTCATTTTTATGTCAAAGTAACTTTCTTATTATTTTTTGCTATTTTTATTATTATTATTTATTTTTAATACTTATTGTATTTTTTATCTCACATTTATTGATAAAATGTATTCACCAATATTATCACACATAGGGCCTATTTATATTATAAATATGACATGTTTTCACAGTAAACATTTTAGAATATATATTATTATTTCCCTGAACATACCCACATGTCTTGTTTATTATTATAATACTAATTAATTTTCCTCAATTTTCATCTTTATTTCAAAAAAAACTTTCTTTTTTATAATTTTTTTCTAATGTTTATTGATAAAATATATTCATCAATATTATCACACATATTTCAAAATTATTTAACCTGTCACATTGTACCGGTACTGCTGTCTATTATGTTTTGAATATTTTGCTATTCTTTTTTTTTTATTATTTCATGATGAACTATTCATAATGTCTTTTAAATCTTTTAAAATTCAAACCCATATATTATTAATATTATTATTATTAAATATTATTATTATTATTAGCACCGCGTCTTACTACCCGTTGGTTTTACGCACTACTAATGTGTAATGGTAGGGTGATTGTGAGATGAAATGGAGGACCTACAGTTTAACGTGGATCCAAACCACGGTGGAGGCTGGCATTCCTCACATTCACAAGTTTGTGACTAATAAAACGTTTTGTCAGAGGTGAAGGAAGGGTTTGGTAGTCAGATAAATCTGTGCCGGGACCGAGGATTGAACCCCGACCTTCAGCACAGAAGTCTGACACCTTACCCCTAGACCACCAGGTCACCCTTTAATATTATAAAATTTCAATTATTATAAAGCCATAGTCCTATAAGTGAGCTCTAGCTCTTTGGATCATGTAATTAATTATCAAATAATAAAAAAATGTATCGTGTCAAAAAAGTATTCGTATCATCAGTAAAATTTGTAGCGCTTCATTATGATAATAATTATAAATATTAATAAAAACATGTCAAAATTCAAAGTAATTCTTAATTTAATATAAATGAATACACACTCATTATATTCCGTTACAATAAACCTATAATACACTCTGGAAAATAATATGATATTGTTAAAATTATTCCATATTTAAAAAGACTCACCTCAAATAATTGTAATGCTTCAATAATCTTTGATAAATAATTATAACCTCAAATATAATTACGAAGTGTGGCCTGACACGAACGTTGAGTGCTGCACCAGTAAACAAATACTAATTAAAGTGTGAGTAGATTGAAAATTATTTGAAATAAGCTCGGTTTGGGCAGCGAGATAATTTGTTTGCGCGTGCGCAGATTAAAAAAAAAAAGAGCATCAAACACAAGCAGATTCAATTTCAAAGAAATATAGAAGAAAACACATTTGTTTGGGTACGCGAAAATATTTATAACATCCTTCTTTCCTTTCTTTCTTTTTTTTTTTTTTTTTTTTGCTATAAAGCAGGGCTACGCACATAACCAATCTCCTTCAAACTGTTTTGTACCGTCAAGATTGGAATAGCGAGTATCACACCTGGCTTTGAGACAGTAAGAAGTAAGGTTGAGACTATTATATCTCAACAATTTATCCGCCATCTTACTATAGTACACTTTTTGGATTGGATATTAATCGTGCACTTCTATAACACACTGATTATATCAACGTATGAATTAGAAACAATCTTTTAAAACAATTTGGGACATCTGTAAGTTATAAAATATAATATAAAAGATTTGAATCGGACTTCGATAAACTATATTATTATGTTATTACATTATACCACATTTCATTCGAAGTTCATCCAATATGAGATTACAAAAATGGACTCCGATGGTTTAATTGTTTGTGCTGATACTGAGAGATTGTTGCTCAAAACTAAAAGAAAATCTGTGAAACGGATATGAGATCAACAAAGGCTAGTAGTAGAAGTAATGTAAGAAAGAGGAAATTAACAGTCGCTTGTTAAAATATCTTGAAATTGAACATACAGATAATAGCAAACATATTTACTAATGAACCGTGATGATTCATTCTAGTCGGCTGCGGGTACGTTTGCTCTAAAATTTTACTTTCCTCATCCTAGTCACTTAACATAATCCAATTATGCTTTTACCCGCTTTAGTGGTCGATTAGTCTAAATGCATATTAGATATTAAAATACTGAGGGGTCCGCATTGTAAAAAAAACATATTTTTAATTAAATAAATTTTTAAACTTAGCACCTTATCTTAAATATAAAAGATGACCAGCCTATTTAAAACAATGATTAAGCTCCCTTTTTTACCAGAAATTAAATAGGGAAAGCAGGAAAAGTCCAGTATGTTTGCAGTTTTTATAACAAAACATTTTCTTGTCAAAATAAATAAAATATTACTCCATTAGAAACATAGGATTTGATTTTCTTCACATGGCGATATCAACAGTTGTTGAATATCTTTCATAATAATAGCGGCATTATATGACAAACTTTTTAAATGAAGAGAAAAAGTTGTCATTAAATTCCAGAACATCCTTGACAGATGTTTAACAACTGTTGAGGTGATTTATTTTGATCAAAAATATGTTTTGTTATAAAAACTGCGAAAAACATTAACCTTTTCTCGCGTCCCCTACACTCCCAACTTAATTTGCAACAATGATGCGAATGCAGATCTTGTGCCGAGGTAACGTTCATTTGTTGACAGATGTGTGTTCTTACGCCGAAACTTTTCTTTCCACCTTTTTTACCTTTGAGTGTGAGAAAACAAAAGGCTTACACAATATGCATGTGCTCCCAAACTTTGTACATATTTGGTGCTCAAATTCAACGACTTTTGGGGATTTAATGAAAAATAGGGTTGTATTGCACAATCACATGACTTGAAGTATGAAAAGTAGATCCAGTAGCTTTTTCTAGCTTACAGATAAGTCAATTTGTAAGAAAATTGGGATATATCAGTTATTATTGGAGACACAATACATTTGTATCACTTTTTCTTGAATTAGCATCAATACTTGATCTTAAAAATACTTTTTACCGTTGAATTTATGTAACTTTTGACAAGTATTATCTGTCAATACCGATATAATCACACTAACAATAATATAGTAAGATATAATTCATATTGGCCGAAAAGATATGTTTGTAGTTTCTTAAAGATGGCCTTTCAAACGTAATAGAATCAACATAATTATACTTTGGCCCTACCTAAATAACTAACAAACAATATTTAATAAAGAGCACAAATTGAACATTCGGTAAACATAAACTATAAGAAGTCATCTGGTCAGTTTTAATTGAAAAACCATTGCAGCAATATTATTAGTTTTATTTTTAGACTAGAGGGGGGGGGGGAAGAAGAAAAAAGAGAAGTAATAATCAGTGGCGTCAATAGGGGAGTACGGACCGCAACGGGTGACACGAAAGTGACTGTCTATACACATTTTCTATATTGTATTGGTATAAATCTATCATTAAAACAGATCCCTGTAGTTAGTTATAACCAGAAAACATTTTTCGTAAGCACAGCTTTCATGTACTGTGTCAATATACTTGCAAAGACAACTTGCTGCTGATGTTTTTATAGTCGATGATTTTGTCAAATTTTTTGATATTTTTGCTGAAAATAATTTAAGTATAATATTGCAATATGCGTTTGTCTACAACTTCTACATTATTTGGGTCATTATTAACTATGAAAACTTAATCCATTAATGTATCTCATGTAACGGTAGAGTTTAACGAGTAAAAATGAACATGACGTTTATGTAGTTCTTAAACGTTTTTTACATTGAATTATATTGTTTTTCTACCAAATTTTCACTCTAACCAAATAAAACCATGTAAAGGTTATGCGTATGATATTGTAATTTAAAGGTGTAATTTTAATATTTTTTAAGTTGTTTATGACACTACTATTGTCATTACTTTCAGTGATATGCGGGAATTACGATTTACGAGTAACATTAGTATAAAAACATTACTAAGGATTCTATTTTAGATTAGAGATTATAAATGAAGTTGTCCGGTAAAGAGTGGGGGTACAGGAGGTATAGTAGAGGAAGCAGGACCGAGATGGTATGGCCATGTAATGAGGATGGAAAAAGAGAGGATGCCAAAGAAAATTATGGAGATGAGACCAGGAAAGAGATCGGAGGAGCAGATAACAGAAAGTGTGCAATACAAGTGAGAGGAGAAAAATGGAAACAATTAAAGGAAGAAGGAGAAAGGATAGAGGAAGATGGAGGCATTTTACTGAACTGACCCGGCCACAGGCTGGAAACAGATGATGATGATGATGATGATGACTAAGAATGCTGTATGATCTGTCACGGTAGGAGAGCCATGAGGGTGACACTATGAGCTACCGCACTAGGTGGCACCAACCCTAACTAGTTACGCCACTGGTAATATAATATTGGATGGCTGAATGGAAGTGTAGCTGAGTTTAGTAGATTTATGTAATTAAATAACTCAACAATGCTGTTTAAAAAATTATGCTTAGATTGCCATTGCTAATAAAATAGCGTTATTTTCTATTAATAACGGTCCGTGAAGGGTATTTTTATTGACTCTACTGTGTGGATAATGTGTTCAGGGGCGTCGCACCGGGGGGGCTGCAAGGGGGTTGGGGGTGTCATCCCCCAATGTTGGTTTAAAGCTTGAAAGTTGGGAATTTTGTGAGATTTGAGATCTTGGTTGGGAAATTCTAGGCTTATTCTGTACCCCATTACTTTCTATTATGTAAGTCCTTAACCACAGACTTGTACGGACAAATTTAAAATTTTCCAACTGTTGATCCCTACTCTACAAAAAATCTCAACTTAAAACAATCATCAAACATTGAAATGAGATTCCTTCTGTAGTAGATTGTAGAAATATTAGGTAATCAAGTAGTATAGTAGCGCTATTGTCATTAGGCCAGTGAGGGTATGCCCAATGTGGTATGGAAATGAATCGCAAGGGAACATGAGCTGCCCAGTAGCAAAATTTCATCAGCCAGCAATGCTTGAAGTGGAAGCATTGTTAACCAATGTTTTGTTTATTGTTTAGTGTTTTTAGTTGTGACTTTCGTGGCTACTAGACTGTTGCAGTTTTATGATTCAAATTATCATATGTTGTACAGCCAATGCCTTAATTAGGGCTTTATTAAATTTGAAGGCATAAATGCAGGGAATGTTATGCAACATTTATTGTTTTCTTATTGAAATCTCTGACTGATAAAATGAGGACATTGAGGTTAGTGTTAGTGTTTGACTTCTGAAATACACACTAATTTTTCTAGCAAGTATCCATACTAGTTTGAATTGAACTGATGTATCTTATTTCATTGTTTATTAAAATAGGCTTTCATGAAAGAAATTTAGATAGGCTCAAAGCAACAATGAATGAAGAGGAGTAGCTAAGGGCTGTGTTACATTTTTAAAACTCATAACTTTTCATTTGATTAATTAGACTACATTAAACAAAAAATAACTTTTTTTCATCCTTTAACATTTTCAAATTTGGAATGCATTTTTAAATTTGTTATTTAGTGTTCGATTTGCATGAAATTTCGTATAAACATGTTGTTTAGCACGCTGATTTCGAATTTGCCATAAGCTATTTCATAAAATGTCAGGGCAAGCCCCTTCATCCTCACGCGCTAAATTACAATATGTTTTGAATAGTTTATTCACGTACCAGTATTAACATTTTAGGGCAACTTCCATGAGGTTATGAAGCAGGACATTGGTAGACAAGTATCAAAATACTGTAGAAATATCCATAAATTCAATGTTTTAATGCTTTATTTTACAGATGAAAAGTTTTTTAAATAAACATGGCCAAATTTCTAATATTTTATAAAGTGACGAGCGAGTTCTACAGCTCATGGAGCTTACTAGTTAAATATTGATTCCAAGTGTGTAATAATAAAGCAGTGGTTTCCAACTTGGGGGTCGCAGCGTGTTTTGGGTGGGGTCACAATATAGAGGTTTTAGCTTTATATTTACTTTTTCAAGGATTTTAATGAGTATAGAAAGATGCGTAGTTCTAATAGAATTTAATTTGTTAAAGTACTAAAAACTGACTAGTTACTGCTTAGGTTCCTTTTGGCTATTTCATTCTGATAGCTTCTTGCTGACTTGTTTACTGTAGCAGCCTTGTAGTGCTGCTAGTATAATATAATATCATCCCCAACCCCCGGGCTTGTTGATTTTCTTTTACTACATATTAGTTGCATATAATCATTACTATAAGTAATTTATAATAATTAAAACAAGCATTAGTGGACATGCGGGTTTAATGTCACGCTCTTTTGGTTTGGTTTGTTGGTGAAGGTGAAGTAAGGATTTTAATTCTGGCCGGGGATAGTTTATCCTAGTATCCCTCCAAGCAAATAAGTGTACATTTCCTCTAAATGTTACCTATCCCACTGATGTATTTAACTGTAGATAGTCCGGGATGGTAGCAATACACAGTGGAAAAACACTAAAAACTAGAATTTGAACTTTTTTAAGTTATCAAAGGGTCACAATGGCCGCAGAGAGAAAAAGTTGTGGTCATAAACTACAAAATGTTGGAAACCGCTGTAGTAAAGTCACTTGTATTGTTTAATCTAAAAATACACGATTTGAACAATTTTTGCAAATCTAAATAAATATATTTAAGCTCAATTAGATATTTAGCTCAGATGCAGGTAAACTGAAATAAATAAAAATTCAAGTTATTTCCTTATGCACTGAAAAAGATTTGTAGCTTTAAAAATCCAGTATCAACAAATAAATTAAAAAATATAGTTGCCTAAAAGCTCAGTTCAAGGCTTGACTATGGCCCAATTTTTTTTTTTTAATCTGGGAGCTTCCTGCCCCCACCCCCTGTTCTCAACATTGCCCTTGTACTCTCCTTTGCCACTTGGAAATTTTTCTAATTTCGAAATTCTTAGGGTTGGTAAAAACACTAGTTCACTCCGTCCAAAATATATTTCGTGCAACGCCCCTGAATGTGTGTAAAGATACTCAACAGCCACACCGACGTCCGAAAAGTATTATCCGCGAGAAATATTTTTTATTTCATTTAGATTATATTTGACATCTCGGGCATGGAATGAGCCAACTACCAACACCCATGGAATGAGCTACCTACCAACACCAGGAATTTCACTACGCTAACTGCTTTCAAAAAGGAATTAGGCCTATATTCACTTATTAAAATAAGAAATTGACCTCGAGCTTTTGGTCTTGAGTATCTGAGAAGCTAAATTGGATAAATGTGTGTTTATGTCTTTGTCTAAAATTAATTGTTTGTAATGAAACACATCGATATAAATTCTGTATTTTGAATGATTTATTAATTTAGTTAATAATAATGCTGTATGAATGAGATAAAATTTGTAATAATGTTTGTGAATGTGGTTGGTTTAAAATATATATGTTAATTGTTTAGTTCTTAAGATCCATTTTATCTAGCTATCTCTTTTAAATTAAAAATATTCCTTAATTATAATTTTTGTAACCTAGTTAAGTGTAAGACAAGGTGCAACAACTTAACTTCACCAGAATAAATAAATACATTAAATAAAATAAATAAATATATGAGTGGGTCCATTTAAATACGGGTCATTCATAACACTAGTCTGCATTTTTTAATTTTTTCTCAGATGATTTCTCAAAAGTTGGTGTTCTTGAATCTATTTTTCATGCTGATTCTAGAAATGACTTCCATTTTTTTCTATCACGTCAGGTTTTTACATAAATTAAGAGGTTATGTTTTCAAGATTTTTAGCTATTTTAAGCACAAATATATTCAAACACAAGACTTTTTTTTTACAAACACATTTTTTAAATATTGTAGGGACCTGTCCTAATACTGTAAAGAACTATCCTAATACTTTCGTGACTATTCTGTATAAAAAAAATAGTAACCAGTGTTCCATTAATTTTCAAACTTTCTATTTTTTGACTTCCTTGCAGATCCTCCATTTCAACCCAACTTCTTGAAGTTTTCCAACATTGTTTTAACAATGTTCCTGTAATTTGTATCTTTGTTATTCCCTAGAAAGTTTTCGATATCAGATTGGAAGGCGGTCCATTCGTCTATTTCTCTCTCATTCATCGTTTTCTCAAAATCGTCGTCCTTCATCAGTTTGCGGATTAGTGGACCAATGAAAACTCCAGCTTTCAATTTTTCTTGTCTGATGAAGGGAAATTTCATAGAAAGGTACTTGAAACAAGGCCCATCTTGTGGTAGAACCCTTACAAACTGCTTCATCAATTCCAATTTGATGTGTAGTGGTGGAAGCAAGATTTTTGGGGGTCTACAAGCGGTTCATGCAATGTGTTTTTAGTTCCAGGCACATAATTCCTCCGCTCTGGCCAAACCTCTTACACTCCAATGCCTTTGCTTTGCCCGATGATCCCATTAACATAGAAAACAAGGCAGTTTCATGTACCCAGCTTGTTGTCCTAATAAAATTCCTATAACTTTGAAGTTACCACAGATTAGCCATTTGTGTTCCTCATACTTGATACTTAACAGTACCTTCATGTTCTCAAATGTATCTTTCATTTCAACTGAATGGGCCACAGAAATAGACCCATACACGTTCCCATTGTGCAGTAACACGCCTTTGAGGCTCCTCATGGATGAGCCATTAAAAAGTCTACACTGATTAGGATCATGTTCAATGCCATAGAAGTTCATAAAATCGTTTGTGTTATTGCAGTAAACCAAGGAAACGTTCTTTGAAAATAAAGGAACTAGTTCTTGTCCTCTGTGTCTGTACCATGAAAAATGTGTTCCTGGTGCCAGAAGATTCTTACTTTTAAGCCGGGAGCAAAATAGTTCTGCAGATTCCTTAGGAAAATTCAGATCACGTACTAGATCATTAAGATCGCTCTGCAAGAAACTTTGTTGAGTAAAGTCGTATTCAGGCTTGTAGACATCATCATTATTGGCTTCAGAGATTACATCACGTTCACTTTCAACATCATCTTCTGCCATGTTCTCTAAAAGAGCTGGAGAAAGAGGGGCAGGAAGGTCTTCTCGGTGTGGAACCGGCCTAATGGCTGAAGGAATGCTTGGATACACAATTTGATTCTTATTTTTTGAATTGCACCCCTGAACATTAACCAAACAGAAGTAACAGTCACTAATGTGGTATTTAGGCTCCCTCCACACCATAGAAATTGCAAACAACATGCACGTCTTCTTAACTTTTGCCCATAACCCTAACCTCTCAACACAATAGTGGCAAACTGTCTGTCGCCCATGCCTTATCCTGGTCACCAAGCTTCACTTAAAATAAGCATAGTAAGCTTTCTTCACAAAGTCTGTTATGTCCGTTCTTTGTTTAAGCACATATGTAAAAAAAAATTGAATTGGTCACACACCTCCGTGTAGACATTGTAAGACTACAACTATAACTGCAATCACAATAGGGAAATAAACTGAGAACACCGTTGGAAATGCAAACACAAAACTAAATACAATGAGAACATATCTGGAAATGCAAGCGTCTGAGAGTAACAACACTTCCAAGGTCAGACAAGGAGACCCAGCAGCAGCAGTTGTGGCAACCTAAAGGCTTACAGGTCTATGTTGCGAAATTTCCGTCAACCAATACGCATTACCTACTGGCACATATAATGTTCTCAGCGATAAATGTTGGAAGTCAACTTTGGTCCATTGTGAAAAAACTGTACGTGATAGAAGAAAATTAAGAACAGTTTTGGAATCAGCATCAAAAAGTGAGCCAAAAACACATATTAGTTTCCAATCATCTGATATCATGCTGACTAGTGTAATCTGTGTTTCATAGCATTTCACATCAAGAGTGAATGTGATTATTTGATTATAATTATGAGTAGACAAAAGTTAAGTGCTTAACTTGTATTTTCAACACCATAAATATTAGGTGATTATCTATTAGTGTGTTTGCTAATGGTGAAAACATCAACAATAATATTATTTTTAGATGTGCGCGAAGCTTCGAAACTTCAACTTGGCTTCGAAACAAATATCAGCTTTGACTTCGCTTCGAAAAGATTCCTGCTTCGGCAATTATGGATATTCTCCAATAACAGTCAGTTATTGCCATTCTAAGTTGTTATGTACACAGTACAAAACAATATTCATACGGAAAAAATCTGAAGTAATTGAATTATAAGCTGTGATAGTGGCTTGATTTATCAGAATAAAATTATATACTACAAAAAATTGCGCAAAAAAAATTACAATTAATTTTAGTGCATTAAGTCACATAAATAATCAAAATATAATTTTTTTCGAGAATAAAATAATTTGAAAAAAAAAATACCTTTGCTTTGATTCGATTTCGAAAATATTTCATATATTCGATTTGAGTTCGCTTTGAATTGAAAAAGTGGACATCGCACACCCCAATTATTTCTCCAACAATATAATTTAAGTATAATATCTGTGCTACGTAACACCGTAATCAGTGATGTAACACAGTGTAGACGTTATAGCTACCCTTCTACCCCCTCTCGGTAGCGTTAGGTGTTATGGACTACCCCTATATATGGAAACAACAATGCTTCTAGTTGGCTCAATTCGATCCCCATCCCGTAAAAAACTCAGTCAGCCTTAGTGGGCAGTAAGACAAAAACAAAAAATAAACAAAAGTATTAAAATTTAGTAAAGATTCCAACCCCCTCGGGATCTCTCTAATTTAAATAAATATCCAAGTAATTCAAATATCCAAGTGATCACAAGGAAGAAAGACAGGTATTCAACTGGCGTGACAGTGAGAGGAGAGCAATAATTGAAGATAGTAAAAAGTTTCAAGTATCTTGGGAGTATTGTAGAGGAGAGTGAATGGAACAGGAGAGGAAGGCAAGCAGAAGTGTGAGAAGTCTGATTTGAAGCAGGGATATGCCAGACAAGTGCAAGGGAGTGATCTACAATGCCTATCACCTACCAATATTGACGTACGCTGCATAAACGTAGGTAACGAAGTAACAGGATAAGAGCAAAAAGCAGGCGAGTGAAACAAGATTTCTGAGAAGCAGGATCGGTGTGACAAAATTTGACAGGATGAGAAATGAAAGATTAAGAAGAATAGTAAAAGAAGAGCCAGTCCAGGACAGGATAGAGAAGGCACAACTAAGGTGGTATGGTCATGTGAGAAGAATGGAGAGGGAAAGGATACCCAGGAGATGTTGTACATGAAGGTGGTGTACCGTGGCTACAAACTATCTAACCTCCACCACCTAAAAAAGGTGTGTACACACTTACCCCATTTTACCGGGAAATCAGCGCCTTGTATGGATCCTCCAGGCACGTCAACACAAAACACTGTTCATCGTTCAAATTGTCGAGAAAACTAGAAAGAAGTCTCGGAATGCCATGTGATCCCGTTCGCTTATCCCCGAGTTGAGGATGCTGCGCAGGCGCTATAGCTAGGGGAAACAAGCGCCAAGTGCTATCACGTGTGTCTCCCTACCCACTCAAAGTCATCCTTTCGACGTTGTGCGCAGGCGTCGATGCGAGGGCTGTTTCTGACTAGGTAATGATGACTTCATTGGTCATGGAATACCTCGCTACCATTTTCCCCCACTGTTCTAAGTGAAATATAAGCTGGTACCCAGAAAGGAACGATCACTCTTTGATGCGATTAGGATTTAGGAACTTACAACATGTAAGTGTGCATTTTTTTGGAAAAGTTTTTCTATATATTTTTTTATTTGAAAACTGGGGAGCTATTAAACTCTTTCTAAATTATGTAGGGATTAAATTTGATAAACATCGGCTTTTTTTTTCTTTTTTTTTTACTAAATTGGATTTCCTTAGTGATTAGATTTATTTTGGATAGGGCATGTTTTGGTCTCATGCCTTTTAATTCAGGTTTAATTGTAGTATTCGCAAGTCAAATTATGTAATTTAATCTTTGTGCGCTATCTTGCACTATATTTTGTGTGGCTATATTCTTACAGTTGTAGTGTGTCTAGATGAAACTAACATGGTTTTCGTATCATATTTTCAATTTATACGCGAGTGCGAAATTCGGTAAATGATTTTAATATGTTCAAATTTTACTAAGAACTAAGTAAATAAGTTAGAAAGAAGGAAGATATTAAGCTTTTTGGTGTGTAGGCTACCCCCCACCTCACGGCTTTTTAGATGAAAATAATGATTTTACTTGTATATATTGTAACCAGGTGTATGGTTAAGAGCAAAAATATACTAGTTGATATGAATAAGTTATGAGCTATGATATGTATAGACTTTCTAACAAGCTTAATTTCAGATATTTATAGGTATCTTTTGAATGGCCTAGCCATGTTATTTAGACGATAGGGTGTATTCCAGCTTTCATTTCGTTTTGATTATTGTTCGCAATAATTAACTTTGTTTACTTTTGAATATGTTCTGTTAACTTACTATGAATGTTCTTTAATGCGTTTAGTACTCTGTAACCTTATAATATTTTTTTTACTTAGGTACATTTATTCGCTTCCCAATAAATATTGTTGGATTATTTGCTATTGCGCATTGTCCGCAATCAATAAACATAATATTGTTAACCTTTTGATCATTATCTCTGATAATAAAACGGCCTTCAGGCCAGTGTCAGCTTCATGTCATTCGTTATGCATTTACACCAAGCAAACCCTCAACTCCCTAAACGGGAATAGTTGAATACTTTAATTTACTGATAGTTAACACAGCTAGGTCCGGGTACTCGGGCTTTGAAGATTTGAGTGTGGATCAAATAAAGATCCCTGGTGATCTACTTTATCTGTTCTTTGTCTTACAACGCCTTCTCTATATAGAAGGGTTGAGTGGGGGTGGGAGGCCGAGAGGAAGGCCGAGGGACAGATGGCTGAAGGGAGTAAGGAGGAGTGTGCAGGAGAGAGGAGAGGACTATGTCAAGATAGAGGGAGAAAAGGAGATGTTGGAGAGGTTTATGTTCCAAACAGACCCAGCCATTGGTTGGAAGCTGTTCATGATGATGATGATGATCCAAGTAAGGTATCCGACCAGGATTGAAACCCCACTTCAAACCAGTGTTAAAAACCAAAAGATTCTCCACTAGTGTGAAGGCCCGTCTGTTCAGCTCGTTGTTGAGTTGTGAGAGTAATGTTAGCGACTTGTGATATTATTGTCTCCAAGAGAAGGTCACCATGAGGCCATTGTTGGTTTTCTTTTATTTTTGTATTTTACTGTCAATGAAATAGCCTTCATTTTCTTTTAAGACTCTTTGCAGTTTTTTCATAATCATCGCGGCACGAATTTGTTTTCTGTTACCGTCAGGGTTGATCAGCAGTCACAATATTTTAACAGGACCACTGGTTTAAACTCTTTTAAATACTTTAAGGCTGCGCCTACAACGTTTGGATTATTTTTAGCTTTTTTTTTTTCTAAAGAGGGAAAAAAATATTATGCTCTCTGAAATCAACAGTCCATAGTTCTAACAAAAAATAAAAATAAATTTAGGGACCTTCCACTATATTTACATTGTTACCAAAATGTTTCATACATTTATTTAAGGCATTGGCAGAAAAAACTTTAATAAAAAAACGCTTAAGGGGTTGATATAAGTATCAAAATAACGTGGAAGGTTTGCAGCAATAGTTTTTCTAAGACTATGAATGTGTAAGTTTCAGAAATTACAGCAATTTTCTCACAAAACATAAATATAATGTCAACTTTTAATAAAGCACAGAGGCTGCCAGACGATTGTTTAGTCGAGTCGTGTGAAAGCTACCATCCCCCCCTAACACGACATCCGGCCAAACTGCCGGACACGACAGTCGTATACTATAGTGGGGACATCCGACCGCTACACGAGTCGGGTACGACTTTTGATCGGACGACTAAACAAGCTGATAATGTGAAAGATACCATAAAACGTTATGTATCAGTAACACCCGACAAAAACTCGTACGACAGAAATCGTACAGTGTGAAAGAGCACTGATGCTAAAAGTTAAATCCTTAAGCTGTGGTATATCGTAACAATTAATTAACATATTATTATAAAACAATAGACCCACTTCGGTGGTCGAATGGTCTAAGGTGTCATAATCGCAATAGACTGGTCTGCCGATGACGATGCAGATCGAGGTTTGAGTCCAGGTCAGGTATACTGAGAGTGGTTTTTAATAAATGGCTTTCCACTTTTCCTCCACACAAGTGCTGGTACACTTTCTCTGAATTAAACCTTTCTCAACCCTAACACATTAGCCTAATTAGTACACTAGGAATAGTTTATTGAGTTACGTCATAAAAGGCAAAGTGGAAGGAAGAAAGGAACCAGGGATACCACGAATGCAACTGATCGATGATCTTTCATAAAGAAAGAAGATGAAATTCCAGGATTTTCAGATCTAAAAAAATTAATAAATAAAGCTGCTGACAGGACATGCCGGTTAAGGACTCTAGTTAGACAAGGCAATGGACCTGCCGAAAGACAGAACAATATTGATCAGAAACACGATAACACGTGGTCGTCGTTTATGTTGCCGGGAGTTAATGTTTCACTTGTTTAGGTGCTGTACTTACAATGAAATACAATTTTAATATGGACTCAATCGTGGTCATAGGGAGAATTTATTTGTAAAATCGTAAGTTTATGACTTGATGTAATACTAAACCCTAAGAAATAAGAACGTCGTTATTTTATACAGTAGTGGTGGAGCCTTACTTGTGTAGGTGTGGGGTGGAAAAGAGGGGGGGAGCAAAAATATTTGTGTAGGTGTGGGGTTGAAATGAGGGGGGTAGCAAAAATATTTTTGCAACTTTTAACCCTCGTTCTCCCAGTCAATGTTATAAAATTGGATGCTCCTATAAGTTATTTTTAGTTCTCATTTGGAGGATTTTTGAAAATTAGACTCTTTTAATAGCTATTTAGAATAGTTCTCTCCTCGATTTTTTTTTGTTTTAATTTGATACTCCTAAGAGTTATTTGGAGTAGTCTCTTATGGGTACTTCTTTTAAGAATCGGATGCCTCTGAAAGCCATTTAGAGTGATCTTCGCCTAAAAATTTCTTGAAAATTAAATGCCTCTGGAAGCTATTTGGAGTGGTTCCTCCCTGTCAAATTTTTGGAAAGTGAATGCCTTTATAAGTTATTTGAAGTTTGATACAAGGACATTTTAAGCTTCATATTTAAAATTTGGAAAGGTTTAAGAAGGAGGGTTGAGACCCATAACCCCCCTTACCATAAGCCCATGGACTCTATTCACATACCCAAGATTCATTTTTCAATTTAAAAGATTTTTTGTTAACGTGCTTATCAATACCAAATTTTAATTTTGTGAATAGGCCCATTTTATTTTACAAATTTAAATAAATATATAGAAAATAACTATTTGTTTTGTCTAAAAAACTGTTTTTTGAAAATAAATGGCAGACTAATAATTTGTTAAATCTTCTAGTAGAGGTGCGCGAAGTCAACTTTTCAATTCGAAGCGAAATAGAATCGAATAAATGGAATATTTTCGAAGCCACATCGAAATTTCGAATATTTTTTTCTAGTTGTTTTTTTCTTGAAAAAATATTACATTGTGGTGATTTATATATCTCAATACTTTAAAATTACTTCATTTTATTTTACTATACAGCAATTGTTTGTAATATTTTGTTTTATTCTGATAAATACTTAACAACTTAAAACTTAATTATTTCAGAATTTTTCCATATTAATATTGATTTAATATTTTAAATGTATATAACAGCTCAGAATGGCAAACATTGACCATAGTTTGAGCATTTTACTGTAGTTGTCAATATTTTTTATTGGTGAAGCTTCGTAATTGTCGAAGCCAGAATTTTTTTCAAAGCGAAGTCAAAGCTAATATTTGTTTCGAAGCCAAGTCGAAGTTTCAAAGCTTCGCATACCCCTACTCCCAAGTTTTTGTGAGGAAAATCAAAGTTCGTTAGATATTCCCTTGTTGCACCACCCTAGCAGCGCCTTGTCGCGCTCAGGTAGGCAACTGGTCAGGGCCTCTTCGAGTCCTGAAGAGGTAGACCCCCTCCCACCCGCTCTTTTTGACGTTAGTCACACCGACAATACAATTGACACAAGTCTTCGTCAGTGCTCGTTCAGTTAAGGAACTCAGCTCAGTTAGTTGTTGAGTCGGCAATCTAGCTGGTTGTTTGTTCCGTCCAAGATACACACGGATGAAATCGTGAGTTCTAAACTATTCTATGTTTTGTTTCTCCATTGTTCTCTATTCTCAAACAAAACTTTAAGGAGTATTTAATATCACTACGAAGTAAGTTAGACTTTGATTAAAAATAATCAAATATTGCGTTTTTAATTAAAATATAGTAATTACATTGCAGGTGTGTGCGAAGTCTACTCTTTCGAGTCGATGTAAGTTCGAATAGAATAATATGGAATATTCTCGAAGCCAAATCTAAGTTTGAAAATTTTTGTTATTTTTTGGGTTGGAGAAATCGATTTCAAATTTCCCCCATCTCTTGAAATAACATTCGAATTTCCCCCATCTCTTATTTTAAAATGTTTTGTTCTAAACATCCACTTTTAAAACTATTTTTTTTTTCATAAAGAGGTGAGAAATACAGTAACCTCCATAATATCCGGGTTAATCGGTACCAGTACTTATACGAGGCCAGTTTTTGGCTTAATATTTGAGAATATCAGAGGGGAGTGTACATTTAATATAAAGGGGGCAATTTTATTTCGGGGTGTGGGGGATTTTATTTCAATCAAGGTGGAGTATTTACATCGGGGGAAAATGCCCCTTGCTACACCACCATTGCTTGATTTAGATGTGTACATTTTGTTAAAGATTTCTTGTCACTATTACAAAACAAAAGAAATGTACGCAAATTAATAAGTAAATGAACACTGAAACGCCACTGCATGTACATCTACACATGGGCGATGTTTTTGTAAATTATTCAGTACTGAATTCAGTAGAGACAACTATTACCTTGTGAACGATCATGGCAAAAAAGTTACGAGTCACGTCTCAATATCATTGTTGTTAGTGATTTCCAAACTGTTATAATCTATTAAGACCAGACGATCTTTTAAATATAATTATGATGACAATAGGTACATTTTATTTCAATTTGCACCCTAGTAAATATTCTACCCATATTAAAATTTGAATAAAATAAAATAAAGCCGGTTGTTTTTTCAGAATATCCCAAATTTCTGGTGGTGACTTTCCTGTTCCAACCACTCTATTGTCCAAAATACAAAGTATTTATTTCAGGATCATTCAGATCTGTTAGAATTACAAATGGGATGAGATAATATTATTATATAATTTTCTTGAATACTCGAAGGTTGGAAGTTTATATTATATTCAGTAAAATTAGTGTTTTAAAAAATAAAGTGTATTTTAATTTAAGTTGATAAATATATTTTAAACTAAGCTTTGTCAAATTTATTTAAGTTTGTGCACTGTTTCTTAGTAGCCTACCTGTTCGGGGTGACTGCATGTTTACAATAATGGATATTATATTAAAAAGGTAAAATTCAGATAAAATATACCCAAATTTACGTGAAGAGTAGTAAAAAAACCTCACCTTCAATACACCCAACCGGGATTAGAACCCTGACCTCCCCATCGGGGGCAAACCGAACCACAATAGACTGGTGGATATTGTATTGAATTATATCATGAGATCGGGTTGAAGATTTAAAATATGGGTATCACCCGTATCGGTGGGCTAAGCTGATAAAGAC
>JAVRXN010000003.1:72851804-72869034 GCA_033556935.1 Timema podura | reverse complement strand
AATTTCATTTATGAACATTAATAAATATTCCAAACAAAATGGCTACCCTCAATATTTCGGCAAAATCGCTTTAAGGGCTCCGGTCTGATGCGTAAATTAACATTTTTTATAATAGCTCCGAAACTATTTGAGATATGAAATTACTTAGCATTACAAATATGTATATATATTTATAATACAAATATTTTATTCGAAACATATTTTTATAAATCAATAATTTTTAATCTATACGCAATTATATATATATTTTTAGCTTTTTGGACATTAAAGCTTAAGTATTGCGATCGTAGAAAAAACTAACCTGAAATGTTGATGGATTTCGACGTCTCATGACCCCCCGAACCCTAAAAAATAGTCTTTGCAATGCCGTCTGTCTGTGTGTCTATTAAAACTTAAAATTAAGTGTAGTTTACCGAAGGGCAAAAAGAGATAAAGTGGATTTTCTCAAAATCGGCTCTAACGATTTTGATTAAATTTCATTTATAAACATTAATAAATATTCCAAACAAAATGGCTACACTCAATATTTCGGCAAAATCGCTTTAAGGGCTCCGGTCTGATGCGTAAATTAACATTTTTTATAATAGCTCCGAAACTATTTGAGATATGAAATTACTTAGCATTACAAATATGTATATATATTTATAATACAAATATTTTATTCGAAACATATTTTTATAAAATCAATAATTTTTAATCTATACGCAATTATATATATATTTTTAGCTTTTTGGACATTAAAGCTTAAGTATTGCGATCGTAGAAAAAACTAACCTGAAATGTTGATGGATTTCGACGTCTCATGACCCCCCGAACCCTAAAAAATAGTCTTTGCAATGCCGTCTGTCTGTGTGTCTATTAAAACTTAAAATTAAGGGTAGTTTACCGAAGGGCAAAAAGAGAAAATGTCTATTTTCTCAAAATCGGCTCCAACGATTTTGATTAAATTTCATTTATAAACATTAATAAATATTCCAAACAAAATGGCTACCCTCAATATTTCGGCAAAATGGCTTTAAGGGCTCCGGTCTGATGCGTCAATTAACATTTTTTTAAATAGGTCCGAAACTATTTGAGATATGAAATTACTTAGCATTACAAATATGTATATATATTTATAATACAGATATTTTATCCGAAACATATTTTTATAAAATCAATAACTTTCAATCTATACGCAATTATACATGAATTTTTTTAACTTTTTGGACATTAAAGTTTAAGTATTGCGACCGTAAAATAAACTAACCTGAAATGTTGATGGATGTCGACGTCTCATGACCCCCCGAACCCTAAAAAATAGTCTTTGCAATGCCGTCTGTCTGTGTGTCTATAAAAACTTAAAATTAAGGGTAGTTTACCTAAGGGCGAAAAGAGAAAAATTTGGTTTTCTCAAAATCTACTCAAACGATTTTGATTAAAATTCGTATCTAGGCGTTGATTAAGATTATAAATAAACTGGCTATTTTCATTTTCCTATGAAAATGATTTTTAGGGTACTTTACAGAAGCGTTAATTTCCGTATCTCCACAACTATTTGAGAAACTAAACAACTTATCATTGCAAAATTGTAGGACTATTAGAAATAAAAAACTTTTATTTGACATATATTTTTATAGAAGCAACAGTTTCTGAGATATTTGCAAATATATTAATACAATTTTGTGAGCTTTAGTTGTAAACATATACTACTTAAGTCTTAACGCAATAATTCTCCAATGCCATAGAGTAATTAAATATAAGTAAGTATCTAATAAAAGTATGTTATTTTTCCTTAAAGCTCTTAGGAGAAATGTTTACATAGCAATGATCTATCTCCATTTTAGACTCAATAGTCAATATTTACATTTTTTATTGGTCAAAATGTATAAATGAATAATTAAATATCAATGCGATGACTTGAAGATCTGCAACACGTTATAAAATGTTAAAACTTTAACCAGAAATCGAAATTTTAATACGAAGTGTTGACCCTTGTGGAAGACATTAAACTGTTTGAAATGTTCTTAGGTGGACAAAGATGTGCCTCTTTTCTCATTGATTATATATCATTGTATATTATTTTATGCGTGTTCTTATGTGGAGTGGTGATGATACAATGTACATTATTCCGTTCAGAAAGCTTACGAGTTTATAGAAAGAGAGAGAAAGTCTGTGCGGTGCACCGTACCATTTATTTTAATCTTATTCCCATGCTTAATGATGATTAATTTTGTTTGATGATCCGTGTCTTACTGCCCGTCCGGGCTATCGGCATATTTAAATTATTGGGGTAGGAATAAATAAGGTAACATTTAGAGGAAAACTAACCCATTTAGCGTGGAACTTGAGTGGGAAATCATTTAGGGGGGGAAACCCTCAGTCCACCAGTTCACATGGTCAAGATTCAAACCTCGAGATTTCTGTCTGACCAGCAACTCAGACGAGCTTGACGTCTAACCCACGTGACCACCAATTCTGGTATTCTGGTTGGAAACATTATCAAGTAACCAAACAGTATTTACAAATCCTGTTAAAAACACCTTTGTTATTCTAATATCTGGTGTGTGATCGACTATGTTTGGCCAACTTTAGAAGGTCACATGATATAAGGAATCACTCTAGTAATAGGCTGGACTGCCGATGATGAGAGATCGGGGTTAGAATCACGCTCGGGTGAAATAACGGTGGTTTTTTTCCCTAAATGGTTTCCCTTTCTTCCTCCACGTGAATGGGGGTATATTTTCTCTAAATTCTATCTTCCTAATTTTCACCCCATTGGTGTAAATATAAGATAGTCCAAGGGGGCAGTAAGACACGGTGAATAAAATCAAATTAAAACACGACTATACCTGTTTTCAGGATGCCTCGACTCTAAGAAATAAAACTCAGCAGTTAGTAAATCTAGTCGCAACTGTTCCAAATACTAATGGTGAGTTTTTGATTCAATATAACTGGTTGGTGGGTTTTTAAAATGGCACTTGACTAGCTTATGTCAAACCAGTTATAACTTAAAATTTAATTTAAGCATAATACCTGCATCGGTGGATAGGCAAACTAAATTTCTGATTTGAATCCAGTCTAGATGTACAGAGAGTGGTCTACCATAAATAATTTCTCACTCTCCCTCAGTGAAAATGAGGATACATTATCTTAGAATTCTACCCTATTCATAAATATTCTATTGGTGTGATTAAATTCAGATTGCTCGGAAAGCTAAAAAGATGAGTTGCAAAAATAAATACATATTTCTAACTACATAGTGGTACACACTCTTTCATTTATATTTTGATAGTGTGAAATAGCATTTTCAAAAATTGGTTTTCCATAAATTACCCTAAAATATTTTTTATCAGAAAAAATATTTTGTTTTGTTATGATATTAATGTTGAAAAAATGTCAGACTAATGTTTAAAATATTTCAAATTTAAAAACTCTGTCATAGGTACTAATCTTAAATTTATGTTTCCACGAAAATAAATATACAGTCTTATTTATCATGAAAATTACTTCCAAGATATTAATATTGAAGCAAACTGCTATAGGAATTTTCAAATAATATTTAATGCTTGGACATTATTATGAAGTAACTTAAATTTAATTTCAGAGCGAGAATTAAAATCACAATTTAGCCTCTGGAGATGACCATACAGCATCTAAATATCAAGTTTTGGTTAAAATCCATAAAAATTTGTTTAAGTTCTATCCCTATCAACAGGCAGTTACAGAGGGACATACATAGTTGTATAATCCAGATTTTTAGTTTGAATGCACATAAAACGTAAAGATCCATAATAATTTCGAAGTGGAAAATTTCCACTACTATATTAATCTCTCTATTAAAAAGTGAAACCATTTGATTTCTAAACAAAAGTAAAAAAACACACTAGATATTCTTACTTATATTGTTAATTAAATATAATTTAAAGTAAAACTCTGTGGTAACCCTGGTAAGTTTCAGGAAGCAACCCTCTCCTACCAACGTCCAGAATAGCTAACGGAGAATTCGCCTACCGCGACCAATTCCCCCATCATGCCTTGATAATCATCGACAACTATGGTACATGTGGCGGTTCTCTGATCGATGTGTCATATATCCTCACGACCGCCTACTGCACTCTCCAGTGAGTACATTTCAAAAATACACTCAATTTAAAACAAAATTGTGACAAACGAGTGATAAACAGCTTCATTTAATAATTTTAACACAAATATAATAAAAAATCTCCAAAAATTCCATGGCGTGAGCCCACGAGATAGCTATACCGACCGAGCGCCACCACCGCTAGCGATGATAGTTTATCATGTGGTCAGCACAACGGACGCTCTGGTCGTTAATCTCAGTTTTCTAGATCGGAGCTGCTACTTTTCATTCAAGTATCTCCTCATTTGTACTCATGAGGCTGAGTTAACCACGTTTCAGACCCACTGCTTCACAGAAAAATTCTGGAAGCACCAGGGATTGAACCCAGGACCTCTGGATCTGTAGCCAGGAAATTTGATACTGGGCCTAGAAGATTTAGTGTCCTAGTTTTAAGTCCAAAATATGTCCAATACCTAAGATTAGTAAGTATTTTTTAAAAGTTTGATACCTCGACTCAGTTGTTGTGTCTGCCTGCTCACCTAAGGTTCCTCAGTTCAATTCCTGACATGGATGAAAATATTATAATTAGCGATGAACTAACGGGGAATAGAATGTTGTGTCTGTTCCAGATCTAATTTAGTTTATAAGTCATGTGATGATATAATCAGTCTTGCAAGAAAGTGCATGTTGAGTTCCACAAATAATAAATAGCTACTTTACAGATTTATAAAAGTGGTTAATGATAAAAATATAATTAATAATAAAAATACATTTTAAATAAAATATAATTTTATTTACACTGAACGAAGGACGGTAGTTAAATTTGTCAGCGTTACTTACAGTATATTAAATAAAATAATATGCTTCAAACTGACCAAATAAATATTTTACTCAAACATGAAGTAAGCCTAATATAGTTTTTATGTTAGTCGACGTGTATATGGCCAAGAGGTATACAGAGAATAAAAGTTAAACAAAAGATACACTAAACTTTATCATAGAATTGAGTTGTACAGAACAATATTACAGTCCAGTTTTTATAGAAATAACTTTATCTGACGCTTATAAAAGTCACTAGATCTACTTTCACGTAATCGTTCATATTATATTAACCACACCTATAAAACAACACTAATAATATAACATAATGTAATACATCGTTGAAAGTAAAAAAAGTATGTTTATATTTTCTAAAATATCCTTCCTACAAAAATCCTACTTTAAAATAAATGTTTTACATTTCACCTGGAGAGTCTAAGAAACAATATTGTTTGGGACTCCAAAACTCCTAGTGCCCTGGTGTAACTTTATATTTCATGCTATAATATCAATCCTGATTAGTATTGTCTATAAAAAATAATATTTGTGCCTTTAACATCAAGTTTACTAAAGACTTTATGTAAGAAGTTAAGGAATGAGAAGGTGACTTAGAGGAAATAAACACTAATTACACGGAGAAGAGAAAGGAAAACGGCAGTGATGAATCCCGTGTAGAAAAACACACACGGTGCAACTTTGTCGAGATTCCAGAGTGGACCATCCAGATATTCTGTCCATGGCAAGCTTTGTACCTTAGACCACCTGACCACCATTGTGAGCTATTGTGTTTATGTAATCTAGGAGTGAAGTGAGAAAAGTGTAAATTTTAAGGAAATCCATCCCTGGGATAAGAAGGTCGAAATGTTTCCAAATTGAGAACGGGTCAGTTTATTAAAACGCCCCCGTATACCTTCTATCCTTCCACCACTCTTCCTCCTGCATTCTATTCCCTTCTTCTACTCTCACTAGCGCACTTGCTATTATCTGCTCCTTCCTTCTCTCTGTCGGTCTCCGTTGCGGTACTTTCTTTCCTAACCTCAATTCAATAATTCTCTTCAGGAATAATTCACTTTACATCCTCATTACGTGGCCATACCATTTCACCCTTGCTTTCTTTACTATCTCCTGTACCCCCTTCCTTAATTTCTAATCCTGACAGTGACAGTTGGCATGCTCCTCAAAAACTTAATTCCGATGGCCTCAGTATTCCTTGGGCAATGCCCGTGTTCCTGATGCAGACGTAGCTTGGGGTACAATGAACCCCCTATCAAGCACTTTCTTACACTTTAGGGATATTTTTCTTTTCCAAGGCCGGTTCTAATACACCTGTAAAATAATTCCCTTGTGCTGCCTTATTCTCATGATCTCTTATAAGCTAGCACTCCTCATTCATCCTAAGTGAGAATAAGTGAGAATAAACACGATAAGTAAGGTCGATTTGGACAGAACTCAATCCGAGCCGTCCAGGGATAATGTAAAGCTTAGCAACACTAATTTAAGGTGTTTTATACACCAATCGATTATCCCAATTTAAAGTGTGTGTCATTGCTCCCACCAGGGGAAGCACATTCTATGTGGCACTTGGCCTCACTGACATGGACACGGCAGATAGTGATGTCGTGACGTTGATATCAAGGACAGCCATCATCCACGAGTCGTACAATAGCATGGATTTCTCAAACAATATAGCCATCATCAAACTTCACGACAGTGTCACGCTCAGCTGTGAGTACATCACTTATATCTTAAAATTTAAAAATGATCGTAGCATTATTTAGCCAAGGGAACTGTCTGGGTAGTAAAGATAGTGCCAATTAGATATTGCACTTAGGTTAAAGATTGATAAAATATTTGACAGTATTCAAGTTCGGTATTTACCGGAATGAACACAAAGTTATATTCTGTTATTATATACATGTATAAACTTGTAAACATAGTTTAAAATTTGAAACTATCCTCTCTAAAATGTCTGAGAATCCACATATTTTGATAGGTCATTAAGACCTCCAAGGCTAAATGTCCGGGAAAAGAAAGCCAGCTGGTAAGTAAGCGTAGAATGGATCGATGTGAACCCAATGATTAATTTTAATATGGTAGAGAGGCGGCGGTCATAGCTCAAATTGTATTGACATTTATATTTTCCTCCTTTCCTGTTAAAAAATCAAAAAAAAAATCAACAAATTATTTCCTTAAAATTGGTCCGCTCATTCTCACAAGCTGTTTTACCTCAGCTTAATCTTAGTTGTTTGTGCCACCTCACGATTGGTGCTGGTTTTGAATCAATATTTTGTTTATTCCTTGTAGTTTTCGTCCGCCTGGTGAGCCTGCCCTCCTTCTCCGACTCGGACAACACGTTCGAGGGTCAAGACGTCCAAGTCAGCGGTTGGGGGGAGACGTGTGTGTGTGGGTGAATTCTCTGTTCATATATGCACATTGCACGTACTAGTGATATACCACATCAGGTCGTTGGAGAGAGATGACTCTCACAGGCTCACTCACGCAATATAGTCCATCATAAAGAGTCGTTCATACAACCGTGCGTCATCCCACACAGTAGATACAGCATACTCTCAATTGACGACATGCTATGACGTCATGACTGATGATATGTTATGAAGTCATGATCGACAGCCTATTATGAGGTCATGACTGGGTCATTGTTTCTTTTATCGGTGCCTGGGGTGGCGTAGGATTGGTTTTTCTCACCCCCTAGGGGTGCAGGAAGGATAGTTAGTTGGGTGTTAGTCTTGTAAATTAGATTTGTGAACAAAGTAATATCTAAAATATTTAATTTATTAATTGCCATGATTGGTTTGTGATCGTCATGGTTAGCTTAGTTGGAAGAATGTTGAGCGCTCTAATTTGATATAATTTTGGTGATGCTCAGCCGTGCGAAGAATGGGCGAAACTGGTGATAAAATATAAGAGAAAGTTTGTGAAATTGTGTCGTGCAATTTATTACTTTCTTGTGACTCCTCAGAGGGAGGAAGTATTGTGATTGTAAAAAAAATTGGTGTGTTGATTTTGATGGATATCGACGTTTTATCGACGATTGTATATGTGTCTGTATCTTGGGCTAGAGCCAAAAATATTTTACATATAGGGTTAAAACTTGGTATTTAGGCTTTTCATAACGTTCCCAAGGGAGCCTTTTGAGATTAGATATCTGACTATGAAATTAAGGGTAGTTTACTTGTAGACGAAAAGAGAAATAGTCGACTTGATCAAAATCGGATATAAGTATTTTGATAAAAACGTGTACGTATGGACTGTTTTCTATTAAAATCAAAATGGCGCATCTCATATTTCCGGGAAAATTACTTAACGTGTGGTGCTAGTGAGCGTGAGTTTAGGGCAGTACGAAGTTTTTATAGCATAAACATTTTTGGCCAAAATAAATCAAATATTTCATCTATAGAAACATAGCGTTTAGTTTTCCGCACATCCCGATCTCAACAACTCTTTAATATCTGTCAAGGGTGTCCTGGAATTTAGTGACAACTTTTTCTTTGCATTTAAAAAGTTTGTCACCAAATGCCGCTATGCTCATGAGAGATATTCAAGAACTGTTGAGATTAGCACGTGCAGAAAACATAACTCTATGTTTCTATAGAAGAAATATTTGATCTATTTTGGCCAAAAAAATGTTTATGCTATAAAAACTGCAAAATTAATGCACTAAACTGGCGCTCACTAGCACTTCACCTTAAAGGGTAATTTACTATAGTGGATTTCTCCAATTTTGGTCATTGCAACGCTATTATTGAGAGAAGAGATAATTTATGATTGAACATTTGTAGAACTATTATAAATAGAAAAGATTTTTTTGAAAAATCTTTTTATAAAATCAATAGTTTTCGAGATCTAAGCAAACATATTTCTTGAATTAAAGTTTAGGAAATAAGTAGATGTAGGCATACAATACATTTGTTTTAAAATAATTGAGTTTGATTTATTTTGATATAAATTTGGTTCATGGAGAGTCCAAACTTATATTCCTTACAATCTCTAGTTCATCATCATCTATCCTGGGACCTACCAATTTATCTCTCTCTGCTCCACCCCCAGATGACACCTCTCCTGGTGGCAAACTACTGCGTTACATCAATACTCACGTGATGAGCAACTTGGAGTGCGCCAAAGTTTACCCAGGCTCCTACATCCAACCATCAGTCCTGTGCACGGATGGAACTGGACACAAGGGCATACACCACGTGAGTCAGCTACGGTTCAAATGATTAGGTTAAGTGTATCGGAAAAAGTTCATTTGGCGTGGAAATGCAAAGTCATGGGAACAAACGGTTATCTTCAAGAATTTTTATTGTTTTGCAATTTTCTTTTCGGAAATGCTTTGCTAAAGAATACAAGCATGTTGATTAAGTTATACTTTTTATATACACACCTCTTCCATGATTTTAACAGTGATCAAATATCGATAATATTGACATTTTTCAAAATAAAAAATGTAACAATTAATAAACATCAATACATTATTTTTGAAATGGTGTCGAGAAAACTGATATTTCCAAATGTATGATTTTTCCGCAAGACCTGTCTGGTAGCTAGCGCCATCTACGGTTTACGTGATCAATCTGTTCTTATTGGCGCGGAAAGATATTTTGGTCGGTTGTAAAGCCACGCCACGCCTTTCACCCTCCCGCCCATCATCTCACAAAATAGGTCTTAGACTTGCACTCGACAGGACCAAGGGTCTTAAGGGCTATATATATATTGATAAAATGAAGAGATTTACTCTCACGAGCATCACACGATATTTACGTCACGCAGAGGCCTGGATTTAAAATAAATAAATTTGTGCATGAGTATGTGCACCTCAAAACCAGTATTTTAAAATTTAAAGCTACCTGACACTTACAGGTGCAACACCGGGTACTTCAACTTTGTCGAGATTCGGAGATCAACCAATCCCCAGCTCTCCATTACCTGAAATCCACACTAAATTGAGCATAACACTCATACCTTGTGCCCACCATTATGGGTAATACGAGTAAAAACAACAATATTAAATCATATTTATTAATATATTTTTTTTAACAACGGCTCCTGTCATTCTTATGAATCCTATTGTAATTTAATGAATTGTCATTTTTTATATCTCATCAATTGCTAACAATTTATTAACTGTTTTTCGTCATTGATTAAGTTCTAAACAATATATATTTTTATGAGAAAAATATAAAACCTGTGTTTATCAGTAGAAACACAAGAGCAATGTGAATGTAGTTGTAATGATACATGTGGAAAAACTCGTATGGACAGAGTCATTGATGAATGGGTGCTGAAGAAGTGCGGTTTGAAAGGGAATACAATAGTATGTCAATGTGAAAGAAGGGTGTTACGTTGGTTTGGGCATGTTGAGAGAATGAGTGTGAATCGAGGGACATAGCAAATATATGAAGGTAGAGTGTGGGGATCAAAAGGAAGGAGTAGGCTGTGTAAGATGTGGCTAAATGCTGTAGATGAATGTGTGAAAAAGAGAAACATTCAGATTTTTAAGACAAAAAAGAGCATGTATGACTCGATGTATGGATGATGTTGAAACGAAGGGAGTATGCAAGGATAAGGAAGTGTGGAGAAAGTAAGTGAGAATGTATTAAATACGGAATTGTTTTTTTGAGCTATATGAACAGATTCTTGCCTACCTTGTAAGGGAATAGCGTGATTTGGTATGCATGTATATGATATAATTTTAGGGTAATTTATTGATAGCGGATTTTTGATGATTTATTTTAAGACTATGTTTATGTGAGCAAGTATTAACGATTGTTTCGTGCTATATATTTGTTTCAGGGAGACAGCGGTAGTCCGCTAGTGATCAACAATGATGGAGGGTACGTTCAGATTGGTATAGCCTCCTTTCACTCGGAGAATGGATGTTCCGTAAGTTCGCCTTCCGCCTACACACGCGTTACCTCCCACCTCGCCTGGATAAGCGACAACACCAATATGTACATTATACCCTGAATAAAACAATATATCTTGTACTACTTTCTTACGTGAATATAGTAGGATCCTGATAAAAGTTATTTTTGGAAAAAAACAAACGGGCCTGCCGATGACAGAGAGATTGGAGTTCAAATCCTGGTCGGGTGTATTGAGTGTGGGTGACCTGGTGGTCTGGGGTAAGGTGTCAGACTACTATGCTGGGGGTCCAGGTTTCAATCTTGGGGTCCCGGCACAGATTTATCTGATTGCCAAACCCTTTCTTCACCTCTGACAAGACGTGTATTAATCACAACTTGTGAATGTTTGGAAGTGCCAGGCCTTCCACGTGGTTCGGATCCCACGTTAAACTGTAGGTCCTCCATTTCATCTCACAATCACTATACCATTACACACTACGATAAGTGCGTATAACCCGAACGGGTAGTAAGACGCGGTGCTAATAATAATAATAATAATAATAGCAACCAGCTTAGACTCGAACCTCAATCTCCTCAACATCGGTAGTCTATCTACTGTGAGAGTAGCGCGTTAAATCACGCGGCCACCAAAGCGGGTAATTTGCACTTAATTGGTGTTAAAAGTTAGTTTTCCACCATCATAAAATTGGAAGCAAATGCTCATTAAATACATAGTAATAAGCACAATGCTTTGGTATTTAATTTTATAGCAAAACAATTCACACTTAATTGTTCGTGTGAAAATGAGACATTCAAAGTAAATTTTTATCTTATTCACTTGCTGTGACATTATGGGTACCTACTGGTGATTGCACTGCAATTGTACTGGCAATATCTCCCTACATGAGCTCCTGATACGTGAGACAGATAAACGCACGGGGCTCATTGTCAGAGCTAGTTAGCATCATGAGTGCGTGCAATTGTACTGGCAATATCTCCCTACATAAGCTCCTGATACGTGAGACAGATAAACGCACGGCGCTCATTTCAGAGCTAGTTAGCATCATGAGTGCGTGCAATTGTACTGGCAATATCTCCCTACATGAGCTCCTGATACGTGAGACAGATAAACGCACGGGCTCATTTCAGAGCTAGTTAGCATCATGAGTGCGTGCAATTGTACTGGCAATATCTCCCTACATGAGCTCCTGATACGTGAGACAGATAAACCACGGGCTCATTGTCAGAGCTAGTTAGCATCATGAGTGCGTGCAATTGTACTGGCAATATCTCCCTACATGAGCTCCTGATACGTGAGACAGATAAACGCACGGGGCTCATTGTCAGAGCTAGTTAGCATCATGAGTGCGTGCAATTGTACTGGCAATATATCCCTACATGAGCTCCTGATACGTGAGACAGATAAACGCACGGGGCTCATTGTCAGAGCTAGTTAGCATCATGAGTGCGTGCCAATGTTACTGGCAATAATACCATTAGTGTGATACGGGACAATAAACCCACCGGCCTGCTTCATATCAACAAGCTATTAGCTAATCAATTATGACTGCAATGTATGAATATCTCCCTACATGAGCTCCTGATACGTGAGATAGATAAACGCACGGCACTCATTGTCAGAGCTAGTTAGCATAATGAATGCGTGCAATTGTACTGGCAATATATCCCTACATGAGCTCCTGATACGTGAGATAGATAAAACGCACGGCACTCATTGTCAGAGCTAGTTAGCATCATGAGTGCGTGCAATTGTACTGGCAATATCTCCCTACATGAGCTCCTGATACGTGAGACAGATAAACGCACGGGGCTCATTGTCAGAGCTAGTTAGCATCATGAGTGCGTGCAATTGTACTGGCAATATCTCCCTACATGAGCTCCTGATACGTGAGACAGATAAACTCACGGCACTCATTGTCAGAGCTAGTTAGCATCATGAGTGCGTGCGGCAACTAGAGTTACTGACTCAACTAAACATTTAGTGCGAAAGCGGACATAAACAATATCCAAACAAACGGGAGTCGATGCTTCACATCAACACCACTATATTGATGTTTAAATAACAATTTCATGGTACTGCCACGAAATTAATTTAAAAACAATCCTTAGCTCACGGGGCACCCAATAATAAGGGGTGGGCTGGATCTGGCCCCGGCCCATAGTTTGCCAGCACCTGGTCATAGGCTTCACTCTCGCAACGGTATTTATGGGTGATTATGAGAATATCGGGGTTTGAGTCCCGGTCGGTTATACTAAGTGAGGTTTACTCTAAATAGGTTGACCGCGATAGTCTTGGGGTAAAGTATTCACTTCAGGATGTTCTTGGGTTCAAAACCAATCGAAAAGAACGGGTTTTTTTGAGTGATAAAAATATGTAGCACAACTTCCTACGAAGAGAATGTAAAGCCGTCTGTCCCGTGTTGATTGTGGCATGTAAAATAACCCTGGACGGTTGTGAAAATATCTTCCCGGCAAAATTGGTAGGCCCTTTCGCGCTGTCATAGAAATTCTCGTGTGCTTATATAATCAGTCGGTTCAGAATACGTTTCTCTTTAATAAATAATTCTTCAAAATAAATTTACTAAATTACTAAAAATAATTCTTAAACGGTTTTCCCAAATCTTTCTTCCTCACCCCACAATAAAATGAGTAAATTTCCACCGTTAGATTTCTCCACATTCATCACCTACAAACATCTATTCAAAGGTAGGCCTAATAAATGCGGGTATCTCAGAAGCGGGTCGTAAGACATAGTGCACAAAAAACAAACAAACAACTAATGACATTAATTCAAAACATTGATTGGTTTCGAGTGTCAGAGGCGGGTCTGTCGCATTGTGTTTGCCCTTGCGTGAAACACGCCTTCATCAAATGTTGTCACGTGATTGCGCGGGGTGGGGGACTGATTGAGACTGATCGTCTGTTGAATACAAAATACAGGCCTAGTCACACGTGTCAAGGTGTGGCATGTGATATCATGCAGAAGATTGCAGACCTTCCATTCGCATTATTATATGGTTGTATCTCATTTACCAGCAAATTAGTGTGGAATTGATAGGTTAATATTTATACTTTGTAAATAAACTTGATAATTATTAATATTGGAAGAAACCCGCTTCGGTGGCTGCATGGTTTAACGCGCTACTCTCATGTTGGACTAGACTGCTGATGTTAGGGTGATTGAGGTTCGAAATTTGGTCGGGTGTACAGAGGTTTTTTTCACAAAATTGTTTTCCATTCTCCTTCCACGCAAATGCTAGTATATTTCCTCTAAATATAGCTTTCCTAGTTCCTAAAATCATTATTATAATTAGTACATAAGCCTATAACTCGAACGGTTTAGTAATACGTGGTGCTAGCAAAAAAAAAAAAAAAATGGATGGTTCGGTTGGGTATTAAGATGGGGTGCTGAATTTTTTATATATATTGGAACAAGACCAGGTGGGGTGCTGAAGGGCTGGGGGTTGGGGTTATGGCTGACCGTTTATACCTCACCGTGTTTTTTAAGTCACCGTGTTTTTTAAGTCACCGTGTCTTAATACCTACTCAGCAGGGCCGGTCTAAGGCAAAAGGTTTGTGTGTGTAAAACTCCCATTTTGTGCCCCCCCCCCCCTATCTGAAAAAACTGTGGAGAATACTATATATGACTATTTTAAATCTAGACCCTATGTATAGGCCTACATATATTTAGTGGCGAAACTTTTTTTTAAATAACTAAAAAAAACTACTGTATTTTATAATAGACGATGACGTCATTGTGTTTTCATCCCTAACATCTTTTAGTTTTTCCTTTTTTTAACTTGAAAAAACATTTGTTGAATATTTTTGTTTTCTACTATAAAGTGAAGTATAACGTATAGGCCTACTACACTTCCAGGAACTACAAAAACCTGGATTTTCATAAGGATTCTAACTATTCTTTAATTATATTTATAATTTCCCAGATAAAAAACAAACAATATTTAGTTTTGGGCCATTTTGACACCACTCTGAATTTTTTGTGTATGCGGTTGGATACGTTTCATATGCCTTTGACCGGCCCTGCTACTCAAGTTATATACAAATATGATAAATTAATCTAATAAGTTAAATATTAGAAATAAACCATTTTAGAGGTAGTCTACTCTCATTTACGTGGAGGGAGCGTGGGAAACTATTTAGGAAAAAACACCCTCAGTATAAAACCGACTGGGACTCTAACCAAGTCTACAGCAGGCCAGTCTAACAAGAGAGTGACGCCTTAGACCATTCGGCCATTGAAGCAGGTCTCACCGTGTAGACTGTGATATTTTAAGGATATTGGGGTGTGCTGTGTTACTCTTTTAAGTTATTGAAGACCTGTCTTTGGTGCACTGGAAACTTGTATAGGTGCTAAAGAACTCAAGGAATAATTATGCAAAGTGCTACTTTTATTAAATATCAAAATAAACTAAGGGTGTAGAAATAACTTAAATATGAAACTTTATTATTATTCTATGAAAGGAACCAAAAAGTAAGGTAATAAATATATTATACTATCTTAGGACGTGCACCAATCTGAGTTAGAACTTATTTACAGTAGAATGTTTAGTCTGTTTATCAAGATAAACAATATCATGAATAGTCTAAAACTAGTCATAGTTAATTAGCATGTAAACATGCTCATTTATTCTATTTATGTAAAATGGATGACACTTTTAGATTTATCCTTTGGTTTACCAAATTATTTTTCGAAAAAAAAAAAAAGCTATGTTTTTTTTGTCAACTCTTTCTTGACTATAAGTAAACACTCTAGTTGGTCCAAAGGGGTACGCCCTGAGCTACTGTTTATGATACTTATGGTACTATCCACGACATAAATCGAAAGGGGAGAAATAATGGTAACCTATATATTATATTATATTATGTGCTAACATTTGATTGGTCGTTTTTATGGGAAATAAGATAAAGGTTCCAATTGAATGTGTACTGATAATATTCTTACCTCATTCAGGATAATTTCTTATCAAAAATCAAGTTTTGTGAACTTCTCTCAGAAAGCACTTAACCTTATCGGGCTGAACAACAGTTTTCAATAACTATGTAAAAAAAATGGTGAGTTGCTAAGACTACAATTACTATTATTAGCATCGCATCTTACCACCCATTCGGGTTATCCGCACTTACGCTAATGTGCAATGGTAGGGTGATTGTGAGATGAAATGGAGGACCTACAGTTTAACGTGGGATCCGAACCACGGTGGAGGCCTGGCATTCCTCACATTCACAAGTTGTGATTAATACACGTCTTGTCAGAGGTGAAGGAAGGGTTTGGCAATCAGATAAATCTGTGCCGGGACAAAGGATTGAACCCCGGACCCCAGCACAGAAATCTGACACCTTACCCCTAGACCACCAGGTCACCTCTAAGACTAAAAACTAACACCTAATAGAGTGCATGTTATATGACGGGTTCAATGGCCAAATTGATGATGGTCGTTACCAACTTGCCTAAATAAATATAATTATAATCATAGTGAAGTGTTTCCAGCCTGTGGCCGGGTCAGTTCGGTAAAATGCCTCCATCTCCCTCTGTACTTCTGTTCTTCCTCCTTTATTGGCAACAGTTACTATCCTCTTCTCGCTCACACATTTGCTGTTATCTGCTTCTTCCATATCTTTATCGGCCTCTTTTGCGGTTGCCATCCTTGTTACATGATCATGATATCTCACTCTTGCTTCTTCTACTACATAAGGTAACCTTAATTCTTTCCCGAACATTTTAATCCTCTATTATTAAACCAAAATTACATTTATCACTTAAGGTGGGGTGCTGGTGAGCGTGAGTTTAGGGCAGTATTTACGAAGTTTTTATAGCATAAACATTTATTTGGCCAAAATAAATCAAATATTTCTTCTATAGAAACATAGCGTTTAGTTTTCCGCACATGATAATCTCAACAGTTCTTTAATATCTGTCAAGGATGTCCTGGAATTTAGTGACAACTTTTTCTTTGCATTTAAAAAGTTTGTCACCAAATGCCGCTATGCTCATGAGAGATATTCAAGAACTCTTGAAATTAGCATGTGTGGAAAGCTAAACTCTATGTTTCTATAGAAGAAATATTTGATCTATTTTTGCCAAAAAATGTTTATGCTATAAAAACTGCAAAATTAATGCACTAAACTGGCGCTCACTAGCACCCCACCTTAATGTCATTTTTGTAAAAAAAAATGTACATATACTCTAATAGCCGTTGTTTAAGAGTGTGCATCACATACCAATCAACTCTGCAATACAGTTGGCTAGAAATCGTAAATTTACACGAACATTATTGCACGTGGATCATTTATGATTAAACATTATGGAGATAAAGAGTTAATATAAATTCTTAATACTTAACATTGTTGAGATATTAAATGATTCTTGGACAAAAAAAAAAGGCGAAAGCGGCATTTGTAGTTCACTTAAAAATATTTTAAAAAAGAGAGCTTCTAAAAGGCT